>CAXBUH010000001.1:187500-283000 GCA_963978895.1 Erpobdella octoculata
GCTAAGATAGTCACTGAACCATGATAGTGGAGTTCCCCGGATTCCATAGTACCTCAATTTTTCCACCAGAATGCCGTGATCAACCGTATCGAAGGCTTTAGCTAGGTCCAGGAAGATGCCAACTACATATTTCCCACGGTCCATGGCCTCGGCAATCTTTGAATGTAACATGACCAGTGGCATATAAGTTGAGTGATTTTTTCTAAATCCAAACTGATTTGGTGTAATAATGGAAAATTTATCAAGATAATTATAAAGTCTGGAGTGCATCACTCTTTCAAAAAACTTTGAGAAATAGCACAAGACAGATATTGGCCGGTAATTAGAAAAGTTTTCTTTTTTCCCAGATTTGTAAATTGGAATGACTTTGGCTGTTTTTAGTTGAGCGGGGAATACTCCTGAAGTTATTGAGCAATTTATTATGGCAGACAGAGGACTAGCGATCGCCGTAATTGAATTTCGTGCGATGCATGGGTCGACTCCATCGGATCCGCAGCTGTGAGAGATCTTTAAGTCTGAAGCTATTTTGATAATCTCATCGGGCGTAGTGGGTGCAAAAAAAAAAGAGTGAGTCACAGGATTGCCAAGATATTTTTCAAACGTTGTATCCGGTGGGGATATCTTTCTTGCGAGGTTGGAGCCAATATTAGAAAAGTAATTATTAAATGACTTAGCAATAACAGAGGAAGATGTCAATAGACTACCGTCATCCGTACAGAAAGTCTTGCATTGTTCCATGTTGGTCTTTTTATTTAAAATGTTCCCAATTAATTTCCATGTTCCTTTCATGTTGTTGTTGTTTAATTTAAACTTTTCGGAGTAGAATTGTTTGATGGTTTTTACCTTAGTTGATTTGAAGAGGTTTCTAAATGTAGTAAATTTCTGTTTGTTAGACGGAGATGGATTCTTGGTGTATGCTCGGTAAAGCGCATTTTTTTTCTTGCAGCTTTTCATAAGTTCAGGTGTCATCCATTCTTTATCAAACTTGTTAGGTCCGTTAGATCTGCCGCTGCAGCTCACCAGAGGAAAGGAATTATTATATATCTCAAGGTATCTATTGATAAACATTGAATAGGCGGATGACGCGTCGCCACACTCGGCCACCTCTATTACCCTAGACCAATCGGCTCCATGCAGCGTTTGCTCAAAAATTTCTTTATTAACGAAACTCCTTCTTAAGGAAAAGACATGATTTTTTCGGACGCAATCAGGTGTCGATAATGTGGCAGAGAGAAAAATAGGGAAGTGGTCCGAGACATCATCGAGTACAATCCTGGCGAGAGTCTTCTGTAGTGGATAATTAGTAAATATATTATCAATTGCGGTGGCGGTTGAGGGGCATTTTCTAGTTGGCGTTGTAAAGGCTGGAAGAAGGCAGTGGGAAGCTAGTAAATTAAAAAACTCAGCTGTAAGTGAGTTCCATTCTTTGTCGAGAAAATCAATGTTGAAGTCGCCCAGTAGAAATATCTTCATATTTTTTCTGTCAACGTAATCCAAGATGTTACTCAGCTCTGCATTAAAAACACGTATATTGGTATCCGGTGGGCGATAGATTACTCCAACAGTAAAACTTCCAATTCCTCGACACTCCACAGATACCAAGAGAATTTCAAATGAAGTAATATCAACACTCCAGGAACTAACATCAAGAACAGAATATTTAAAGTCAGAGTCAATAAAAAAACCAACTCCGCCACCTTTTTTCATAACTCTATGTCTGGATACGAAGACAAAGCCCGGTATTTCCACGCTCAAGGATGAATTGTCATCCAGCCAGGTCTCTGTAACCGCCAAAATCCTAGATCTACTCCAGTGAAGTAATATTGCTAAGTCATGCAATTTATTTTTTAAGCTTCTGCAATTGACGTGAAGAAATGAAAAATGATCAGAAGCTAATCGACCGGTTAACTCGTTTAACTCATCAGAAGTAACATAAACATTTCTATTATCATAGATTGGGTGGAAGATATTTTCATCAGGATCAATGTTATAATCAAACAAAGAACAGCTTCTTATAGACTTCAGTAAACTTAAACGTTCTTCTTCAGTGTTCGTCGTATCATAAGCCATTTTAACAGGTCTGTAACTTTTCAACCTCCTCGAGACATAGGATTTTAATTGGCTTGTCAGATTCAACTCTTTTTGCAAAAACAACGCCATTCCATGTCCAGATGGAGGAGATTTTCTTTTCTTTGAGTAGTCTCCTGCCTCTCGAAAAGATTTCTGAGCACCTCTTAGTTAAATGTTCGTTGATATAAATTTTATGTTTATCTTCTTGTTTGTGAAGTAGGCGTCTTGAAGAGTAAATTCGGTCTCTGACTGTCTTTGAAGCGAGAGTTATAACTATCGGTCGTGGTGCGTTTTTAATGCCAGGTATTCTGTACCCGGCAGTGATATCCTTCATGGATATGTCGAGATCTAACTTCGTCCTGCAGCACTCCACGACAGCACTCATTGTATCCTGCCGAGACATATGTTTAGAGGAATCACCTTCTCCAGCAGTCACACCCGAAGCCACCTCAGCGTAGGACGATTCAGGGATTCCGTGAATGACGAGATCGTTGCTTCTCAATTGCATCTCCAGTCTGTCAACTCGAATCTGTAGAGTTTTGTTTTCCTCCGTTATGGACTTTATTTTATCAACCAGCGGCTTAATTTCGTCCTTTATCAGTTTTGTTACTGTCTCCAACATTAAGTTCTTCATCATTTCTTTAATGCCATGTTCCAGACTGGGAAGTATCTTTTCTTTAATCTTATCCGATAATGCTTCGATTGTTTTACCTTCCATTAACAAGTCCAGAACCTCCTCTTGCCTTTTACGTGACATCACAGTATGTAGTACAACCTACAGGAGTGGCAACAAACGACAACAGAACTAAACTCACTAAACTATTCAACAGTATTTGACAAAACCAGGTATCAAAATCAGATAAATTTTGTACCAATAGTTAGCTTGTATTGAGACAAGTTCAGTCATATAAATTTTTACCAGATATGTTTACTAAAAACGAAATGTTATCGAAAAAAGTAATAGAGACTCGACAGCGACAACCGGCTCACAGCGCTATTATTATATTTTTTTTATTATATATATATATATATATATATATATATATATATATATATATATATATATATATATATATATATATATATATATATATATATATATATATATATATATATATATATATGTATGTATATATATATATATATATATATATATAACATATTTGGGTAGCAAGTGATTTTTGATGCATCCTTTATTAAACAATACAGCGTATTTAGCAGAAATCAATTTGTTAAAACCTTTTTTCAAAGCTCCCTGAAAAAACTTCGAATTTTTATACTAGCAAACAAACATGGACTTCTTAATATAAGACCAGGACAGCCAAATCAAAACCATGTGTACACGCGTGGGCCACGCTGCATTAGCGTTATAACAAGAGGTTCTCCCATTAATTTGTTTTCCTTATTTAAGTTCCAACTTTGTTTGAAAAGCAATTTTTAATATAAGACCACAAAAAATTAACTTTTCAATTTTTCAATTTTTCCTTCACTTGTATTCTTTATATTTTTTAATTAAAAAGAGATTTAGAAATAAAATAAGGTAGTTCCTGATTAAAATTACAATAATTTGAAAAAGATAAAAAATAATAAACATTGTCATTAAAACCTCTTACTGATATTTTCTGAAACAGAACCATGTGAATAGAGGATCTCAGAAATTAGCAACACCGAAGATCCTGCCGTTACCGGAGTTAATGAGATAAACAAGCAATGATTGGCAGGCACGTGATGTCCATGAATGACAGGCCGCCAACTACTAATAACAATCAGCTCCATCCACATGTTCTTATCACTAACACATGTTTTTTGCCCAGTAAATGTGTCTATTCTTGTTACAAGTTTTTTCGTGCTCAGTGTCAACACACTCCAGAAGTTGGAAAAAATAAACATAATTTTAGAACTTTAATCTTGTGGCGTAGCGTACGGTTGCACCACCTCGTCTTCGCTCAAAAATTGATCGGAGCAGGGGTAAAAAATAACAGAGAAAGGGGGAGAAAAATTAACATAGTATTTTAATAGAACAAGAAAATAAACATAACATAAAATCATAACAAAAAAAATTAACCTAGAATTAAAGTGAAACAAAACAATAGTAACAAATTTATTTTACAGGGCCAGGTTATACCAAACAAATGTGTGACACAAGATTCAATGGTCTCTGTGCTATTTTTAGCGGTCAAAAATTTATAAACTATTATAGTTGGCAAAATGTCGGTCAAACTTATGACTACTATATATCTCATTTTACAGTTGCCTGGTCTCATTTTACAGTTGCCTGGTCTCATTTTATAAGCTGCTAGTTTTCAAGCCATTTATTTTTCGAGTATACGACCATTACGAAAGGAGTAGTAGATAAGAAACTGCTAGATGTCAAGTCATTTATTTTTTGAGTATATAATCATTACGTAAAGATTAGTAGATAAGAAACTGCCAGTTGGCAAGAAAAACCATCAACTGTCGGCCTAGCATATGACCATATCATTGACGAAGGTAGTCGATGAGATATTAATTGCTGCGCTTTTGTCTATGCTGACAGCATCTTAAATTTTTATAATACAATTTAATTTAAAAATATATACATGTATATTATAAAACTAAAAAATTACATTATACAATAAGCGCCAAATAAACTTTTAGGGTGAGCTAAATATTATTATTAAAATAGGCGGAGCTAAATATTTTTAATAAAATAATCTCCGTCTGGGGGCGGAGCTGAATATTCAACAACGGCAGGATCTTCGGTATTGCCGACTTTTTTAAGGCATGGAAAACTTAGAAAAAGTGAACTGTAACATTCGAAGCATATTCGGTAGGTCTGGTGAGGCTTCCTCGGTCCACTTGATCCACATAGCTCATTATACCTTTTGGCAATTCTTTTTCATTTTTTAAATCTTCCATGAGATATTGTTCGCATGATTTGTACCTGGTTGTGTTGCAAACTGATTTCACAACTGCACTGCAGACATATGCCAGAGCTGTACAACCATGTTCAATCATCGTACTACTGAATTTTAATTTATCAGCAATTTCATCTGCCAACAAGTTCAAACTAACTTTTGAATCCTGAAGTGGAACAATAAAATTTTCACTTTCATCAAAGAGTGAGAGGACTCTAATCTTTCTGTCACTTTCCAATATTTGCCGGCAGGATATATAATAACTCCCTCCTGACAACTTCAATATTATTGTAATAAAATCTGCGGTATCTTTCTAACAAGAAATCTTAATTTCTTGAGTAGTAGCTTGTTCAATATTTTCGGCTTTCTTCGTATTTTTAAAGACATCATCATATCGACTATTCACTGAACGAGTCGTTGTTCGGATGCCGACTTTGTTGTGCGACATACTTTAGAAGAGCTTGTGAAATATTTAGGTGCATTAGGAAAAACGGAAGGTACAGATTCAGGCATTAAACGCTCCACATTTATTTCAATTCCTAAGTTCTTACACTTACTGACCCGTCTTGTGTTTGTGTCAGTTGAACTATAGATAAAATCCTCCTCGGTGAAATGAAGTGAACCAATCTTTGAATATTTTGGTGGCACAAAATTTTCACGCGGATTTGCTTTAATCCATTTATTACATAACTCTTTATTTTTGTTAGGGATAGACAATTATTATTTGTTATTTGTCTAGAATCTTTTGTCTATGGCCGGAGGCCATATATAACCTTCCCTGTTTGAGTGTCTGGCTTTTGCCATCCAAATCGACTTTAAGTCGGAAAAGGACGTTAAATCAAACAACAACAACGTGTCTGGCTTTTTCAAAAATAAACATAGTTGGCGATTGTGCGTGTACGTGTCTCTGTCGTATTAGCGTTGTTTTTCCTTACATACGAGTCCATAACATATTTGGCGACGAGATGGGATGAGTGGATGGCACAACCAGACGGTCCACATAAAATAGCCCTATTTACGGATTCATATAGCTCTATGATTTCATTGAAAAATTCCGCAAATGCTCAAAAATCTGCTCTTGTGGAATCAGTCCTAACACTAACATCCAACCTCTCAAAAGAAGGGAAAACAATTACCCTGATTTGGGTACCTAGCCACGTGGGCATACGTGGAAATGAAATGGCAGATTGCCTTGCCAAAGAAGCTACCAAACATTCCGAAATAAAGATTGAGATTATGCCAGAGATATTTGACATAAAAAAAACAATACGCAGAGAGCTTTTGAACGAATGGCAGACCAGATGGGACTCTGCTCAAAAAAGTCGACACTACAGGTCTCTCGAAAAAAAGTCTTAAATAAAATTAAATTCAAGACAACAAACAGAAAAAAGGAAGTCATCATTTCCCGACTCCGACTTGGAAAGTGTCGGCTGAAACAAAATTTGAAGAGAATGAATCTTCATGAGACAGGTTTGTGCGAAACCTGCGGAACAGAGGAAACAATCGAGCACTGGTTGCTGCACTGCAAAGAAACGACACAACTAGGAATGGAACTTGGGAACTTTTGTAAAAAGATCCAAAACCCAACTACACTCCAAACCATACTAAACTCGGAAATATGCCACGACATCATCTATAAATGGATACAAAATAATCCTAAAGAACTGTAAATATAGAGAAAAATTATT
Organism: Erpobdella octoculata; assembly: GCA_963978895.1. Lineage (NCBI taxonomy): Eukaryota > Metazoa > Annelida > Clitellata > Hirudinida > Erpobdellidae > Erpobdella > Erpobdella octoculata. The sequence goes on from CAXBUH010000001.1 coordinate 194,156, forward strand.
TAGTGTAAATAAGTATTTTTTTCATTTTGATTTTGTTTTCGCGTCTTAAAACACATGGTGTAAAAGACAATAAACTATAATAAAATAAAAAAAGACGAGATGGGATCTGAACAGAATTTTTCAGAAATTTTGGTTCGTTTGTTGGAAGAAGCGCGAAGACTTGACGAAGAAAGTAAACGACGAGAAGATGCGCTGTTAGAGATTCTGCAGTCATTGAAGGTTCACAAAACTTCTTGAGGGCGCCGTAGCACAGTCGTGAAAGCAGTTATGCTATCATCCTGCCGTCGTAGGTTCAAATCTCAGTCACGGCGAGGCGTAATTCCGTTAAGCAAAGAATTCACTCACACTGCTCAGGCCAACTCAGCCTTTCATCCTTCACTGGTCGATAAATGAGTACCAGTTTCACGACTGGGGTGTAATAGGGTTCGGCACATTCCGATTTCGGAGACACGTGCGGGTGGCAGGTAATACTGTGTGATCCCATATGCACGAGTCGTTCCCGGCGCCTCTGAAGCTTAGCAACTGGCGCTTCTAATCGATCCTATTATTATTATTATAAAATGCCGGTGCCGATTTGGTAAAGAAAATTCCGATGTTCTCATTCGACCCTGAATCCAGAGGTACGTTTTCGAAGATCTGCCGTTTTGAAGACGCTATCACTTCAAACGATAAAGGATTGTCAGACGAGGAAAAGAAGAGAATTTTGATATCCAAACTAGACACGTGTAGTTATTCAAAGTTCACCGATCACATACTGCCACGAACACCGAGGGACCTGCAGTATGATGAAGCGAAGACGACTCTGGACAGACATTTTGGAAAGAGAGTAACGATCTTCAGAAGGAGGTATGAGGTTTTTCGTTTATCAATTGGTGAAGAAGAGTATAGCTCATTTGGGGCAAAAGTAAACAGAATGTGTGAACAGGCTCAACTCGACAAGATGACGATGGAGAATTTCAAATGCCTAATTTTTGTGTCTGGACTGAAAGGTTCCGCTCACGCTGACATGTGCTCCAGGCTGTTACGAAGATTAGAAATGCATGAGGCTTGCACGCTGGAAGATTTGACAAGAAAGTGTGACATAATCACGAAATTACATGTCCATTCCAACGTCGTGTCAAGGCCAACGCCAATCGTCGCTGCAGTTGAAGCAAAGCAGAGAAAGAAGTAGAACAACCGTGATCTCCCTAGCAAAGAGATGGGCCAAGGTTCTTCACGTGGTGCTTGTTTCACCTGCGGATCTAAGAGTCATTTTAGAAAAGACTGTCCCAAAAATGCAAACGACTCTGGTTATAATCAACGAAAGATAAAAACTAGATTGAAGAAGATTGAAGAAAAAATAATGGAAAATCGGAGGTTCACTATGGTCAACTTTGGTAAAACAGAGGTGAAAATGCAGCTGGAATCTGGTGCAGATGCGACGGTGATCAGCAAGGAAGTTTGGGAAAGAATCGGGTCTCCACTTCTCAATGAATCATCGACATCTCTGGGTGCGGCAAATGGGACACCGATTCAAGTCATGGGTCAATTTGACGTATAGTTCTCCTGCAAGGGACATTCAGGCCATGGTCGCTGCTTCGTGGCTGAACATTTTGAAGAACTGCTGGGCATCGAATAGATGAATCAACTTCCACCCTTTCAAGAAGCATTTGACGCTATCTGCTGCAAAACTAAACCGAAGCCGAGTGAAGGAAAACAACTCTCAAGAGAATTAGATAGATGTTTTCCTGATGTTTTCAAGAAAGAGCTGGGACGTTGCAAAAGATGGCACAACTGGTAGTCAAGCAGGGGACACGTCCTACCTTTTGTAGACAGAGGAAAGTCCATTCGCACTGGAAAAGGCGTGAAGAGTTTTGAAGAAAGTCGACTACAGCAGTTTTCGTGGTGGCTAAGCAGAATGGGCACACCCGAATCTGTGCTGATTTCAAGACGGGACTGAATGAGGCATTGGAGATGCATTGACACCGTAAACGTAGAGGAATATGCTTTCTAGCGATTCGTAACGTTAAAGTCGAAGTTATTTATAACACAATATTTCTCGAATTTATTTTAACTTTATTATTCTTCCTTGAATATAATCTTCTTCTTGACTCTAAACTGAATTATCTCACTTTGCAGAAGTTAGCCCGGTTCTGACAAATCTTTTGATAATTCCAATTTCTCTACCAAGACAACTCATTTTCTTATTGAAGACCACAAAAGGGAAAAAGACCAATACCAATTATATATATATATATATATATATATATATATATTTTTTTTTTAGGCAAACTCGATTGAAAAAAGTGGCGCACTTGGCTGAATCGATTTTATTTTTAATTTTTTCCAATACTCTAAATCGGTTTAAAAATAATTTATTCTCAAACACAAACTCCATAATCTTATAGGCTAATAGATCTATTTCGGCAATTTTTTGCCATCATCAGAGCCGTTTAACTTTTTAAAAATAAAATGCAGTGACTAAATGGTAAAAGATACAACTAATTGAAAGGAATTAAAATACAATTAAAATAAAATTTAAATTCATTATATACAAATGTAACAACATAAAAAATATTTAAATTAAAATAATTATAAAAATAATTATAATGATGATGGCAAAAAATTGCCGAAATAGATCTATTAGCCTATAAGATTATGGAGTTTGTGTTTGAGAATAAATTATTTTTAAACCGATTTAGAGTATTGGAAAAAATTAAAAATAAAATCGATTCAGCCAAGTGCGCCACTTTTTTCAATCGAGTTTGCCTAAAAGAACATATAGCGCCGAAGTATTCAAAAAATATATATATATATATATATATATATATATATATATATACATATATATATATATATATATACATATATATATACACATACATACATCCATCCATGTATATATACACTCAAACACACATATACATATATATACATTAATGATACAAAAATTATACGCACACACAATGTCACAGAAGCACAAATATACATATATACATACATATACATATATATATATATACATATATATATACACACATATACACACAGATACATTCATACATAAATGACAATTGTTTCAACACAACCAAAATATGCACACATAATAAAATAAAATAAACTATTATGAAAATACGTAAGATGAATCATCTTCATCTTACATATCCCCCCTCTTCGAAAAAAAGAACGCGTTAGCGTTTCTTGATTACATCGTCACTCTCTTTACGACTAAGAAAGTCAGCACCGATGTTTTCCTTGCCTTTGAAATAGTTTACTTTCAACTTATTCTCAATCTCTATCTCTCTGCGTGCTATGTCAACAGGACGGGCATCTCCGAAGATTGCCGAATTCAACTTTCCATCTTTCCCCACCCCTCCATGTTGGCCTCTAGGCAGAAGATTGAGCCTTGGTCTTTTTTTTGGCGGATTCAAAGCCTGAACTTTTGCCTCAACTTTATTTCCTACCTTTGAAATGGCAGACGTGTTTCTTTCCTTGCTTTGATACAGCTCCGAATTAGTCGACGATTTTCTATAATTTACCCGAACATTCCTCTGTGTGCTGTCGTAGTTAAGAGCGGATTTCTGACCAAAGCGTTTTCCTGCAGCCATTGCATCCAAACCTCTTACTCCTTCGACATTTCCCAGCACGAGATCGCAAAGTAGGTTTTTCATGCACACAACCTCTCTGGTTCCTCTGAACCAGTTTGTTTTGATTTTTACCACTGCTGTTGGAGCTACCCGAACTGTGCCGTCGATCAAAACACAGGGTCTTGTTCTTCCGGTCATCTGACGCGGGTGCACTAATGATTTCTTTACCATTATGGCAGTACAGCCAGTGTCCCTCAAAACTTTTACCGGTTTTCTGTTCACAAACCCTCTGGTTAATTCAAACTTTTCTCCTGAGTGAAAACAACCATCCGCTATTACCGGTGAAAAGCAGCCACATTTTAATTGGACCTCATTCATTTTACCTTCCATCACCATGGCCGCGCATGCATTCACTACTCCAGAGTCTTTGCATGGAGGTGTCATGGTGGCCTCTCTACGCGTTTGGCACATGACTGGAGTTGCTTGAGTGCCTTGCCTGTAGTCCCTAGCCAAATGTCCCGCTTGATGACAATCCTTTGCCATATGGCCCAGCTTATTGCAATTGTAACAGCGTGGTCCAACCATTCCCGAGTCAATGTCTGGTTGACTACGATTTCCGCTAATCCTGCTTATGTTTTCGACTTTTGTCAAGCTTTTGACCGGTGAGCTTGATTGTACTTGTTGACCCAGCGACTTAACTCCTTGACGTCACCGCTTTCTTTCTCCAACAAATATTCAGCCATTCCCGACGGACACTTTCCAAAGAACTGCTCTTTTAAAACCAAAAACAATAAGTTTTTTGTAGTAGTAGTAGTAGTAGTAGTAGTAGGATCGATTAGAAGCGCCAGCTGCTAAGCTTCAGAGGCGCCGGGAACGACTCGTGCATATGGGATCACACAGTATTACCTGCCACCCGCACGTGTCGCCGAAATCGGAATGTGCCGAACCCTATTACACCCCAGTCGTGAAACTGGTACTCATGTATCGACCAGTGAAGGATGAAAGGCTGAGTTGGCCTGAGCAGCGTGAGTGAATTCCTTGGTCAACGGAATTACGCCTCGCCGTGACTGAGATTTGAACCCACGACGGCAGGATGATAGCATAACTGCTTTCACCACTGTGCTACGGCGCCCGCTGTACCCGCGAGATCCACCCAGCGCCTAAGGTAACTATCTAGTCGCACCAGATACTGTTCCCAAGTCTCTTCTGGTTCAAGCTTTGACTCTCGAAACTTTATGCGGTAGTCTTCTGCCGACCTCCCAAAACGACCATAGAGTGCGTCTTTTACCGACCAGTAATCCTGCATCTGACTATCGCTGAGTTGGCCAAACACTTCCAATGTCTTCGCACTCAGCAGAGAACCCAGAAGCATTCCCCAACCCTTTTTTGGGTGATCATTTGCCGTGGCCAATGCCTCAAAACGGAGCAGAAAAGCGTCCACGTCGTCACCTTCCGAGAACTTTGGATATGGAATCTTTGTTACCTCTACCGTCGCTTTTGGCTCTTTTTTTGTTAGGGCTTCCAATTCCAGCTTCTTCAATTCTAATTCATGTTGACGTTGAGCTATTTTATCTTCACGTTCCCGTTCTTGTTGTGCTATTTTATCTTCACGTTCCCGTTCTTGTTGTGCTATTTTATCTTCACGTTCCCGTTCTTGTTGTGCTATTTTATCTTCACGTTCTTGTTGTGCTATTTTATCTTCCCGCTCCTGCCGAGCCTTTTTTTCTTCCTGCTGAGCCTTTTTTTCTTCCCGCTCCTCTATTCTCTTAACCCTTTCTTCATCTTTTAACTCTTTGACGTAATTCCTTAAATCCACTCCGGAATAGCCTAGAGCCTGTCCCATCGCAATGAATTTCTCGTCAGACATCTTTCACGAAAGAAAAAAAAATTCGGTCAATTGTGAACAAATAACTTCAGGAAATATATTTACGGATGAAAATGCGTAAATACGTCGAGGTCACCAATGTAAACGTAGAGGAATATGCTTTCTAGCGATTCGTAACGTTAAAGTCGAAGTTATTTATAACACAATATTTCTCGAATTTATTTTAACTTTATTATTCTTCCTTGAATATAATCTTCTTCTTGACTCTAAACTGAATTATCTCACTTTGCAGAAGTTAGCCCGGTTCTGACAAATCTTTTGATAATTCCAATTTCTCTACCAAGACAACTCATTTTCTTATTGAAGACCACAAAAGAGAAAAAGACCAATACCAATTATATATATATACATATATATATATATATATACATATATATATATATATACATATATATATACACATACATACATCCATCCATGTATATATACACTCAAACACACATATACATATATATACATTAATGATACAAAAATTATACGCACACACAATGTCACAGAAGCACAAATATACATATATACATACATATACATATATATATACATATATATACACACATATACACACATATACACACAGATACATTCATACATAAATGGCTATTGTTTCAACACAACCAAAATATGCACACATAATAAAATAAAATAAACAACTATTATGAAAATACGTAAGATGAATCATCTTCATCTTACAGACACCACTTACCAACTCCCGAAGAAATTTTCGCTCGTCTGAACCAAGGCGCATGGTTCACACAAATTGACTTGGCAGATGCGTATTTGTAGATAGAAATCGAAGAAGATTCAAAAGAGCTGCTGACGATTAATACAACAAAGGGTCTGTTTCAATATCAGCGGCTACCTTTTGGAGTCAAGTGCGCACCTGGCATCTTCTAAGAAGCAATGGCGGACAGCCTGACATCAGGTCTGGAAGGCTGTGCTGCTTACTTGGATGACATAATAGTGACTGGAGCAACATTGGAAGAACTTTCGCAATGAAAGAAATCAAGTTCTTTGGACAGGTCGCAAATAGTAAAGGCCGTCGACCAGACCCAGAAAAAATAGAAACAATCAGAGGGATGCCAGTAACCAAGAACAAAAAGCAGTTGAAATTCTTCTTGGGTATGATTAGTTATTACTCTTCTTTCATACCAGAGGAGCCCTTTGGACGACCTGGAGAGGAAAAAAATATAAATGGACTGTTCAACATCATGAAGCCTTTGAGAGGTTACAGTCGGATCTGCTGTTGACACATTACGACCCAACACTGGAAATAGTCGTGGCTGCAGATGCGTGCGACTATGGAATTGGTGCTGTAATTTCACATCGATTTCCCAATGGAACAGAGAAAGCGATTGCTCATGCCGGAAGAGTGTTAACCAAAGCTGAGCAAAACTATGGGCAGATTGAGAAAGAAGCACTTTCCTCGTATTTGCAGTTAGGAAATTCCACAGGTACGTTTATGGACGACGCTTCAAGCTGTTGACGGACCACAAGCCGTTGCTTACTGTTTTCTGATTGAAGACAGGAGTGTCCGCTCATTCAGCAAATCGCCTCCAACGATGGGAACTGGTCTTGCTGGCCTATGATTTTACCATAGAGTATAGACGAACAACCTACTTTGGACAGGCCGATGCTTTATCCCGTCTCATCGCGTCAAAGAAACTTGCTGATGAAGAAGATGTCGTGATCGCCAAGATCGAAGAAGACGTTACAGGAGTTCAACGCGATGTCATACGTGAGTTGCCGGTAACAAAAAGAAACACTCGTAGTGTGACCGAACAGGATACCGAGCTACAAGTATTCATGGAAGCCATTGCATCAGGAAAATGGCCAACTTTCCAGGCTGGATCAACCTTGCATGCTTTCCACAGCCACAAAACAGATTTATCAGTCTGTGATGGAGTGATTTTCATGGGATCTCGTGCTGTAATCCTACGTGCGCTTCAAGCCAGTTTACTTAAAATGCTTCATGAAGGTCATCCTGGTTCAACAAGAATAAAAATGCTTGCTCGGAGATGTGTCTACTGGTTAAAAATAGATCAGGATATAGAAGACAGGTTTAAAAACTGCAGTGTGTGTCAAAGTGCTGCAAAGATGCCAGTGAAGAACGAACTTGCGTCATGGCCGATGCCGAATTGTCCTATGGAGAAGATTCACATAGATTTTGCTGGACCAATGGAAGGTTGCATGTTTATAATCGTTGTGGATGCCTATTCCAAGTGGCCAGAGGTTGGGCAAATGAAGTCAACAACGGCCTTTGCGACAATAAGAGAGCTAAAAAGGATTATTAGCCGATATGGATTTCCCAGGATGCTCGTGTCGGACAATGGAACGCAGTTCACGTCAAAGGAGTTCTGCAGGATACTGTCAGAAGAATGAAATTCAGCATGTTCGAACGCCACCATATTACCCACAGAGCAATGGGCAAGCCGAGCGTTTTATGGATACCTTTAAAAGGTCATGCCAAAAGCTAAGAGGAGAAGGGGCGACAACAGAAGTGCTAGAAAAGTTCCTGTATCGATCAGCACCGTGTCCGTCATCACGTGTCCGTCCGTCTGTAGAGAACTTTATGCAGCGGCAGTTACGAACTCCATTAAGTAACCTACAGCTAACGGATGGACAATGAATTCATTTCCAGGAAAAAAACAAAAAGATGGAAGTGGATTTTAATAGGAAAAACGGAGCACGCAGGCTGACTTTCACTGAAGACGAACACGTCTTTGTCAGATGTTATGAAGAACCGAATCATCTTACGTGGCAGTTTAGAACCGTACGGAAAAAGCTTGACCAAACCGCCTATGATGTGCAAGTTGATCAGAAGGTTGTTCGTAGACACACTAAGGATACCTTTAAAATCAACTGATACATCGTGAAACGAAAGAAGCTTGGGATGTTCTGTAGGACTCATACGAGCTACCAAAGGGATCGTACGAGGATGTCCAGGATGCGTCAAAAGAAGAAACCAGTGAATCAACAGATGTCATTGCAACAGACCTCACATATGTCAATCAAATCAAATCAATCAAATTTATTTAACGCCAATGTCGTAAACGAATCTGAGGCGGGTGAACGTGAGATGAGCTGACTAATATAACTAGAAAAGATGAGTTTTTAAAGTACGTTTAAAGAGGGAAAGAGATGAAGCAGATTTGATATGAGAAAGAAGTGAGTTCCAAACCAGAGGAGCTGCAACACGGAAAACTCATGCACCAAACTTAGTGTGTGGAAATTGGGGTTGAAGAAGAAATTGAGTTAAAGAGCGGAGTTGACTGGAGGGAGTGTATGGGTGTAGCAAGGTAGAGAGATATCTAGGAGTGAAGGTTGAAGCAGCCTTGAATTCTATTGTAGCAATTTTAAATTTGATTCTTTTATCCACTGGTAACCAGTGGAGTTGATTCAGTAAGGAAGCAGAGTGAACCGACCTGTCCGCTTGTAGAATGACACGTGCGAGAGTATTTTGAATTTTTTGGAGTTTTTTGATGGAAGATTTGGGAGCACCATAGAGGATCGAGTTGGCATAATCAAGCTGCGAGCTGACCAGAGCGTGACCAATGAGGTTGGCAGTCTGTAAGTCCAGTGTGTGACGGATATGGCGAAGAGCTTTAATGTAAAAGTAACAAGACTTGGAGATGAGTTTGACGTGATTGTGAAAGGTGAGAGAACTGTCTAGAGTGGCACCAAGAAGCTTGATATGACTTGCTAAAGGAACGGTTGAATTGTCAACCTTGACGCTAGAAACTGACGATAAGGATTTGTTGCGTTTATAAGTGCCTAAGAGTATTGTGTCACATACTGGGATTTAAAGCGAGGCCATTGCGGGAGAACCACAACACAAGGTTTGAAAGAGCTGTTTCGAGAAGGTGTAAGTTGGCGGTAGCAGCAGGACGGGAAATGCCAATGTAAAGTTGAGTGTCGTCTGCATACTGTTGTTGGTAAACTCCAAGGTGCGAGGTTATTGATGCCACAGGTGAAATATAAATGGTGAAGAGGAGTGGGCCTAAGACAGAGCCTTGAGGAACACCGGAAAGACACGTTTCGGGGAATGATTGATGATGACCAACTTTGACGTACTGGCTACGACCAGTTATGTACGATGATAGCCAATTCAGAGCAGGGCCTGAAAATCCAAATGAGTTAGTAAAACGATTAATAAGTATAGTGTGATCAATTGTATCGAATGCTGAACTAAGGTCAAGGGAAACTAAGAGTGTGGATTTTCCAGTGTCAGCAGAGTGAAAAACATTGTCAAGGGCAAGTAAGAGAGCTGTCTCAGTTGAATGATTTGATCGATAAGCTGACTGATAAGGGTTGAAATTTGGAGAATATGTAACATGTAGTTTAACACGAGAGAGGAATAAGCGTTCAAGTATTTTAGAGATGTTGTTGAGATTAGATATTGGACGGTAGTTGGAAAAATCTAAATTGTCTAGGGTAGGTTTATTTAGTATAGGTGTTACTTGTGATTGTTTGAAAGATGCTGGAAAGATACCCTCAGTGAATGACAAGTCTGGCAATGAGCTCTGAAAGAACTGAAGAGAACGATTTGATTATTGATGTTGGAATGTAATCCAAGTCGGATGATTTGTCGGGAAGGGAAGAGAGGAGTTTTGCGACTTCAGAAGAAGTGACGCTGGTAAGGAAGATAAATACTGGTTGCTAATAGGATCAGGAGGTAGAGAAGTGAATATAGATGACTTATTGAGAGTTATTGATTTTCTTAAGTCAGTAATTTTGTTTACAAAATATTTAGAAAAGTCATCACATTGTCTGGTGTCAAAATCAATCACAGAACTCTTGGGATCAGTCGAGTAAAGAAATTTCTTGATTTTTGACCAACGCTGCTTTGGATTAATACAGTATTTGATCTCTCGACGGCAGTGTTCTTGACGAGAGCTGTTGATGAGGAGGTTGGTGAGCCGACAGAAGGTACGATAAGTTGCACGATCAGACTCGTCATAATCCGAACCAGATTTTAGATTGTATAATAACGGATTGTGCTTCAAAAGATACGGGAGTAAAGTGCACATCGAACGTGCGGAGCTTAAGGATATCTCGATAGATTAGAGCGAGCCCGCCAGCTCGTTGTGGTCCGCCAGGAACAAACGTTCGAATGGACGTGTAGTACGTCGAAACCAAATGGAGCGATATCTAACTTGATGGCAGGCGGTGAATCTGTTGTGATCCAAGTTTCTTGTAGGGCCAGAAGATCATGTTGGTGATCGTTAATTAGGTCGTGTATAGAGGCAGCTTTGCGAACTGCCGAACGAATGTTAAAACATCCAAATGTGAAAACGTTGTTGTTGATTGACCTGACATTAAGTGGGCTGAAGTTAGCTCTCCTCGTGACGTGACATGAACTTGTGTTTTTAGAACTGATATTGGAATTGACATCTATGGATGTAATTGAAAATGGAAATAGTTTCGGGTTGTTGCTGTTTCGTTTACATATTGGTAGCCATAGTTGCAAGGAAAACAAGATTTTGCGCAGTCGACGATGAATGGGAGGGGCTGCTTGTCGGAATTTGAGAAGAGCATCACATGTGAAAGTAGTTCGTTGACTCATGGCCTGACAACTCGTGTGTGCATTGCTCATGAATAATTGAGTATTAGTCAAGTCAAGCGGCAATGGAACTCAATTTCACAATAGTAAAAACGCAAACTTGCCCGTAAAGACAACTAAGACGTGCCAGTTTAAAGTCATTTTGAACGTCGCAAAAAACGCCGTAAGCAATAGCGTATTTGTATCCATGGTGATAATTTGAATTTTTAGACGACGCTTAAACACTATTAAAAACGCAAAGTTGTCCGCAAAAGCAACTGTCATTCGATGCATTAAGTTAATTTCGGTTAAATCGGCTAGTTTAAGACTGAAAAAATTCCAGAAGTCAGCTAAAAAGTCGAAATTAGACGAGGCTCAACGCATGACGTCGCATGCCACACGCCGAAGCGCCGCCATGTCACTGAAGTCAACGCCCCAGAGGAACCTTCATGACCGAAGAGGAAGTGTGGACCTCCCAAAAGGCTGGACATGGACATTTCTAAAACGAAATATGAATTTTGTTGAGAAGAAGAAGTGTTAGGGATAGACAATTGTTATTTATTAATTGTCTAGAATCTTTTGTCTATGGCCGGAGACCATATATAAGGTTCACTGTTTGAGTGTCTGGCTTTTCGGAATAAACATAGTTGGAGATTGTGCGTGTTCGTGTCTCTGTCGAATTAGCGTTGTTATTTCTTACATACGAGTTCATAACAATTTTCAATCGGATATTGATGCATACAAATATGTTCATTGGATTTGTTTTTATTACTGACATATCCTGTCTTGCAACCGTATGCTGAACATTTGAAAACCATTTTCTGTAAAATCATAACAAAAATCATATGTTAAACTAATTTATAAGTATATGCTCTTATTTCAATTGGAGTTACGATATATGATGCTAGTTAGAGTTAGTTAGTTAGTCGTGTGTTTAATCAGAGCGTGAACCTAACGCAAAACTAAATCATATTTTATTACTTACCGCTTATAGGGGTGTCTATTCCAAGTGGCCAGAGGTTGTGCACAGGTGTGTGTGTGTGTGTGTGTGTGTGTGTGTGTGTGTGTGTGTGTGTGTGTGTGTGTGTGTGTGTGTGTGTGTGATGTGCTCATATCTACCGACGGAATAGATGAGTCTTGCCGCTCCGTTAATGACGGCTTGGAACCGAGAGACCTGGCGTTGAAGCAGTTCAGCGAAAGCAGCATTGCAGTAGTCTATGTGCGAGATGACAAAAGACTGGACCAGTAGACGCCTAACAGCTAGAGGCAACAATCTCATAACCGGTCGAAGCCGTCGAAGCGCTCCGAAACATGTTCGCACAACCTTGGTGACGTGCGGGACCAGTGTAAGACCATTATCAAGTAGAAGGCCAAGGTTGCGTACTATGCCAGCTGGTTGTATAAGGTCGCCACCAACGTCGAGAAAAGAAGTGTCAAATTTATCCATCGTCGAAAAGAGGAAAACCAGATTAACTCGGTATTGGATCAATTAAATTGTAGCCGATTAGACTTCATCAAGTCGCCAACCTCGGTGATACACTCTGTCAATGCACTGCGGAGGCGCTTGTTGCTGACGGCAGATGGTTGACAGAAGCCATATATCTGTGAATCGTCGGCGTACAGATGATGGAGAAGATAGTATTTCTGGATGATCTTGGCAACGTCGGCAGAGTACAGTGACGGAGCCTTGGGGAACCCCACAGGTAAGTGATGTGGTAGTGGACAAACAACCGGAGTGCTGCACCTGTTGTTGCCTTTCCAGAAAGTACGACGCAAACCATTCCAGCACGTGGACGTGATACCAATAAAAATATTCAGTCGTTAAAGTAAAATTCCATGATCGACCGTTTCGAAGGCAGCAGACATTTCAAGCAATGATAGTTGTGCAAGACCGCCGCCGTCAATGGCAGAGAAGGTGTCGGATAACACCTGCGTCAAGGCAGTCTCCGTGGAGTGGAACTTACGGTATGCCGACTGAAACTCTGGGAAGAGTTCGCTACACTCTATGTAGCCAACAAATTGTCGGGCAACCATTCTTTCCAAAATCTTGGAAAGTACAGGCAAGTTGGAAATTGGTCTATAGTGTGAAACGTCGGATGGATCGAGAGCTGGGTTCTTTAAGAGAGGGGTGATAACGGGTGATTTGAAAACTGACGGCAGAGTGCGAGTAGCTAGAGATTTGTTGAAGAGGGTTGTGATAAAAAATTCAATAATAGGTGCGCATTCTTTCAAAAGGCACAAAGGAATAAGATCGACAGTAGACTGTTTATTAGCAGCACGGTTGACAGCAGCGATAACGTCGCAGACAGTGACGGAAGAAAAAGTTGCGAGCCTCTGCAATGTGGCAGAGAACGCCGGAGCCTCTGCACCGGCGGTAGCCGTCCTGATGTCAGTAAAATGTTTTTGAAGAACTCGTGGAACCTGTCAGCATGTATTGAGTCGTTGGTCGCGTGCAACGGCGACCGAGAATCTTGTCGTCGGTCTGCCATAGCTTTCGAGGTGCCGACATGGTGGAGTTGATTTCATTGAGCCAAAAACTGTTGCGCTTGTTGTTGAGTAAACGACGATATTTTCGAGTCTGACTGAGCCACAGAAAACGGTTGACTACTGGAATCTCAGTGGTTGCACTATGGTTGAACTGTCTGAAAGGTCACCGGTGACTCGTTTCTCCTGACGACACGAGTCGTCAAACCATGGGTCCGAGGGTCGTTTTTGAATTGTGACAGTTCTGACAGAAATCGGCCGATCCAGCACGCCGGTGATGACGTCGCCATATAGATCACCCAACCTATCGACATCGAGTGGGTTGAGATGTGCGACATCACACAGAGCCGACTTCTCGAGTGCCGCGCGAAATCGATCGACGCTGAGGTGACCCCAGAAGCGTCGAGTGGAGGTTGAGTAGGAAGGCGGCATGACTTGAAGGTGAGTCGACCACCTAATGAGAAGATGGTCGGACAGGCCGGTGTTGATGAGGCAGGCTAGTCGTAGGCGCGAAATCGATTGACGCTGAGGTGACCCCAGAAGCGTCGAGTGGAGGTTGAGTAGGAAGGCGGCATGACTTGAAGGTGAGTCGACCACCTAATGAGAAGATGGTCGGACAGACCGTTGTTGATGAGGCTAGTCGTAGGCGCCGGCTGATCACACCGGGTCAAGACCACGTCAAGAAGGCCGCCGCGGTCGTGTGTTGGCTGATTGACACGATTGACGAGACCGAAAGACTCGATGAGCTCACGGAATCGCAGAGCCCTCAGATCGGAGGATCGGTCGAAGCGGATATTTATGTCGCCAGTCACGATCAGCGGACCGGATGACGTACAAAAAATGTCGAGCATGGCCATTTCATCAAAAAACGCCGGTGGGGCCGGGACGGACTCTGGACGGTAGATAAAAAAAACGAAACACGATGACCTGCCCGAAGTGATCCAAGCACACAGATGCTCGAACGAGTGTGGATCGCCGCAATTGAGCTTTGTGAGGTGAATTGAGGATGATGCAATGATTGCTACACCGCCGCAGCTACGTAGACTCACAGTCTCGACATTCGAGCTGGTCACCGGAGGACGAGCGCGTTCAAGAACGTTGAAACCGTCCGCTCGCAAGCTGCGAAGGTCGACTGGGTCGGTCTCAAGATTAGTCTCGGTCAGACATAAAATGTTGATCCCTTTGTCTTTTGCGAGCAGCTTGACTGCCTCAAGACTTTTACTGAGAGAATGAATGTTATGTGTTGCTCCGACGACTTGCCTAGAACTGTGGCAACCGTGGCGCTGAAAACGTGGTCGAACAAGTAGGCGGTCTCTTGCAGCATTGCGTGTAGCAACCCGGTGCACGGCTGTCCGAACCATTCGTCGCAAACAATTCGCCGCGGACAATTCGTCGCAGGACAAATCGTCGCGGACAATTCGTCGCAGAGAAACGGACAATTCGGCGCGGACAATTCGTCGCAAAAAAACGGACAATTCGTCGCAAAAAACGGACAATTCGGCGCAGACAATTCGTTGCAGAAAACAGACAATTCGGCGCGGACAATTCGTCGCAAACAATTTGTTGCAGAAAATAGGACAATTGTTAATAATAAGTTACTATTTTAATTTTATCTTGTATGTTCTTCAAAATAACACCAAAATAATAATTCCGAGAAAAAATAAAAAATTTTATGAAACATCTTTAGGCCACTTGTCTTTGCATTATTTACACTTGACCCACTCCCGCCCCCTCAGTGCGTGCTTAATATATGAATGGCCTTTTAGTTATTATCAAGTGTTAATTGATTAAAATACTTTAATATTAAATCTACCTATTATATGAAAAAGATAGTAATTTAACACAAACACATGTTTGCAAAAAATAATTTATTAATCTATTAAAGTAATGTTATGGCTATATTCCCGCAAATAATCATTTGAGGAACGATTTTCACAATCCATCACAACAGTACGCAGTCGACGATCCAAATCTCGATAATTATTTTTTCTCAGAGGAAGACGTTTGCCTGCAAGCATAAGCTCAACCTTCAATTGGTTGATGTTTTGTTCTTTTTGTAGTTTCACTACTAATTTCGATAGTGTTTGGTTTGCGACTAATTGTCCTGCTACGAATTGTCCGCGACGTATTGTCCGCGCGAATTGTCCGTTTTTCTGCGAAAAATTGTCCTCGTCGAATTGTCCGTTTATCTGCGACGAATTGTCCTCGACGAATTGTCCTGCGACGAATTGTCCTAGAACCGGTGCACGACGCAATTGCGAATTGTTGTTGTGATATGGATGGATTGATGGGTTTGGTCTGCAACTTGGTGAGTGTAGTGTGATTTTTTTGATCGTGAGTATGGAAAGGTGTCCATGACTGGTAGAAATTTAGACGCCTCGTCTTTATTATTTTGATGTTTCTTTGCTTGTTTTTGCCGGCTAAATCACATCTACAAACTCCGATTGTACCGGACGTGTCAGATTTGATCGGATCGTGTCAACTCATGTTTGTTGATGTATACAGTGTACAGGGCTATAGTCGTCCCACAGAATCGACAAAGCCGGTGCATGACTATCTACTGCTGGTGCCGTGGGCTCGTCATTATGAACCTCAGGTGCTTGGTGTAGGAATTTGATAATCGTGTTCCTGGCTGCATCTTTTTGTTCACGATCAAATTGGGCATTGTCTTAATTTGTCGAAAACGCTGATTCATTGCATCTCGTAATGCGGCCTTTATCTGCATTACTCCGCAATCTTCAGGTGTTGATTTCAACTTAGCATTCAGTTGTATGATGATTGGTATGACAAATAATATGCACGAGTAGTCATGGTATGTTTCTAGAGTCGCATCGTAGAATGGCTTAAAAATGCGAACAATTCCATCTACGAGCTCCCATTCTGTTTTTGAAAGAACATCGATTCCACCATTCTCAACGCTGTATAAATTCAACGCCTTGCGCTGTTCAGCCAATCGCTCAAGCATCAGGAATGTACTGTTCCACCTTGTCTCCACGTCCTGTTTCAGTTTGTGCATAGGAACTTCGCAGGTATTTTGACATTCCGACAGATGGCAGAGGCCTGCTCATTGTGTTTGAAATGGGTAACAATTTTTTTGTTTTCGGCCGAAAAATGTGGAAGATTTTAATGAATGTATTCATTTGAAAAAGCTAACATGCAAAGAACTTCAAGAAGGTGTTTCGATTTTAACAAGTGAATCCGACTCTTTCCGGCTGAAAATTAAAGAGGCTCTCTATATCTTATCAATGAGACCTGCGATTAATAAACAATTTTATATATTTCCACAGATTCTCCACTTGTTTGTTGTCAAGGAAAGTAATATGCATCGGTTACCCTGTATTCCTTTTAACGACGAGGATAACATAAATGATGATACTTCTGACTCGTCCTCTGACACAAATACTTTGGCTGTTGAGGCTGCTCCTGACGAATCTCATTGTAATGTATCTGAGGAAATTTTTGTCTCTTCTACAACGAAAGCGCAAAAATTGATGGTGTATTCTAATAGTATAAATGTTATTGTCTCTGTGATTTCATTAGTTCATGATTCCGGTCGTAAACACTATGGAATTTTGTTTTACTCATGTTGTTTTTGTTGAGTTCTATTTCTTAGAGCATGCCTCAAAGATATATATATATATATATATATATATATATATATATATATATATATATATATATATATATATATATATATATATATATATATATATATATATATATATATATATATATATATATATATATATATATATATATATATATATATAAACTGTAGAATAAACTGTAGAATCAAATTATCTTTGAGACATGCTCTAAGAAATAGAACTCGCCATTTGGCAGAAACAACTTTTCGAGCCAAATTCTCGACTTTTCGGTATAAAACTCGCTGTTCGGGACTACAATTAGTCAAAAACTTTTTCGTTAAACTTTCGTTTTATATATATGACATATTTCCTCTACTAGGAATCGAACCCACGTGTCTACGGCAACACCGCCTCGCCTAAATGCAAGCACTCTTACCAACTGAGCCACCGACCATCCCCAAAAAGGATGGCTAGAAGTCTCAGTCTTTCGGAGCTACTTAACATTAGACTACGACTATGATAGGTTCAGAACTCCTTACTTCGGCTCGACAGCTTATATATATATATATATTTTAATTAAACAGGCTCTATTGAACTCAATTAACCACTTAACGATGGTCATCTTTCATAACAAGTTTTTAAAGCCCTTTTCATCCATTTGAAATAATGAGACATATAATTGAAGAATTTATTGGTTAAAAATAGATGAATAATAAAGCGATCAGGGTTAACTGGCCAGTTTCAACTATATAAAGCCATCTTCAGAACCCTATGTTAAACAATAAATTAAATATTATAAAAGTTTAAAGGGAAGTTAAAAATCAGAAATACTTAGGTTTAGACGGAGACAATGAATAAGAGCTAGGCTGAATCAATTTTCACTTAGTAAATTATTACGGCTATTGATGGATGAAACACATTGATATTAAAGTTGAAACAACAGAAGGAAAAAGCGACCAAATTAAATGAGCTACAAAGAGCGAAACTCACTTTGAAATTAAATAGAGTCCGACGAAAAGTGACCCAACAAAATCGGTGATATTTTTTCAATAATTTTAAACTAAACAAGTAATTAAAACACAGAAAAGACAATCTAAAACATGTTAAACGCTCGATAGGTGAAAAACATAACTATACAGAGCGGCGTTGTACGACTTGTGAACAACACAAAGAACGACAAGCAGGGGCACAAAAGTATTGGCAGTAACATAAAGTAAGACAAAGCTATTGTATATGACCGGGACAGCAATTAGCGCCGTCGCCGCTTATTATTATTATCATTGTAAGTAAGATGCTCAAAAGTATTTCAGAAGAGGGTGGGCAACATTTGGGCAAACAAAGTCAAGCTGGGCAAGCATTGACATGGCATACCTTACGTTTGCATTTAACTTGTTAAGATTAATCACAATGACAATGCATTCGCTAATGAATTTATTGTTACTAAAATTTGTAACTAAACTTATGATTTTATTTGGTGGTAAATAAATTTCGTAGAATGCAAAACATGAGTTAAATTAGCATACAACGATACGACGATTGTTGTGTGAACTACAAAATTCATCAATAACATCATCAAGTTCAATATTTTCAGCACTTTCCTGGTTCATTGCTATTAGGACTTATGTCAGCTAGACAAGTGTCAGACATGCTGTTTCAAAGGTAGAAAAACTACGCTCACAACCAGCAGAGCTCACCGGCAATGTCAGAGCAGTTTGAATTAGTCTTCAAAATTCATAGAATGCATCTTTGTAAGGCTTTAGAAATTGAACCAAATCAATCAATAATGACATGACAATTCCGTCGATTTTCTTTGCATTAAACTCTTTTACTGAAAATGCTAATCAGTTTGCAAATCAGAAATATTGAGTTGATAAAACTCAGCCATAAATTTAATACCATCTATTACAAGGAATCCACCTTGTTTTGGATCCAGAAATTGAAGATGATAGTATCCAAACATGGGAAAAATATGTGTAGTCTAATATGATCAAAGCTATTGATATTTTGTTGATTACATGTGGTTTCCATTATTACTGTTTCCTTTAGTTTTTCTAGAAGCTTTCCTTCTTCTTTTGGATTTTTTTATTCAAGATTATACATATCTATTAAATCCGATGCATCCTTAATAATGATTTTCCACATTGATTTATCTAATTTGGGATTACCACGCTCTTTAAAGAAGTCATTCAATATTTCAGTTATCAAATTTGTAGCAGATAATAAATCTAAATTAACAGACCGAAGAAATTTTGTGACAGTCATTAAGCGGAGTAATATTTGCTCCATTAAAATTAGCATTACGACGAAATTGGAGGACATGATCAGTGTAATGGAGACTTTGCATTTACTTGTCTATCTGCATTCTTGTCTTCGCTGAAATGGAACAGTGTCTGAATAATAGCACCAAAAGTTAAATGGATGGCGTATCATGATGCATATGTTAAATAATTTTTTTTGTGAGGACGGGCAAACTTTGGGCAAGACCATTGTGAGGGCGGGCAATGCCCACCCTTGCCTATGCCTAGCGCCGCCACTGCACTAAGTTCCACACCATCCTCACGTCCAGCCTGAACGTCATGAAGTTCAACCGGAACGCAAGCGTCAAGTTACGCGAAGGTCAAAGTATTGTCTTCATCGCCGAGCAAGCCATGAGACAACAATAGAAGATTACATTCTCCGACGTTGCCTACAGCACCATAGAATGAAGACGAGATGAAGCTGATGGGGAAACGACGTTATCGCTAATCAGTGTATGGCCATCTCCATGTGTAGCGTCCCGAGCTGAAGCACAGCGGGCCATTTCATGACGATTAACTTTTCTTCCGGAATCAGGCCGGCCGCGCGATCCAAAAGAATGAACGGAAGTGTGGCGCCTTTGGTCGCCAGCGCTCAGCGAATGAGATCCGCTTTTACGGCCGACAGAAACGCAAGAAACGAGGAAAAATTCTGTGCCGTCCAGAGCCATCATGAAGACTTGATCGACCACATCCTACTCGTTTTCAGTTGTAGAAAGGGTGACGGGTCTGTCACCACGAGAGATACAACAACTGACTTTTGTAAGTGGTAGATCCGAGGTATGAGAGTCTACGGATCCATCACGAGTATTGTTTTGTACATCACTTGTACGCTGATGACACGTTACACTTGGCGTATTCGGACTCGAATCTATATATATATATATATATATATATATATATATATATATATATATATATATATATATATATATATATATATATATATATATATATATATATATATATATATATATATATATATATATATATATATATATATATATATATATATATATATATATATATATATATATATATATATATATATATATATATATATATATTTCAAATAATTAGGAACAAGCTGTTCTTTCAGACACGCTTTATTAAAGACTATGGCCCATTTCTTATTACAAACTTTTTCGATCAAACGTGAAACTTTTCGAAAATCGGAAATACCAAGACACTTTTGAACCAACTGGTATATATTTTTATTAATGTTTTGGTCATGAGCTGACCTGCAGGTTTCGGCTTTATTAGCCATCATCATAACTCATAAAACTAATTTACAGCTACAACGAAAATATATAAAGTGGTGTGGCGAGACATATCAGATATGTTTACACATCAATCGAGGTCAAAGTACAAAGAAGAGTAAAAGCAAAAATATGAAAACCGCTAAGAAACAACCAAATTTTTTGCCTCGGAGTAAATAAACAAAAAATAAACAAAAAATAAGAAAAAAAAATAAAAAATTACATGTGCTAAAATATACAACCAAATTAAGTAGTAAAATATAACTATTAAAAGAAAATTACTAATAAAAGCAAAGAGGTAAAATAATAAAATAAAATAAGAATTTAAAGCTACAATTCAAAGATAATAGGATATCGATAAAATTGAGAGTTTAATTAAAAGTTGAAAATGATCAACGTCTACGTATAGTAATATTGCAGTTATCGATCAAATGCGGACACATCGCACCGGTCCCATCACCATCACGCAGGTCAGCAGTCTCGAGGCCTCGAGGTGGTTGGCTCATGGCTGACAAACCAGTGGAGCACTGTTCGACCGCGTCCAACGCTTCAATATGGTTGGTAGATGGAGGAAAGGAAACAGAACCACAAACTGGGCCGTTGTCGTGTTGCTCGCAAGGATGATCATAACTGTGATAAGATACATTTGTAGTCTTGGTTGGCGAACTCCTAGTACGGAGTTCAGATAAATCAGAAAAGGAGAGGCGAGGTGTGACAAAAGGAGAATGCGGGAGAACAGTGAATAGCGGAGTCCTTGGCATGTCGGCAGGGCACAGTTCGGTTGCATTTGAAACATCGATACAGTTGGTAGGGTCTATTTCATTGGCAGCGTCTATTGCGTTGGCAGACAAAGGAGATAAAACTCGACGAGAAATGGAACCGTTGATATATATATATATATCAGTGATGGGTTTTAACTACTTTAAAAGTAGTTAACTACTATATTTAACTACTCATAAAAAAAGTAGTAACTATTTCCTAACTACTTTTAACAGCAGTAGTTATTAACTACCTCTTAACTATTGCCTAGTAGTTAACTAGTAGTTAACTACTTTTTAACATTAACCAAAAAACTTTTAACATTTGCAATTAAATACAAGTTAAATAAACCTGATTTTTCAAGCTCCTGGTTCATTTCATTTATGTATGCCAAAAAATTTTCTTTGGTCAAAAAATCAATTTAAATTGGGAAATTATTGCTGTTGCTAGAAGATATTCTTCATTTTCCAAAACAGGACCAAATCCTTTTTCTATACCTTGAGATAGTGCTTGTAAAAGAGCATTGATGGTTTTATCTGAACATGATGTTATTTTTTAAATCCTATGATGGTTTGAATAATGGGACCAATGTATGACTTTTCACTTTGGGAGATATCCATTGCGGTGACTATTGGTTTTATAATATGAATGAACGATTTCAAAAAAGCAAACTCAATCTCTTCCAAATTGGAAGAGATTGAGTTTGTTTATTTTTGTTCATAGGTTAAATTTTGACTGTGATTACTTTTGAAACCATAATCGGCCATTTTACAAAATGGCCGATAACGCAAAATACATCATCAAAATCAAATCATACAGGTGGATCCATGTACTACTGCACTAGCTTTAAAAGGTTTTCATTACCAGCACCATCCCACCCATGGGGAGAAGAGTCTTTAACTTTCTGTGATTTTTCGAGTTATTTTTTATATTTTTCAAAGGTTTTAATATAAAAAAATATTTTTTTTGGAAAGTTTTTCAAGTAACAGTGACTTAAGATTATTTAGCTATTAATTCAAGTTCATAATTAACATTTGAACTGAGTTATGTCTAATATTTTACCTACTATAAGAACTTGTAAAATTCGATATCGGACATTTATTAAAATGGCCGCCAACGCCACACCCTCCACCAAATTTGAGGCAAACAAGTGGATTCATGTACTATTGAATCTCCTCTAAAAAAGTCTACGTAACTACCTTCCCCCGCCGGGAAAGAGCTGGGTCTATAACCAGCCTAAGGTTTACAAGATACAAAGAAGCAAGCTGCTACAGTATGGGATAGGTCATAACAATATCTGCCCAATAGGAGAGTGGATTTGCTGAATACTTTGCTATTAAATCTTCATCACTAATAGTGCTTGCTAGATATCCATCGAGCACAAGTTGTAATTTGTCTGCATCTGATCTTTTTGCTAAAGTTGCATTGTCACTGAGTTCAGCCAGAACTTGTAATGCGCGAAAACCATAGACATCAATGGTGAGAACGCTTTGTATGGCTGTAAAGTTTATGATTTTGATTGCGGCTATGAAGAAATAATTAATTTAAAAAATTATAATTAAAATTTTTTTGAATCACGGCTAGCCGCGATTTTTGCGGCTGGCGAGGCTTAATTTTTTGTGGCCGGCTTGCAGCTTAGCCCCGATTTTCGCGGCCGGCGGCGGCTTCGCACTTTCGCGGCTCGGCTCGGCCGGCTAAACCGGCGGCTGAGGGGTCTACTTCCAATGCAACTTGCCCTAACTTCTTCTGACAATCACAAACATTATTGAAAACTAGATTAACAATCCTTTCAACCAAATAGAATTTTGAGCACCGCCGTGCAACATTCAACTTTATAAATAAAGTTGCTTGTATTTCAAATTATCCCTTATTTTCAATGCACCAACACTCGCCACGAAATTTAAGGTATGACTAGAAGTAGCCTGTCAAAAATGATCATTTTTGTGGTTTTTATCGAACTATCAAATATTAAATAAAGAACGTTTTCTTCTCTATCATTTTTATATGTGGATGCTTTATCTGCTCAGCAATATCAAAAAAATGTTCAATGCTTTGGATCAGACCTGGTTTAAGCCAATTAAAATCACTAATTTTTATGCGAACCTTCGTAAGACATTTTCAATATCTAGCGATGTTTTATTTTAAACTTTAAATCCAGCATTATGTTTGATGCAATAAGATAACATCTTGCATAATAAGCTTAGGAAGAAAGTTTTGGATCTCTAGTACTGACAGTGTACAATTGCGAAAAAACTTTCTTACACGCTTCTTGCATAAAAGCTTTATGGAAAAACTTAGGAAAAACGTTTTGTAAAATTGAGTAATAGCTTTGATTACACGCCTGCGCGCACTAATTTCACTGATTACTGACCACCCCAGCCTCCGCGTTAGGCAAAATTGCTAACATACATACATACATACATACATACATACATACATACATACATACATATATACATACATACATACATACAGACATAGGTAATTATGTATGTAGATTACCACAGTGTTTATGAGGAGTTAAAAGAAGCACATCGGCAGAATTATCAATATTATCTTGCTCACTTTCTATCAAATCTAATATACTTTCACCACTAGATTTTCATTAATTACATACATGTCATAAACTGGCTATTCCACTTCAGTTTCATCATCTATAGAGTAATTTTCAGCCACCAAAAAAGTAAAGTAGTTAAAAAAATAGTTAACTACTGTAGTTAATAACTATTTAAAAAAGTAGTTAACTACTAGTTGTTAACTAGTTTAACAAAAAGTTGTTATTAACTATTTCTTAACTACTGTAGAGTAGTTAATAACTAGTAGTTAACCATTTATAGTTAGTAACTACCCATCACTGATATATATATATATATATATATATATATATATATATATATAATTGAAAAAACCCCGCTATCTTTGAACGCCCATAAATCCATTTCTGGATGACGAATTTAAAAAATTCTACCCCCATCAGACGGTCCCATTCAGGGGTCGTCTTCTCATGTAGAGTGCAGCTCCGTTGCGCCTCATGGGATGGCTGTAGCGTGGTCAAAAAATAGTGCCGAATCCTGGATACCGATTTTCGAGCGCTCATAACTCCGGAACCTGAAATCACGTGACCCTGTGATTCAAATTCCAGTTAGGCCCATGGACCCCTATGTTCCTGTTGAGTTTGGTTTTTCAAGGTCACGTGGTTCCGGAGATATTCGACGTCGAATCCGCAAGAGTTTATAGCCTAAAAGCGGAAGTGGGCGTGGTCGCACAGACATCCGGTCGGCACCGAAAGTAGGTCGTATTGACCCCCCTGTACCTGTAAAATTTCAAATCGGTGACTATTACTGTTTCTGAGAAATCTCGATTTCCGTGCTCCGATTCCTATCCCTCCCGGCTTCGGTATCGTATTCAACAATAGCGGACTCGCTATAAAGAAGTCCTTTACACTTGGCGTATTCGGACTCGAATCCATGCACGAACAAATGAGAGTGCAAACTTACAGACATGAAACTGAAAAAAATTGAAAAAAAAACCGCCATCTTTGAACGCCCATAAATCCATTTCTGAAATACGAATTTAAAATATTCTACCCCATCACGTGGTTCCGGAGATATTCGACGTCGACTCCGCAAGCGTTCATAGCCAAAATTAACAAAAAAACCGCCATATTTGAAAGCACATAAATCCATTTCTGGAATGCGAATTTGAAAATTCTACCCCCATCAGATGGTCTCATTCAGGGTTCGTCTTCTCATGTAGAGTGCAGCTCCGTTTTGCCCGATGGGGTGGTTGTAGCGTTGGACAAAAAATAGTGCCGAATCCTGGGTACCGATTTTCGAGCGCTCATAACTCCGGAACCGGAAGTCACCTGACCCTGCGATTTAAACTCCGTTTAGGACACATAGACCCCTATGTTCTTTTAGAGTTTGGTTTTTCAAGGTCACGTGGTTCCGGAGATATTCGACGTCGAATCCGCAAGCGTTTATAGCCTAAAAGCGGAAGTCGGCGTGGTCGTACAGACTTCCGGCTAGCACCGGAAGTAGGTCTTATTGACCCCCCTGTACCTGTAAAATTTTAGGTTGCTGGCTTTTACCGTTTCTGAGAAATCGCGATTTCCGTGCTCGGATTCCTATCCCTCCCGGCTTCGGTATCGTATTCAACTATAGCGGACTCGTCCGCGCTTCGCACTTGAAGTCCTTTACAGAAGCAGGTAAACTTGTCGTCGTGCCACCCATGTTATCGGAAGACATTGTTTGTTTGTTAGAGTTGAACGGGGGAACTGTGTTTTTATCGACAGTTGACAGTTAATCGACTTAAATTGGAAAGTCGATTATCCTGCGAAGAAGTCGATTATCCTGCGAAGGAGTCGATTATCCTGCGAAGGAGTCGATTATCCTGCGAAGGAGTCGATTATCCTGCGAAGGAGTCGATTATCCTGCGAAGGAGTCGATTATCCTGCGAAGAAGTCAAATATCCTGCAAGTCGATTAACCAGCGCACGCTTTGCTGTGCATGACAACAAAACGCATCCGCATGGGTCGATATAGGTATATTACACCGAAATCCATATACCATTGAAACTCCAGAATACAAGAAAATAATCAAATCAAAGATTCTAAATAAATGGCAAAACACTTGGAAAACTGTGGAAATTAATTAGTTATACAGAAAACTAGTACCTCTTCCAAGTCTTATTTCTTGGTTATTTTTGACGTAGTGGTCGCCGTTATATTATTTTTAAACCGTTGTGGTTTACATGAATATTTTTATTGTCTATGAAGAAATATTTAATCGATGCATTTTCCTTTTACAAGTTACCTCAAGGTACAATATTAGCGGAGTAAAGGCGTATTCATTTCCGGAACTGTTGGATGTAGCGACTCTATAAGAAAGAAACTAGTTTTTTGTTTTGTTAAACGTCTTAGTTTGTTTGCCTGTTTGCGTTTTACTAGATTTGGTTAGTTTGTTCATGTCTGACATATATTTAAAGTATATTTGTTTTTATGCATTATCTATTTTTTCGCAATAGAAAATTAAAAACATTGTTCACTATAAGGCATTACATTAGAGTGCCTACGTGTGATTGAATATTTTTGTTTTAATTAATTTTATTTTATTACACGGAGTTTTAGTGAACGGTAACTTTTTATTCATTTAATTTATTAGGTTGACCATCCATTACGCTCAGCAATAACATTCAATTTGATGTCAATAAATATTTAAAAAATAATCTCAATTGCCTCATTTCAACTGATTCTAAAATGGCCAGGCAACATGTGTGTTTTTAATTTTAATTCTAAACTGACCAGGCTATTTGCATAAATGTATACATAAAAAAACAAAAAAGTACCCGGGCGACGCCGGTTTGCCAGCTAGCATACATTATAAAAACTATCAGTACGATAGTACAATTCTATAACTGAAAACGTGGGCCGCATCAGAGAATGTGAAACAATCAGGACCAACGTTTTAAACTATAATGGTAGCTTTTAGTATTTATGCTAAACAAATGTAAAGCCTGAGAATGTTTTTTCTCTTTTTTGTAGATGAGATAGATGGTTATTAGTTATTTTGTGTGTGTGCCTTCTGGGCGTATACAGGAACTTGCTTATAGCGCGTAACTCTAGCGACTAAATTATAAAAAAAAATAAAAAATTTCAAACTCTCAATTCAAAATTTTTAAATATATTTTTAAATAATTCAGAAAATTTTTTAATATGTCTTAAATATTGATACTTCAGTACAGTGCTGATATAGAAGTGTTTAGCATATAGTCTATGTAAAAACACCACCAAGTGAATAAGCAGCCATCCCGCAAATAGACCAGAGAGTTGAATAAGAGCAATGGTCACTTAGGTTAATATACCTATATGGACCCATGCGGAAGCGTTTTGCTGTCATGCAAAGTAAAGCGTGCGCTGGTTAATCGACTCGCAGGATAATCGACTTCTTCGCAGGATAATCGACTTCTTCGCAGGATGATCGACTTCTTCGCAGGATAATCGACTTCTTCGCAGGATAATCCACTACTTCGCAGGATAATCGACTCCTTCGCAGGTTAGTCGACTTTCCAACTAAAGTCGATTAACTGTCAACTGTCGATAAACCTTACAATGGTGTTATTTGTCACAATATGATCAGTCGGACCGCGTGCATATTGTAACAGTAAAAATCGATTGAAACGATCATCCTGAACATTGATCGTGGGACGGTGTCTCAAGATCAACAAAGCTTCTTTGATGATCGTGAGACGATGTCTCAAGATCAACAAAGCTTCTTTGATCTTCAATCGGTCAGGGTCTGTATCAGAGGCAATAACTTCACCGTTATCACTAGGCAGTTTATTATGGTGAACTGTAATATATATATATATATATATATATATATATATATATATATATATATATATATATATATATATATATATATATATATATATATATATATATATATATATATATATATATATATATATATATTGAGCGTAGTTTGGCGTAATATTTTCTTTTAAGCAAACTCCGTTAAAAACTATGGCCCACTTGGCGTTTATCAATTTTTTTATGGTGCCCTCGATTTTGCGGTAATTGAAAGACGTGAGACTTCTTTCAGATGTTTTATTTGGCTTACTGCAGTTTCGGAAATCCTTTTCCATCTTCAGAGCCAAAAGTAATAAACTAAAAGTCAGCGTAAAATAAGAAACGGAAGCAAGACGAATCAAAACAAGTTAATTAAATTAAATTAGAATTCGAAACAAATTAAATTAAATTCCATTAGAGTGCAAAAGTAAAACGAAAACGAGATTACTTCAAATTAAGTAAACGAGTGAGCGCTAAAGCACGAACG
Organism: Erpobdella octoculata; assembly: GCA_963978895.1. Lineage (NCBI taxonomy): Eukaryota > Metazoa > Annelida > Clitellata > Hirudinida > Erpobdellidae > Erpobdella > Erpobdella octoculata. The sequence goes on from CAXBUH010000001.1 coordinate 222,368, forward strand.
CGACAACTTAAAGGTGAGATAGCTAGACGAGGTGAATAGCTGTAGTTGTAGGTGTGTGTACGAATATGGGAAGGGGAGATAGTGTACGAGAAACGTCTTGTAGGTAGAATTGGTGAAATTTATAGGTGTACAAATGGTGTATGGCGCGGGCGGTGTACAAATTAATGAAGTATAAATAGGAAAGAGTAACAGTATGTGTGTGGTAAGAAATAATGTTTTATTTGTGTCGATTACGACGCGAAGTAATGTTAGGGTTATTAATAATGTCAGAAGAGATATGTGTATTAGGAGAGCTTGTGTTCGCGGAAACGAGTGAATAATCGACAATACAATGAGTGGTAGTTTGTTCTGTGGAAGTGAAAAGATATCGACGATCGTGGGGTCGGATGAGTAGTCACGATACATTGAGTGGTAGTATGGTCTGGGGGAGTGGAAGGTGAAGAGATAGCGACGATCGTGGCGTCAGGGTCAGAAGCAGGTGTCGGAGGGTGCGAAGGAAGCGTGGTGGGAAGCTGCGGAGGAAGACAAGGTGCGGTGGTAGAAGCAATACTTGGTTCTAGTGTGGAAGTTAGGTTGGCATCAATGGGTGGGTGTTCTGTGGTCGAACTCGGTTTAGGCTCGCGTAGACTGTAGCCATGAAGTGAAGGGACCGAGGTGAGAACAGTACATGAAGTTGTCGAACTAGAGTGTGTGTTCGATGGATGTGGAAGTGCGTGTCCGTTGCAGTGACGAAACAATTGCAATGTCTTGTCGAAGTTTTCGTCTTGACGTTCATCGTGGGTTTTATCTGCAATATGTATAGAGTAGGGATGTCACGGGTAGTACTTTTTGGAGTTTTCGGGTTCGGGTTCGGGTTTGTGAAACTAGAGCTTTCGGGTTCGGGTTCGGGTTCGGGTTTGTGAAACTAGGGTTTTCGGGTTCGGGTTCGGGTTCGGGTTTGTAAAACTCGAGTTTTCGGGTTCGGGTTCGGGTTCGGGTTTGTGAAACTCAGGTTTTCGGGTTCGGGTTCGGGTTCGGGTTTGTAGTTTTCCAAAAACCGGGTTCGGGTTCGGGTTCGGGTTCGGGTACTGGCTTATGATTTAAAATTCCTGGATTGATTTTAAATTTACCTAGTGTATATACATATACAAACGAGAGCGATCAATTCATCCATTGGACATTACACGTATTGAATAAACTCTAACAAGTTATTTTTTTAGCTTTCCAAATAATGTGATTTCTTAATTATTTTAGTTCGTTCGTGGCTCGGTCCGGCCAGATAATCAGGCGGATTAGTGGTCTAGCTTACACACTCACCAATAAAATGACCTATTTGTGTTATTTGTTACGCAAAGGTGATAATACCAAACTTGCAGGGCTTGCGATTAGTATAATACGTTACCTCTTAAATTATTTTAATTTATTAATTTTTTTCGCGGCTCGGTCCGGTCGGGTAATCAGGCGGATTAGTGTTCTAGCTTACACATTTGCCAGCCAATAAAATGACTGTGACGCATAGATCATTTATAGACTTTGTCAGTTAAAGTTTAGGATTATGCAAGATTATCTTTATAACAAAGGGTCTTTGTTATATCAGAAAAACTTTGAGTATATGAATGAACTAGCAGTGCCCGTAGCGGCTTCGCTCGCATGAAATTAGAGAATTTGAACCGTGCATACATAGTAGAGTACTGCACGGATCAATTTTTTAGGTCTCGGCTCGGCCCGTCGACAACTTGGCCCAGCCCGTTTCAAAAACCGAAATTTATGGTCCGGCACGGTCTAATATGGGCCCGGCCCGTTTTTACAGGCCTAGAAGTTCTATATACTTGATGAAAAACTTCGGCCGTCCCACCTTGACTTCAGGTTTAGCCCGGCCCGTCGGAACACCCTAAAATCACTAAAATGTCTATATACTTGGTTAAAAATCTCGGCCCGTCCCACCTTGATTTAAGGTTTGGGCAGGGCCGTATGAAGACCCTAAAATAACGGCTTGGCCCGTCCGTCCGGTGATAAACTGAACTCATCTACTTTTAACCGGCACAAAACCTCAAAATACTAACTTTCACATCTGTAGCACTTACAGTTTTTGAGCAGCAATTATTTTAAAATCAAATAACCCTTTTTCCACTTCACATTTGAGGTCCTGGAAACCAAATTTTCAAAAAATGGTGAAACACGTATATCATTATTTTTAGAGTAGAAACTAAATACTAATTTTACTTTTGTAGCATTTACAGTTTTTAAGTAGCAGTTACTTTAAAAACCAAGTAACCCTATTTTCCACCCTATATTTGAAGTCCTGGAAACCAAATTTTCAAAAAATGGTAAAACACGTAAATTATTATTTCTGGAGTAGAAACCAAATACTAATTTTTACTCCTGTAGCATCTACAGTTTTCGAGTAGCAGTTACATTAAAACCAAATAACCTTATTTTATTTTCCACCCCACATTTGAGGTCCTGGAAACCAAATTTAAAAAAAAATGGTAAAACACGTATATCTTTATTTCTAGAATAGAAACTAATTGCTAATTTTTACATCTGTGGTATTTACAGTTTTTGAGTAGTAGTTACTTTAAAAAACAAATAACCCTATTTTTCACCCCACATTTGAAGTCCTGGAAACAAAATTTTCAAAAAATGCTAAAACACGTATTTCATTATTTTTGGTGTAGAAACTAAATACTAATTTTTACTCCTGCAGCATTCACAGGTTTTGAGTAGCAGCTACTTTAAAAACCAAATAGCCCAATTTTCCAACCCACATTTGAGGTCCGGGAAACCGAATTTTCAAAAAATGGTGAAACACGTATCTTTTTATTTTTCAAAAAGAATCCATATACCAAATTTCAAAATCTCCTCATTTTTGGTTTTCGAGATATACATTGTTTTAGAAAAAAGTTTGTTTTCCAGTTTCTTCCCCTCAGGAGCAAAATTTTAAAAAATCCTTTCTTAGTGGATGCTTACGCAATAAAAGTAATATAAGTTCCAAATTTCACGTTCCTAGGATGAGGCGTTTGAGCTCGGCGTTGATTATCAGTCAGTCAGTCAGGACATGTTCTTTTATATAAATAGATAAATATAAGGTTATATAACTGAAGTAAAATGTTTAGAGTGATGGCTATCCGCGATTTTTTCGATTGAAGGAGGCTTAATTATTTTAGTTCGTTCGCGGCTCGGTCCGCCTGATAATCAAACGGATCAGTGGTCTAGCTTACACAATCACTGATTAATCGGTTCCTAATACTATTTCATTCTTAATAAACTAGAAAAGTTATGAAAACTCTGTTTGTGTTGCTATTTTTAAAACTGGAATAAATATTTATTTACTAAAAAAAATTTATTTGTTCACAACTCCGAGTTCGGGTATTAGGCTTATGAATTTTCGGGTTCGAGTTCGGGTATCAAGTTTTCACATTTTCGGGTTCGGGTATCAAGTTTTCTCATTTTCGGGTTCGGGTATCAAGTTTTCACATTTTCGGGTTCGGGTATCAAATTTTCACACTTTCGGGTTCGAGTTGGGGTATCAGAAAAAGACCGGGTAGTACCGAACTCGGGTACCCGTGACATCCCTAATATATATATATATATATATATATATATATATATATATATATATATATATATATATATATATATATATATATATATATATATATATATATATATATGTGTTAGATGAAAGATTAGATTTTTCATTCATAATTTTTTTCTCATCAATTGTCTTCTTGTAGTTCAGCTCTTGATAGTCATAAGCCGAAAACCAATCCACATCATGTACTCCATTGCACAAAATTGATCCAAGACTCCCTTCAAACTTAAAAAGAATTAAATCATCACCATTTTTTCCTAGTTTAATTAAATAATCATTATATGAATTATATGGTTTTAAGTCAATTAAAAGCATTAGTGCATGAGCTAATCAGTTTTTAATTTTTTTCAGCCCTCGTTTTTATTTGTGCCCACTTTTAAAAGTAGTCTCCATCCTTAGAGGATGTGAGCTATTAAAAAAAAATTTAGTAGGTGATTTTTGTCAATCTCAGCCATTCAAAAAAAAGCATCCAAATGGTACTCAAGTGCAAAGTCATCTGCGGAGAGAGCGCTGTGGAATCTGTAATCTTTCATCAGCAACAGCATTCAACCATGAATAGTGTAAAATTCATTTCCTGACTTCTGTCGATTCTCTCTGAATAAAGGAAATTTATTTGAAGGCTGTGCTAATATCAATGGCATTGCCTTGTAACGGTATACTAAGCGATTTTGTTTTGACACGTATTACAAATATGTATCTTACAGTTTGAAAAGCATTGATAAATTAATACAAAACACGTTTTCTGAGGGCAGGACGGGGGCACACGATGTGGGTCCTCCCATAAATCCTCCACTGGCTACAATTTACTTTTTTTTCCAGTCCCAGTTTTTTGGAGAAAAGGTGTATACAAAATAAAGGGAGACCTTTCGAGGTCTGAGTGTGTTGCTTCAATAGTGAGGTGGGCTCTCTAAAGTGCATTATGAAAAAAAAATTCAAAATCTTAAGAGGCCGTTAAAAAGTTTTGGGAGAAATTGGTGGGCCCATAGAACAAGTTGCCACGTCCAAGGTTTTGTTGAAATGATGTCCCTGAACTCAATTAAAAGTAAGTTATGTTTTAGAACCATTTCAATTCAATTCAATTTTTTATTTGGACAAAAAAAGTTCAATATTTGAGTAATATCAAATACAAGTAAGATAAGTCCAAAAGGGAGGAATCCAAAGGGAAAGATATTCCAGTCGTCACCATTAACATTAAGTTGACACTTACAGAATAACATTGTTTGAGAAAAAATGCATTTAAATAAAAAAAACAGAATAATAATAATAAAACACTTAAATATTTTAGACATCCATTAAAATAATAGTTTAGACATGCATTACCAAAAAATATAGAAAGTGTATTTGCATTCGTTGGTGAGTATATCTAATATACGTTCGACATTACCTCCACAACTATTTATCCTTGTAAGATTTATGTGTTAGATGAAAAATTAGATTTTTCATTCATAATTTTTTGTATCTCATCAATTGTCTTCTTGTAGTTCAGCTCTTTATATTGATAAGCCGAAAACCAATCCACATCATGTACTCCATTGCACAAAATTGATCCAAGACTCCCTTCAAACTTAAAAAAAATTAAATCATCACAATTTTTTTTAGTTTAATTAAATAAGCATTATATGAATGAAGACACTTTATTGTGGTTTTAAGTTTTTAAGTCAATTAAAAGCATTAGTGCTTGAGCTAATCAGTGGTCCCAGTTTGAATGCACAATAGTTATTACAGTTCATGCAGTTGTAACACTCTGGAACATGATTGTTTTAACTCTTCGTTTAAATTTAGCTGCACAAAATCACGTGGCTCTGGCTATATAATAGTAAAAGTCATGACACTTAGGACGCTGCTAGATGAAATATAAACACCTCAGCAGTTCCGGGAACGGCCCGTGCACATGTATCCGAAACCGGGATATTCCAAACCCTATTACCCCCAGCCATGAAACTGGTACTTATCTATCGACCTGTTATGGATGAAAAGCAATGAGGTTAGAATTAAAAGAAGAGAGACAGGAGCAAAAGTTAGCATCTCAAGATAGAGAACTGGGAGGTCATGTGTTCAGTGACTATACCAGAAGACAAACTGGCAACAACAACAAGGAGCATGTTTAGGAAGCTTATTGAGGGTCCCCCATAAACCTCCTGAAGATTGTTAACATTGCTGTTCACTTCGTGTTTTTTGAAATTTTGATAGACTATTACATCACATCAGAATGTATCATTATGTAATATCTCCATGTAACGTGATTAAAATGTTATATATTGACAAAAGTTGTATCTCATACATATTAATTATATGTATAACTAGCAGTGCCTGTCGCAGCTTCGCCCACTTAAAATGATAGGATTTGAACCATGCATCCTTAGTAGAGTACTACACAGGCCGATTTTTTACAGCCCGGCTTGGCTTAGCCCGTCGACAACTTGGCCCGACCCGTTTCATACGACAAAATTCCAAGCCCGACACAGCCCATCTAATTTGAGCCCAGTCTGTTTTTACAGGCCTAAAATTTCTATATACTTAGCAAAAAATCCCAGCTCTTCCACTTTGAGTTCAGGTTCGGCCCGTTCCATCTGAAGACCCTAAAATCACGGCCTGGCCTATGCAGTCTCAAATCCACATAAGCATAAAATTACAGGCCTGGCTTATTTATTTATTTATCATCATTTATTAATCGCTAAAACCAAACAAATTTTGATCGAAAGCGATCGCGTAGGAAAAGTAAGCTATAGTACTATTGTAGAAAGTAAGTATGTTTTTAATTTAATTTTAAATTCAGGTAGGGTTGTGGATTCTCTAATAGATGTGGGTATTGCGTTCCAAGCTGTCGGTCCATCAATGGAGAATGCTCTGTCTGAGAAGGCGCGATGAGTCCGAGGGACAGTAAGATCCCGTCGGGAGGAGGAGCGAAGTCTCTCTCTGCCGGGGCAATCAGAGCATAGATAGTAGATATGTTGGAGTGCGATTATTGAAGATGTTATAGATTAGAAGACAGAGCTTGAAGATGATCCTGGAGGAAATAGGAAGCCAGCATAGTTGGCGTAAGATTGGCGAGATAAGACTTATATATATAGGCTCTAACTGACCCATTTTAGTCAAAGCCTGACCTGGTCCGTAATAAACTGGACTCAACCAATTTTAACGGGCACAAAACCTTAAAGCTTGGAAACTAATTTTTCAAAAAATAATAAAACACATAAATTATTATTTTGAAAAAAAAACCTAATACTGAAGTACAATGTGTTTACATTTTTAAATATTAAGTTTTAAAGCAAATAATCCTTTTCTCCACCCTACATTTGTAGTCCTGGAAGCCAAAACATATAACCCTATTTTCCACACCACATTTGAAATCCTGGAAACCAAATTTTCAAAAATTAATAAAACACGTATTTTGTTATTTTGTAAGAATACTCTCAGTAAGCTAGCTAAATTGCAAAACTTAAACATTTTTAATTTTTAATCAAATATTCCTTTTTTCCACCCCACATTTGAGGTCCTGGAAACCAAATTGTCAAAAATTGGTAAAACACGTATATCCTTATTTTTTTAAAAGATTCTAAATACTAATTTTTACATCTGTAACACTTACAATTTTTGAGTAGCAGTGTTATATCTTTATTATTCTAATTAAATGGTAATAATTATAATCTACCTAAGTGGTTGCTAAATACTTACTAGATCTTTTCTTGATTATTTAATTGCGAGTTTGTTTGTCCATGATATGTCTAAGTAGGAAATAGAATAAAACATATATATATATATATATATATATATATATATATATATATATATATATATATATATATATATATATATATATATATATATATATATATATATATATATACAAACATATATATATAACACCTCCCCCTCTTTATAGAAAATCATATGATTTTCTACTGGGGTCCAGTACTATCCGTTTTGGAGGGTTGCAATAACGTTTAGGTCTTGCCTCCGGTTCTATTTCTGTTGGAATGTGTGTCAATTCCTCCGGATTGGCTTCATTATCCATATGGCTCGGAACATGGTCTCCTTGTCTATTCTCTCCATCCTCATTCTCCGTAACCCGAGGGGTTGCGTTTATGTCTGGTTCCAACATCTCTTCCCCTCCTGGGAACACAATTCTTACCGGGGCTTTCTCTCCATCACTTTTATCTTGAAGGGGTACTGGCATGTCGAATGTCTCAAACATTTCTTTAAGTGCCCAATCTAAATTCCTTGGTCCTAATTGATTTGTATGCCTTTTTGTAATCCTACTGTCAATCTCGACTTTGTAAACCGTTTTTCCAATTCTTTTTAAAATCTTCCCTGGTATCCATCTGGGATGGTTTGGATTTTTATAATCTCTAGCGTACACCGCATCTTGTTCTTTAAAAACTCTCGGTCTTGTCCCATTCCTTTTGTCAAACTGTCTCTTCATGCAAGATTTTTTTTCTGAATACTTTTCGTCTTTTTTAGTACTTAGTTGTAAGTCTGATAGTGGTGTCCTAATTTGTCTCCCCAAAAAATTGTCTGCGGGAGATTTTTGATGTGGACTAGATGGGCATGGTGTAGATCTATAACACAACAAAAACTTTTGCACCAATTCCTCGGTAATTCCTTCACCTTTTAGCTTTTGTATGGTTCTTTTGAAAGTATCAACAAATCTTTCAAATTCCATAGAAGTAAATTGTGTTCCGTTATCTGATACCAATGTCTTGGGAAATCCATACCGAGCAAACATTCTGTTCAGCTCGCGAATTGTCGTTGTTGAGGTAGCCGCACTCATTTGTATTATTTCTGGCCATTTTGAATATGCGTCCACAACAACAAGAAACATTGAATTCTCCATTGGTCCCGCAAAATCAATGTGAATTCTCTCCCAGGCCTGTGATGGTTCAGGCCATGGTGACAACATATTTTTTATAGGCATTTTAGCTGCTTTTTGACATGCATCACAGGTTTTCACCATACTTTCAATATCTCTATCGATTTCATGCCAATACACAGACTGTCTGGCCAGCATTTTCATTCTCGTAATTCCTGGATGACCCTGATGTAGCATCCTCAATATACGCTGTTGCAGTTTTTTTGGAATTACTGCTCTTACACCCATAAATAGAATACCATCATGTAAAGTCAAATCAGTTGCTTTACTTTGGAATGCATTCCAGTTTGATCCAGGTTTAACTTTTGGCCAAAATCCCTTTTTAATGATCTCACTTAACTCCCTGAGTTCAGAGTCATCTTCTGTCATAATTTGAATATCTTTCTTACTAACAGGTAATTGTCTTATCGTATCCTCTTGTATCATTGTGATGTCTTCGTTTACACCTGCTATTATCAAATCCTCATTTCCTGTTGTTTCATCCGAGTCAGATTCGTCACTAAAATCTGATCCTGAATATTTGGTGCCGTCGTCTGGTATGGAGTTGTTATTGCCATTATTATAATCATCATCGTCACTTTCATCCTCATCATTTTGCATTTCGTTTTCAACATTCCTCTCATCTTCTTTAGTTTTGTTTTTGACGTCCAAACCGACTGTATCACTGACACCATCTTTGCATGGTTCATCTTGAGTATCCTTGTATGGTTCATCTTGAACATCTTTGCAAGGTTCATCACCATGACCATCCTTGCATGGTTCCTCTTGTACATTCTTGCATGGTTCATCTTGACCGTCTTTTTCGTTTCCGCAATTGTTTGTGTCACCATTGAGGAGTTCAAGAAAATTCTTCCTTTCTTGCAGTGCTGCTCTGTTTTCCTCTGCCATTTTATTCAGAGCCTTCAAGTTAACTTTGACGTATTTATTGTCCTGCATCATTGAGATTAACTGAAGAAATCTTTTTTCAGTTTCTTCTTTTTCAATTCTCTTTTCTTCTTTTTCTCGAGCCTCTTTTTCAAGTTTTTCTTGTTTTTCTCGGGCTTCCCTCTCTTTTTCTCGAGCTTCCCTCTCAAGTTTCTCTTCTTTTTCTCGAGCCTCTTTTTCAAGTTTTTCTTGTTTTTCTCGGGCTTCCCTCTCTTTTTCTCGAGCTTCCCTCTCAAGTTTCTCTTCTTTTTCTCGAGCCTCTTTTTTCAATTAGAAACTTAAGCAATTGTACTATGTTTGAATCTTGGTCCTTTGACATCCTGGTCGCCAATGTTATATCTTTATTATTCTAATTAAATGGTAATAATTATAATTTACCTAAGTGGTTGCTAAATACTTACTAGATCTTTTCTTGATTATTTAATTGTTAATATAAGTTTGTTTGTCCATGATATGTCTAAGTAGGAAATAGAATAAAACATATATATATATATATATATATATACATATATACATATATATATATATATATATATATATATATACATATATACATATATATATATATATATATATATATATATATATATATATATATATATATATATATATATATATATATATATATATATATATATACATATATATATAACAAGCAGTTACTCTAAAAAAACAAATAACCCTATATTCCACCCCACATTTGAGGTCCTGGAAACCAAATTTTCAAGAAATGGTGAAACACATATCCTTTTATTTTTTAAGAAGAATCTAGATACCAAATTTCAAAACCGTCTCATTTTTGGTTTTCGAGATATGCGATGTTTTAGAAAAAATTTGTTTTACTGTTTCATCCCCTCAGGAGCAAAATTTAAAAAAAAACCCTTTCTTAGTGGGTGCTTATGCTATAGAAGTAATATAAGTTCCAAATTTCACGTTCCTAGGATGTGGCGCTTTAGCTCGGCGTTGATTATCAGTCAGTCAGATTTATATATATATATATAGATTAATTAATTTTATGATCAAATTGGTTGATGCAATAAAAAATGTCATATAAAAATTCAGCATACTCAAATTAATTAAAATAGATAAATAGAGAAATTCTTTTATTACATGGTGTAATTATTTTAATAACAACAATTTTTTTTCATAATTTTTGTAAACTATAACAGAATGCATTGTTATAAGAAGCGTGTCTATATTTCAAATCTCAGCTCAATTTAACAACAGGAAGTTAGTTAAGCAAACAAGAATGAGAAAGCAAGCTGGAGCCAGAAAGAAAAAGGGAATGGGAGAGAAAGCAAGAAAATGAAAGAAAGCGGGGAAGGGATAAGAAGTGAGAGCGAGCGGGATAGGTAGAGAAAGAAAAAGAAACAAAAAATGCAACAAGAGAAAAGGCTAGAGAATCCATGATAAAAAAAACCCCAGGGCTTTTGTTTTTGAGTTACTATAGGGTTTCCATTAAATAACTTTTCTAAAATAAACTTTGATCAGGCAACACAGAGTAAATTAAGTAAAATGACTGAACCAACGTTACTCAGACGAGTTCCAGAAAAAGTGTACACATTATTCGTCCACTGCTGTCCTTTCTTGAGAATGGCAATGCTTTTAGCCTCATATTTATCATCTAACAAAAAATAAATTAATATGATTTTAAAAAATTCCAAACAAGCTTTTCAAATATCTTTAAAAGAAGCGAAATAAAACTATTTATTATCTGCCATAATAGTATGAACGTTCAAGTAAAGGGTGAGATTCAAAAGTAATGAGCCTTTGTTAAAAAAAAAAACAACAAATTTATTGAGCAAATCGGTACAACTAATAAATAGTCTTCAAAATTGGCACCTCCTGCATCAATACACTTTCATGGGCGGTTTTTCCACATAAGTCTGTTCTGGGTATGGCTTCAAGGGCCTCCTCGATCAAATTGAAGCATCTTCATTTCAGTGCTGATTTTAAGCGGCTGTAGGGAGGCTGGGGGAACACCGGAGCGTTTACCGGGCCAGGTAGATGCTCACAATGAAACAGGTGTAGCTTTGCACATTATCAAAACAATAAAATTTAAATCTTGTTATTGTGTTCTGTTGTATTTAGAATGTTTTCTGAAAATATTATTAACTTTCAGGTTTTACTTTTGTAAATCTATATATACAGGGTGTCCTAAAAGTTTAGCCCGATTTTATAAAAATAACGAATGTAGATTTTCAATTAATTTTATTATATGATGAATTAGAACTACAAGCACAATGATATCTATGAATTAGAACTACAAGCACAATGATATCTATGAATTAGAACTACAAGCACAATGATATCTATGAATGAACCAAAGATGCAACAATGATCAATACGAAAGAAACAATGATAAATATTAATGGAATGTTTCAAAATGTTCTAAAATCTACATTCATTATTAATATAAAATCGGGCGAAACCTTTAGGACACCCTGTATATATATTGACAGTGTTTGTCTGTCTGTAATTTTACATGATTTTGATAGAACCGCACTGATTCCAATTAAATTTGGCATTATATAACACATAAAGCAGTTCAGATGATCAATCCAGGAAGCAGATCGTGTTGATGCTGTTTTATCGTGCAGACAGTTTAAAAACTGAAACAAGAATCAAACGAGGAACCGGATATAACTACGAATTTTAGGGAAAACGTGCCTCCCACCAAACTGGAAAGATTTCTTGAGGTTGGATGACAACAAAACACAGTTGTTCATGTATCTTGCAGTAGTACTAACAGAGATGGAAGTACCGTGAAGTACCTTTGTGCTCCCACGAAATTGGTTGATTTGTTGGCACCTTGTTCTCACGAAGAAGCGGACACACAAATGTTGCATTCCAAAGATGCTGCTGAACAAGGAATGCGCAATATATTGTTACGAACTGTTGACACAGATGTTCTATTTATTGCTGTGTCCGTGTTTCATCAGCTGAATGTCGAAACATTGTGGATTGCGTTCGGAGTCGGCAAACACTTTCGCTATATCTCAATCCATGATTTGGCAAACACTATGGGATTGAGAAGATCAATAGCACTTCCGATGTTCCATGCACTTACCAGATGCGACACTGTTTCATCAATGTGTGGTCGAGGAAAAAAAAACCGCGTACGACACTTGGTCAGTTTTTCCAAATCTGACGGATGCGATAATCACAATGTCGATCGAATCACTGATGAGAATTTAAATATAATCGAGCGCTTCATCATTTTGTTGTACAACAGAACAAACACTCAAACATCTGTCAATGTATGCAGGAAGGAACTTTTCTATAAAAAAAACCCATTCCATGGAAAATATTCCTCCAACAAAAGACGAATTGAAAAAGCATGTGAAACGAGCATTCCATCAAAGCAGTGCACTGTTGGAATGAAGCATTGTTCTGCAACCCAGTATGTTCCCTCATTCTGATTGGGGCTGGACTTTGGAAGATTCAAGATGGACACAAGTCTGGATGACAATACCAGAAGCAGCAAAAAGTTGCTACAAACAGTTGCATTGCAATTGTATCAAAAGCTGCACTGCTAGACTGCAAGTGTCGAAAGTCATTTCTGAAATGTACTTCGTTATGCAAATGTGGAGGTGAATGCGACGAATTAATTGGTTGACAATTCGAAATGTTCCAAGTAACACTTAATGACTTTGATATATAAAAAATAACGTTTTCCAAAAATAAATTGATTTTTTCATAAAAAATGACAAAATCTTTGTTTTAATTCAATTGGCACTTATCGGAATTTGATTGAATATGCATCTCTGAGTTTAATTGTAAAATATTACATTCTTTACAGGTTTTTGAAGGGTAGTAAGATCTATCTGCTTAGCTATTAGTAATTTAGTCAAATTTACCATGTGTTACTAAAAACATTAAATATTCAATCTTTCCAACAATTTAGATGCTATGATGTTGCAAGAAAAAGTAAACATATTTTAAATGACTAAGTGGTGATAAGCTGGTTTTTGCCAAACTTGCTTAAACTCAAATTTATGTATTTAAATGGGGAAATTGCAGACATACAGAGTCGAATAATACTTATATAACATCAGAATAGTTCTGCTGCTTTGGACATGTCAAATTTGATCGAGTTTGTCTATTTGAACCATACTCGACACTGAGGAATAGAACAAGAATTACCAATATAGTTAACAGGTCATTTAACACATAATTTTATCGTAGATGGAATAATATCAGAAAAAAATTTTTCTCCAAAATCAAAATTTTAGAACAAGTTTGAATTTCAAAATGAAATTATTTTTTTTACCTGTACGTGGATATTTAGCTGTGCAATCGAACAAACAATTCAGGTTATTATCATGACCATGGTCTTCTTCAAATATCAATGAATGCAGAGAGTCTTTCTGAATTAACATAAATTAATCAATTTGCAAACATCTACTTAGGGGCACTAATATGTTACATGTGCAATAAACAACATATTTGGACACCTCCTCCTCCTGTTGCACTCCATACATTTTCAGACCCCTTCTCCTATGCATACATAAGCACAGTGGCCTTATATCCCTGCAACTTAAAATGACCATAGTTTAACAATTGCCATTTTACAGTCGGGACTTAGGATGTGCCGAACCTTATTACCCCCAGTTGCGAAACTGGCACTGTTGGGAGTATGGATTTATAGCCATATTTATTGTATGGCTATAAATATATATATGGCTATATGTATGTATGTATGTATATATATATATACATATTTATTAGAGTTTATTAGTCTTCTCCGAACTACTCCTGAACATTCAAGTATAATGGCTTTTTTGGACGTGGAAAGTTTATTTACCAATGTGCCAGTACTTGATACAATTGACACCATCTTACACTATGTTTACAATCATCCAACAATTGCTCCTCCTGCTTTTGAAAAAAGTTTGTTGAACGACATCCTTCTTCTTTGCACCACTGAGGTTCCCTTGCGACACCCTAGTGGACAATTATATATACAGGTTGATGGCGTGGTAATGGGATCTCCTCTTGGACCCACGTTTGCTGCCTTTTACATGGGTCATCTTGAAAACAAAATATTCAACAAAGTTATTCATAAACCAACTCTGTATGCAAGATACGTTGATGACATATTTGTCCTTTGCAAAGATATGGATGAATTATCACAACAGAAAGACACATTCGAGAAACACTCCGTCTTGAAGTTCACGTTAGAATTACCTAATTCAAAAAATCAACTACCCTTTTTAGATACATCAGTCGCAATAAAAGAACAAAGATTCCAAATTCAAGTTTGTAGAAAAGCAGCAAGCGGCGGAGAGACACTCAACGGCGAAAGCTATTATTCTTTGAAGTACAAAATCAGTGTAATCATGAATTTTTTAACAAGAGCTTACATGATTACTGGAAATTGGAGTGACTTCCATCTTGAAGTTAACAGAATAAAATCACTACTAATAAATAACCACTTCTCTAATACGCTGGTTGATGACATAGTGAAGAAGTTTGTAGACAAGAAATATTTATCTGCCACTCAGGTGAATACATCAAACTCACTAGACGCATCCATTCAACTTTATTATCATACACAGATGCATGATAATTACTGCATTGATGAAAAAGTACTACGGAATATTGTCTTTGGGAATGTTCGAGTAACAGAGCACAATAAGAAATTACAGCTACAATTTAATAATTACTAATAATCTTCGTTCGGATAAAAAACTAGTGCAAAGGAATAACCTAGTATACAAATTCACGTGTCCACATCATCACCAAACTCCGCAGTGTTACATCGGTCATATGCAGACAACTCTCTCAAGGAGACTTACTATGCACACACAAGGGGCAGTGTATATACACATTTTCTGGAAAACCACAAAGACAAACCATCCCACCAATTGTTGAAAGAAAATACAGAGATTGTTACATTTGAATCTGATCCACAAAGACTCAGGATTAAAGAGGCTTTACTCATTATTCAACACAAGCCATCTATAAACATCCAAGATGATAGATTTGACCACACACTTCGTCTCTTTGGACCTGCTGTCTCGGCGCATGTCCCAGGGGCCGTTAACCCATCAATAGCTAGTTCTGCCAGGCCCGCTGCTTGTTATATGCTCCCTCCTAAGGCTTGTTGTCGCAACACCAAAGTGAAAGTCAAAAACATTCCAAATGCAGATGTTAATAATAAAAACACGATCGTCAATAATGAATATAATGATGTAGCTGGCTATAGAACTGAAGAGCCAATTGTTCATTCATCGACCTCTGTGTTTCAAACCGATCTGCCAACCAATAAACTTGAAAATTTAATAGTTGATGACACACGTTCTCTGAAGTTGGGTGCTTCACAGGGTTCCTGTGAAACTGGTATTTTGATTGAAGAAACCGGGGGCAAGAGAAAGTCGTTGATGATGAATACTTTGTCTTCTGACCAGCACGGTTCGATGGTTGAGGATACACATTTTCCGAAGTTGGGTGCTGCACGGAGTTCCTGGAAAACTGGTGTTTTGGTTAAAGGTGCTGGAGTTGAGACGAGCTTATTGGTGATTGGTGCTGAGTCTCTGTCATCTCTGGACGGGTGCGAAAGTGTGGAGGATTGGTATGACTGCCCAGTTTCTGTTGATATGACAACCTTTTGAGTCGTTGGGTTAATAAATACAACCAGGCTCATCCGGGGAAATATTACCCTGCCCAAGAAGAAAAAAAGAAATAGAGTATGGTTCCTTCTACGACTAACAGTGACTCGGGAATGGTTGGACCCTGTTGTTACAATTGTCATCAAGTTGGACATTTGGCGTAGGACTGCAGACAAGGCACTCAGGCAAGTCCAGTCATGTGCCAAGCACGTAGAGAGACCACCATGACACCACCATGCAAAGATTCTGGAATAGTGAATACATGCGCAGCCATGGTCCTCAAAGGTAAAATGGACGAAGTCAAATTAAAGTGTGGCTGCGTTTCACCAGTCATAGCAGATGGCTGTTTTCATTCAGGAGGAAGACTTAAGTTTACCAGAGGTTTTGTAAATGAGAAACCTGTAAAGGTTTTGAGGGACACTGGCTGTACAGTGATTATGGTCAAGGAATCGTTAGTGCATCCACGTCAGATGACCGGAAGAACAAGACCATGTGTTTTGATCGACGGCACAGTACGTGTGGCTCCAACAGCAATAGTTAAAAATTAAAACAGACTGGTTCAGAGGAGCCACAGAAGTAGTTTGTACGAAGAATCTATTTTGTGATCTGGTGCTGGGAAATGTCGATGTGGTAGGAATTTCAAATGCAATGGCTGCAGGGAAACGTATTTGCCGGCAACCACCGAAACCCACCCTTACTATGACAACAAACAGAGTAATAATCGGGCAAATTATACGAAAAAGTCTGCCAACTCGGATTTGTATCAAAACAAGAAAAAGAACACGTGTGCCACTTCAAAGCTGGGAAATAAAGTTGAGGCAAAAGTTCAAGCTTTGAATCCGCCAAAAAAAAGATCAAAGCTAAGTCTCCAGTCAAAAAAGAAATTGAGAGAAGAAATTGGGAAAAATAGTTTGAGATCACCAATTTTTGGAAATGCTCGCCCAGTCGACACATCTCACAGAGGTCAAGAAATTGAAAGAAGGCTTAAAGAAAATTCAAATGATCAAGGAACTGCTTGTAAACCGAAATTTATGAGCGATCTTAAAAATACCAAGTGTTTTCTTTTGAAGAGGGGGGATATGTAAGATGAAGATGGCTCATCTTACGTATATTTGTGTAAATAGCTTATTTTATTATTTCTTATTATGTTAATTTGTGTTTATGTATATATATGTTTGTTTATATATATATATATATATATGTATTTGTTTATATATATATATACATATATATCTGTTGTTTATATATATGTATATATATATATATCTGTATTTTGTATATATATGCATATATATGTGTGTTTGTATATATACATATATATCTGTTGTTTATATATATTTGTATATATATATCTGTACTTTGTATATATGTGTGTGTATATGTTCGTTTATATATATATATATATATATATATATATATATATATATATATATATATATATATACGAAGCCTTTTCCTATTTTGTAACCTCAGGAGTTAGGGACAGGCTCTGGGCTATTCCGGAGTGGATTTAAGGAACTACGTCAAAGAGTTAAAGAATGAAGAAAGAGTTAGGAGAATAGAGGAGCGGGAAGAAAATAAGGCTCAGCAGAAGCGGGAAGAAAAAATAGCTGAACGGGAAGAGCGGGAACGGGAACGACAGCACGAATTGAGAAAGCTGGAATAAAAAGCCAAACAAAAAAGTGCCAAAACCGACGGTAGAGGTAACAAGATTCCCTACCCGAAGTTTTCTGAGGGTGACATCGACACATTTTTGCTGAGATTTGAGTCATTGGCAAAAGCCAATGGTCATCCTCAGAAGGATTGGGGAATGCTTCTGGTGAAAACATTGGAAGTGTTTGGCCAGCTTAACAATAGTCACAGGCAGGATTACGGGTCGGTAAAAGAGGCACTCCTTCGTCGTTTTGGGAAGTCGGCAGAAGACAGGATAGTTACCTCAGGCACTGGGTGGATCTCGCGGGTACAACAAACTTATTGTTTTTGTTTTTGAAGGAGCAGTTCTTTGGAAAGTGGCTATCGGGAATGGTTGAGTATTTGTTGGCAAAAGAAAGCAGTGATGTCAATGAGTTGAGTCGCTGGGTCAACAAGTACAATCAAGCCCACCCAGAAAAGAGATTAGCAAAGGTTGAAAGCATGAGTAGGAATAGTGAAAATCGAGATCAGCCGGTCAGTGACTCTGGAATGGCTGGACCCCGATGCTACAATTGCCATCAAATTGGACACTTGGCAAAGGATTGCCGACAGGGTATTCAGGCAAGTCCAATTATGTGTCAATCTCGTTGACAAAAGTTATCTAATAGAATCAAAAGAGTTGTCAGAATCAAGAGATTTCTGAAAAGTGAGATTTAATTAGATTGAGTCAGTGCGAAAGAAGTACTAAGCCGGAAATATAATTCGAGAAATATTGTGCTATAAATAACTTCAAGCTTTAACGTTACGAATCACTAGCGAGCTAATTCAGCAACGTTTACATGACCACCCTGTAAGAAACACTAATGTAAAAACTAGAATGACAAAGCATAACCTCGAAAACAGAAAATGATCGAGCATAGAATCTGTTACATAAACACTTATTTTTAGGTTTACAAATTATAAATAATTTAAATAATTAGTTTTAAAAATAAAAATAAAGCAAGTTCTTTTAAAAGTACTTTGCTACTTTTGAAATGTACTTACTTAAGAAGTACACTAAAAATGTACTTAAGTACAAGTACTAAGTACACATTCGCGAAAGTACAAGTACTCCAGTACACCTATTGTACTTAAGTACTCGACATCACTGGCTACAATAACTTATACAAAGTAAACGCACAATAAAATGCAGATTAAAAGAGTCTAATTCCGTCTTATATGAATTCGAGAATTATAATATTCAACCAAACTTTAAAAATTCTTGTTTTTATAAAATTAATCTAAAAAGTCTCAATTTTTAAAACTCGGTTTCGAGTCTGGTTTTTGTTCACAACTCTGGGTCTGGGTTTTAGTTCTGTTTTCACTTTTTCCAAAGTCCATTTTATAAAGGGACTAGCGGGGGTACCCGGCGTTGCCGGGGTTTTTAGAGGTTTTTTAATTATTATTATTTATTTCCAATTTTTAAAGGATGTGGAAAAGTTGTTGCAGGTCGAATGTTCTCTGACTCCCGGTGGAAGAGTGTTCCAAATGATTGGTACAGCAACATGGAAGGATCGGTCTCCGAACTTTGTGAGACGGGATCTGGGGATGATGAGCGTAGGAAGATCAGCTGATCGGAGAGATGATCTTCTTTGTTTGTCTCTCTCGCTCCCGTTTCCTTCCCCGCTCCCGCTCGCTCTCTCGTTCCCGCTCGCTCTCCCGTTCCCGCTCATTTTCTCTTTTATTTTCTTTCCTAACTTCTTTTAGCCCTTCAAAACTGGCTAAAAGTTGATTGAAGCCTTCAAACGTTGTTACGTAAACTAAATTTGAATTTTATTACGCAATTACCTTTGATGGTCGTACATAGGCACTTTTGGCCTGGAAAAGTTTTTTGGCTCCCGCTCGCTCATTTTGTCTCCAATTTCAATATTTTTTCACAAAAACCTTCTCCCATTGCCTCTCAAGCTTGTGTGAAAATTGCATTACGATCGAATGAATGGTGTAGCAATGCATAAATAACAAACCTTTACCAATTTGCCTTTTATATTATAGATTGGGTTTCACATTTTTAAAAGTTCGGTTATCCAAAAAAGAACAAGTAGTAGTGAACTTCGGGTATCCAAAATAGACCGGATAGTACTGAAGTTCTGGTTTGGGTACTGTATCCGTGACATCCCTAAAAATAAACGTTTTTGGAGAAGGGGCATCATATAGTACCTTGATGGGGTGACCCCATAAGTTACTGCAATGGATGACCACCACTGGCTCATACCACAAACCTAAGTGTAAAATTTGAAGAAAAAAAATTATGAAAAAGTTAATACTAACCATATAAAATTCACAGCCAGTATTGAGGAAGTTTATTGTCAGTCTAGAAATACATTTTTAGAAGTTGTAGAAAAACTTTAACAAATAATAATAAACACTTACCAATATTCAAATGCTGTTTATGGGTTGAATACAACTTTAAATATAAGAGACTTAGACACACAAATTTTACAAACTATCGAATCAACCAAGTTGGAGATGTACAAGATTTAAGATCGACTGCAATCCACCCACTGCAGAAATAAGGTTAAAGCTAAATTCCTAAAGTGAAGATAAACATACGTTCTCTTGAAAAATGGTAATTTCTGTTGGACACCAACAGTATGTTTATCTTCACTTTAGGAATTTAACTTTTTCTCTTAAAATTATGACTTTTGATCTTTAGGACTAACAGTGTTCAATTGCGTAATAACTTTTATTGCAAGCCTGTGCTCACTAATTTAGTGCTAGCAGTGCTGACTGATGACTACCGCGTTATGCAAAAATGCTAAGATACATACATACATACAGTTATTGGAAATTATGTTGGTTAAAGCAGGTCTAAAGGTTTTAAGTCTAACATAGTACATTTTGACATTTATAAGAGATGTCTGTTGCAAAAAAACACAAATAATAAACTAATATACTCAAAAAAATATTTGCCTATTTATGTTATCTTTTAACCCGTTACTAATGTGAACAAATTAGGAACTTCTCCATTATGCTAGAAATTAAGTGAATTTCTGCAAATAGGAACAATAATTTGAAAAAAAATTAACCTTAAAGTACAAAAGTACAGTTGTTTGGACATGCTAAACACTTAGATTCCAACCCTTGGACTAAAAAAATATTGTATTAACCAACCTAATTTTGTTATCAATTAAGACAACGTTATGACCGCTACATATTGCGAATTTCTTTTTAAAATTGATTAAAGTTTCAACATCTTTGTGTTTTTGTATGAAGAATTTACTTTCCTTGATATTACCTGCAACAAATAGAACTTATTGTTATAACTCCAATTTTTAAAAAATAAAGATAAATAATAAGCACATTAATATGCAGTCTGCATCTTGGGGACAATAGGCTAGAAATGGATTTATAAAAAAGTGTCTGTTGATCTTAGCATTTGCTCTTGATTATATGAAATAAAACAAAAACACAAATTTACACTAGAGCTGTAAGTGGTAGTAAATTTCTATACCCATATAACTAAGTCATCTTTCTACTATATATATCCTTTTTTATCTATTTGATATACAGTCTAGGTTTTTTTTTGTTAGTTCTTTTTGCTCTTAGTTTTTCACCTTTGGTATTTTTACATCTGGTTTTTGCTTTTGAATTTTTACCAAAAACTCAGTTCTGAGCATGTTAGCTTTTGTTCTTGGGAAAATCTGCTCCTATGACTTTTGCCACAGACTTTTCTTGCCCAACTTTTGTAACTGAAAAAACTCTCTTGCTTCTGCAACTTCAGTTTTTTCTTCTTTACTTTATTTTTTCAGTATTCACCCCAAAATCATTCCACTTGACTTTTCGTTACTCTAAAAATTTAGAGTATTCCTGGAAATACTCACTATTTTGAGCAAGTGTTAGGCGCCGGTCGTGTGGCTGCCTCGTCGTTTGTGCGCTCTGTTCGTTAAAATTACTGGTGTTTTTCAGTCCGTATTTTTGTCTTGCGTAGCAAATTCAACTTGTTTCGTTGTAATGCTGCAGTGGATAGTTTATATTTCGTGACTTGTAGTCGTTTCGACAGTGTTTTGTAGCATCATTTGTCTTGTTGACAAAATTTTAACTCGCCAAATTATAATAAATTATGTCTAACTTCCCGGCTCGTCAGCTGGCCGATCCCTTACCAAAGATTGCAACTTCGTACACGCGCGACGAACTACTCTCCTTCAATAACACTACAGGGGGAGGCGTGTTGGACGGGGTCCTGCCTTCTTCGAGCGTCACTCACGTTCCGCCACGATGAAGGATAACTTTGGCCTACTCAACATCAGGTCAATTAACAGCAAAGTTGAAGATCCGCTCAACTTACAGACTGAACTGGGAATCGATGTGTTTTTTATCACAGAAACATGGCACAATACCGATTCCATATGCTTTAAACGTCTTCTACTTCAGGGCTTCTCTGTAGTTGACTGCCCCCGGCCCAGGGTTCACAACGATTCTCTACGATGTAACCACGGCGGCATGGCTATTGTAACTGTTCCAGGCTTTCAACTAAAACGACTACAGCTCACCTTCGTGCCAGCATCGTTTGAATGTGTTGGTGGTCGGATCACGATCGGCTCCTACAGCTGCACAGCCGTCGTAATATACAGAACTGGGGTCATCTCTGAGAGTTTTTTCAGAAAGTTTTCAGATCTTCTCGACTACTACAACGACTACCTTGAGCAACTTTGAACCCAAGAGTCTGGAAGAGGTCATGAATTTCATCAATTCTCTACCAAACAAGCAATGCTCGTTGGATCCAATTCCGACGTGGCTTCTTAAAAAAGCAGCACCAATATTAGCACCATTCCTTGATAACATTTTTAACAAATCGCTGGCAGACGCTACTCTTGCCTCAATCATTTAAAAGTTCCTACATTACGCCAATTCTCAAGAAACCTTATCTCGACGGGAGTGACACCAGCTCATACCGTCCGATCTCTAATTTATCTGTAATTTCTAAACTACTCAAGAAGCTGGTTCTAGCTAGAATCACAAGGCATCTACAAGACAATAATCTCTTCCCAACATATCAGTCGGCGTACCGCAAGTTTCATTCAACGGAGACGGCGGTGCTGAGGGTATTCTCTGATATTCTGGGCGCGGCCGACAATGGAAAATTAACACTTCTGGTCTTACTGGATCTGTCGGCGGCTTTCGACACCGTCGATCATCAGATCCTGCTTCAGCTACTCGCGTCATCCTTTGGATTTGACGGGGCTCTACTCGCTTGGCTCCACTCATATCTTACTAAACGTGAATGTCAAGTACGAGCCCACGGAACCGCTTCATCTACTTGTAAGATGAAGATGGCTCATCTTACGTATTTTCGTGATATTTGTTTATTTTATTTTATTATTTGTGCATTTTATAGTGATTAGTTATGTTTAAACAATAGTCATATATATATATATATATATATATATATATATATATATATATATATATATATATATATATATATATATATATATATATATATATATATATATATATATATATATATATATATATATATATATATATTTAATTCATTTAATTCATTTATTGAGCACCAACATAAGTATTAAACGTAAACAAAAGAAAATAACCAAAACGACAAGAAAAATATAGAACCAAAATTTCAAAAAAAGAAAAAAATCGATTGGTTGAGAAAGAAATAAGGTGCCCAAAAGATTCGTCCGAAGGGAATTCCTTCCCGCTTAATGGACAACCTTTACAAAAAGAACCAAATGAGCTGGTTGAGTTAAGACATTTCAAATAGTAGTTCAATAAACTTATCAAGGAAGAGACTGAAATTGGTATGCTAAGGTAATAGGTATTGAGTAGTTATGAGTGAGACAATAATAAGTAAGATTTCAGAGCTTGCTTAAATAGCGAAATACGTTTCAAGGAGGAGACAGATATTGGAATGTTTGAATAAATACGAGGGCCAGAGCATTTAATAGAGAATGTTTTAAGAGTTGTCCGAGCAAAATCCGTTCGAAAACAGTGACCGGGGCGCAGATCATAGGAATGAACATCAGATAATTTTACAAACATGTTATCGAATGATGAGGGTAATATAAAATTATCATATTTATACATAAAAATGCCAGTTTGGAAGAAATTAATCTGATAAATATTAAGAATGTTGTTGTTAGCCATTTGAATTTTACAAGACGATGTGGGAGGCATGTGAAAAATAATTCGAATAATTCGCTTTTGCAAAATATGAAGAGGCTTTAAACGAGTTGAATAATTTGAGGCCCAGACAATATTGCAGTATGATAAGTACGGAAATATAAGTGCATAGTATAACATCATAGAAATATTGGCATCAACAAACTGATGTATACGAGATAGCACTCCACAATTTTTTGCAACCTTAGATGTAACATGTTCAATGTGAGTTTTTAATGTAAGGTGTTCATCAAGCAACACGCCCAAGAACTTGCAATAAGGAACCCGCAAAATTGGTATATCTTCAATCTTCAGCTGACAATTACAGAAAGTATTTTTGTTTATATGGTGAAATAAAATGTAATTCGTTTTGCTAACATTTAAGGAAAGTCTACTAGCAGAGAACCATTTAGAAACAGAAAGCAATTCACTGTTGGTATCGTAATATAAATTTTCTAAGTTATCGCCAGTCGCAAAGAGGTTAGTATCGTCCGCAAACAAAACAAATTCAAGGCGATCTGAAACTGAGCATAGGTCGTTAATATAGATGAGGAATAGAAGCGGTCCCAGCACCGACCCTTGAGGCACCCCACAAGTTACCTGCTTCATCGAAGAGATAGAGTTGCTGTACTGGACGCATTGTGATCTACAGCTAAGATAGTCACTGAACCATGATAGTGGAGTTCCCCGGATTCCATAGTACCTCAATTTTTCCACCAGAATGCCGTGATCAACCGTATCGAAGGCTTTAGCTAGGTCCAGGAAGATGCCAACTACATATTTCCCACGATCCATGGCCTCGGCAATCTTTGAGTGTAACATGACCAGTGGCATATAAGTTGAGTGATTTTTTCTAAATCCAAACTGATTTGGTGTAATAATGGAAAATTTATCAAGATAATTATAAAGTCTCGAGTGCATCACTCTTTCAAAAAACTTTGAGAAATAGCACAAGACAGATATTGGCCGGTAATTAGAAAAGTTTTCTTTTTTCCCAGATTTGTAAATTGGAATGACTTTGGCTGTTTTTAGTTGAGCGGGGAATACTCCTGAAGTTATTGAGCAATTTATTATGGCAGACAGAGGACTAGCGATCGCCGTAATTGAATTTCGTGCGATGCATGGGTCGACTCCATCGGATCCGCAGCTGTGAGAGATCTTTAAGTCTGAAGCTATTTTGATAATCTCATCGGGCGTAGTGGGTGCAAAAAAAAAAGAGTGAGTCACAGGATTGCCAAGATATTTTTCAAACGTTGTATCCGGTGGGGATATCTTTCTTGCGAGGTTGGAGCCAATATTAGAAAAGTAATTATTAAATGACTCAGCAATAACAGAGGAAGATGTCAATAGACTACCGTCATCCGTACAGAAAGTCTTGCATTGTTCCATGTTGGTCTTTTTATTTAAAATGTTCCCAATTAACTTCCATGTTCCTTTCATGTTGTTGTTGTTTAATTTAAACTTTTCGGAGTAGAATTGTTTGATGGTTTTTACCTTAGTTGATTTGAAGAGGTTTCTAAATGTAGTAAATTTCTGTTTGTTAGACGGATATGGATTCCTGGTGTATGCTCGGTAAAGCGCATTTTTTTTCTTGCAGCTTTTCATAAGTTCAGGTGTCATCCATTCTTTATCAAACTTGTTAGGTCCGTTAGATTTGCCGCTGCAGCTCACCAGAGGAAAAAAATTATTATATATCTCAAGGTATCTATTGATAAACATTGAATAGGCGGATGACGCGTCGCCACACTCGGCCACCTCTATTACCCTAGACCAATCGGCTCCATGCAGCGTTTGCTCAAAAATTTCTTTATTAACGAAACTCCTTCTTAAGGAAAAGACATGATTTTTTCCGACGCAATCAGGCGTCGATAATGTGGCAGAGAGAAAAATAGGGAAGTGGTCCGAGACATCATCGAGTACAATCCTGGCGAGAGTCTTCTGTAGTGGATAATTAGTAAATATATTATCAATTGCGGTGGCGGTTGAAGGGCATTTTCTAGTTGGCGTTGTAAAGGCTGGAAGAAGGCAGTGGGAAGCTAGTAAATTAAAAAACTCAGCTGTAAGTGAGTTCCATTCTTTGTCAAGAAAATCAATGTTGAAGTCGCCCAGTAGAAATATCTTCATATTTTTTCTATCAACGTAATCCAAGATGTTACTCAGCTCTGCATTAAAAACACGTATATTGGTATCCGGTGGGCGATAGATTACTCCAACAGTAAAACTTCCAATTCCTCGACACTCCGCAGATACCAAGAGAATTTCAAATGAAGTAATATCAACACTCCAGGAACTAACATCAAGAACAGAATATTTTAAGTCAGAGTCAATAAAAAAACCAACTCCGCCACCTTTTTTCATAACTCTATGTCTAGATACGAAAACAAAGCCCGGTATTTCCACGCTCAAGGATGAATTGTCATCCAGCCAGGTCTCTGTAACCGCCAAAATCCTAGATCTACTCCAGTGAAGTAACATTGCTAAGTCATGCAATTTATTTTTTAAGCTTCTGCAATTGACGTGAAGAAATGAAAAATGATCAGAAGCTAATCGACCGGTTAGCTCGTTTAACTCATCAGAAGTAAAATAAACATTTCTATTATCATAGATTGGGTGGAAGATATTTTCATCAGGATCAATGTTATAATCAAACAAAGAACAGCTTCTTATAGACTTCAGTAAACTTAAACGTTCTTCTTCAGTGTTCGTCGTATCATAAGCCATTTTAACAAGTCTGTAACTTTTCAACCTCCTCGAGACTTAGGATTTTAATTGGCTTGTCAGATTCAACTCTTTTTGCAAAAACAACGCCATTCCATGTCCAGATGGAGGAGATTTTCTTTTCTTTGAGTAGTCTCCTGCCTCTCGAAAAGATTTCTGAGCACCTCTTAGTTAAATGTTCGTTGATATAAATTTTATGTTTATCTTCTTGTTTGTGAAGTAGGCGTCTTGAAGAGTAAATTCGGTCTCTGACTGTTTTTGAAGCGAGAGTTATAACTATCGGTCGTGGTGCGTTTTTAATGCCAGGTATTCTGTACCCGGCAGTGATATCCTTCATAGATATGTCGAGATCTAAACTCGTCCTGCAACACTCCACGACAGCACTCATTGTATCCTGCCGAGACATATGTTTAGAGGAATCACCTTCTCCAGCAGTCACACCCGAAGCCACCTCAGCGTAGGACGATTCAGGGATTCCGTGAATGACGAGATCGTTGCTTCTCAATTGCATCTCCAGTCTGTCAACTCGAATCTGTAGAGTTTTGTTTTCCTCCGTTATGGACTTTATTTTATCAACCAGCGGCTTAATTTCGTCCTTTATCAGTTTTGTCACTGTCTCCAACATTAAGTTCTTCATCATTTCTTTAATGCCATGTTCCAGACTGGGAAGTATCTTTTCTTTAATCTTATCCGATAATGCTTCGATTGTTTTACCTTCCATTAACAAGTCCAGAACCTCCTCTTGCCTTTTACGTGACATCACAGTATGTAGTACAACTTACAGGAGTGGCAACAAACGACAACAGAACTAAACTCACTAAACTATTCAACAGTATTTGACAAAACCAGGTATCAAAATCAGATAAATTTTGTACCAATAGTTAGCTTGTATTGAGACAAGTCCAGTCATATAAATTTTTACCAGATATGTTTACTAAAAACGAAATGTTTTCGAGAAAAGTAATAGAGACTCGACAGCGACAACCGGCTCTTAATATAAACTTATATATATATATATATATATATATATATATATATATATATATATATATATATATTATATATATATATTATATATATATATAAGTTTATATATATGTATATTTGTGCTCTTGTGACATTGTGTTCGTATAATTTTTTATCATTGATATCATATATATATATATATATATATATATATATATATATATATATATATATATATATATATATATATATATATATATATATATATATAATTGTTATTTAGCTTTTTCCTATAAAAGGTTTTCAGATGGTAGTAATTGAAAAAATAAACGTTATCTTGGTAAGAGAAATTTGAATTATCAAAAGATTTGATAGAACTGTGCTAAATTCTACAAAGTGAGATAATTCAGATTTGAGACAAGTAAAAGATTATATTCAACAAAGATTATTAAAGTTAAAGATAAGTCGAGAAATATTGTGTTATAAATAACTTCGACTTTAACGTTACGAATCGCTAGAAAGCATATTCCTCTACGTTTACATTGGTGACCTCGACATAATTACAAATTTTTCTTCTGAGTTATTTGATCACAAGTGACCGAATTTTTTTTTCTTTTGTGAAAGATGTCTGACGAGAAATTCATTGCGATGGGACAGGCTCTGGGATATTCCGGAGGACTTAAGGAATTACGTCAAAGAGTTAAAGGATGAAGAAAGAGTTCGGAGATTAGAAGAACGTGAAGAAAAAAAACGAGAACGGGAAGAGCGGGAGAGACAGAGGCAGCACGAGATACAACTTAAGTAGTTGGAAATCGAATCTCAGAAACCAAAAGAGAGCAAGGCATCAATGGAAGGAACAAAGCCTCCATATCCAAAATTCTCGAGAACGAGAACTTCAACTTTTCCATGAACGCGAACAACAAGATCATGAATATAAAATGAAAAAGTTGGAAATCGAATCTCAAAAACCAAAAGAGAACAAGGGGTCAATGGATGAAACAAAGATTCCATATCCAAAGTTCTCGGAAGGTGACGACGTGGACGCGTTTCTGCTCCGTTTTGAGGCATTGGCCACGGCAAATGATCACCCAAGAAAGGGTTGGGGAATACTTCTGGGATCACTATTAAGTTCCAAAACTTTGGATGTTTTTGGACAACTGGATAGCCACCAAATGACAGATTACGAAATGGTCAAAGAAATGTTGCGTCGTTTTGGTAAATCAGCAGAAGATTATCGGTTGAAATTCCGGGGAGAAAAACTAAATTCAGAAGAAACATGGGAACAATACTTGATGAGGCTAAACAGCTATCTCAAGCGGGGGGTAGATCTCACAGGTGAAGAAGATTTCCAATTTTTGGTTCTGAGGGAACAATTTTTTAGGAAATGTCCACCTGAGATGGTCGAGTACCTATTAGAGAAGGAAGCCCACGATGTTAACGTTTTGAGTCGTTGGGTTAATAAATACAACCAGGCTCATCCGGGGAAATATTACCCTGCCCAAGAAGAAAAAAAGAAATAGAGTACGGTTCATTCTACGACTAACAGTGACTCGGGAATGGTTGGACCCCGTTGTTACAATTGTCATCAAGTTGGACATTTGGCGAAGGACTGCAGACAAAGCACTCAGGCAAGTCCAGTCATGTGCCAAGCACGTAGAGAATCCACCATGACACCCCCATGCAAAGATTCTGGAATAGTGAATGCATGTGCAGCCATGATCCTCGAAGGTAAAATTAACGAAGTCAAATTTAAGTGTGGCTGCGTTTCACCAGTCATAGCGGATGGCTGTTTTCATTCAGGAGGAAGACTTAAGTTTACCAGAGGTTTTGTGAATAAGAAACCTGTAAATGTTTTGAGGGACACTGGCTGTACAGTGATTATGGTAAAGGAATCGTTAGTACACCCACGTCAGATGACCGGAAGAACAAGACCATGTGTTTTGATCGACGGCACAGTCCGGATAGCTCCAATAGCTATAGTGAAACTCAAAACAGACTGGTTCAGAGGAGCCAGAGAGGTTGTGTGCATGAAAAACTTACTTTGCGATCTGGTGCTGGGAAATGTTGAAAGAATTTCAAATGCAATGACTGTAGGGAAACGTATTAGTCGGCAACCACAGAAACCTACTCCTGACTACGACAACAAACAGAGAAATATCTGGGCAAATCATAGGAAAATGTTTGCTAACTCGGATTTGTATCAAAGCAGAAAAAGGAACATGTGTGACTCTTCAAAGTTGAAACAAAAAGTTGAGCAAAAAGTCCAATCTTTGAATCCGCCAAAAGAACGACCAAGAAAAATTAGTGACTGTAATACAAACAGAAAAAAAATGTTTTCGGAAAATCCAATGCTGAAATGTGCCAAAATTGTATTTCTTTGTTTATATTTGGTAACCGGACCCACTCGTGTCTTTTATCTCTACTATGATTTTCTATTTTATTGCTTTATTTGCATTTAACGACGTATAAACAATATTAAAAATAAATTCTTGCCGAAAACAAGAAAATGGAGTTTGGCGTTATATTAGTTACAAACCCTCTACTCTACTGATAAATAGTCAGAACGTAGAAAATTTCGTTGCATTGGAAGTGTGAAAAAATCCTAGCAAGCATAGAATTTTCAGATTAGGTGTAAAATAGTGATAAGAACTTATTCTAAATTCTATAAAAATCGGAGTTGTGTGTCGTGAGTTATACGGCATTTAGTTTAATGAGCGATAGTTAGTCAAATTAGTGACGTTCGCTTCTGTGCTTGGCGACTAGTATACCTTTAGATTAGGTCTATTTGAAAGATAAATAAGACAAATTAAAATAAATCAACAGAAACAATTTATTAGAAGATTGCTATTTTCTTTTCCGTTCTCACTGGAAGTTTGCTACATTTTTTGTCGAGTGGTTTAATGGTGCAGAAGTGTAGAACATGTATCTATGAAAAGGAAGTGAGGACTGAGATAACCTTTTCTGTAATTTCTGAGGAAAAAGAAATAAATTCAGATTTTTTAAAATGTTCAATTTGTAAGCAAGAAACATCTGAACACACCGCTGAAGTTGTAAGAGCCTTGCCCACTGTATTTAAAAAATCTGGATGTTACCGGTCGTTGTGATTTGGTAAATTATATTAATGTGCACTACAACAAACATGTAATTAAATTGCATTTGTCGTGCCGCATGGCTCTGCAAAGAAGCAATGCTACGGATGATGAGGTGTGCAGAACTGGTTCTAGCCTGTTGGTCAGTCTGTATGGCGGGAAAGTAGGAGAAAGATTGGCTGATTTACGGTATGAGTCATATTTCAAATTGGCTCTGTCGTCGTTTTCAACCAGAAAGGCTGCCACTATCAGAATGTGCTGCTCACCTGCATGTCCGACGCTTTTATTTGCATGCTGTGATTTGGGGGACTCTGGACAAAGTAGTCTTGAAGGCAACCGACTGGGGCTGGGACTCAGTTGAAAGCTGCTTAAAACCCGTGAAAATAGTGGGTGACATTGCACCTCAGTCAGTCCTGAAGTTTGTTCGATGCAATTGTAATGGAAACTGCTCATCCAAGTTGTGTTCATGTCTGCAAACAATATGTACTGTGTTTCTGCATGCGGAAATTGTCTAGAACGGATTGCTCAAATGGCGGTGTAACAGCGGATGAACAAATAATATAAGCAGTGACAGTGAAGAAGAATCTTGTGGCACAGAACATGTGGTTGAGAGCAATGATCCACTGTTTTTTTTTATGAAGACATTGATTTCTTCTATGAGGAAGAAATTTAATGTTTCTTGCTGCTTTCGAACTTAAACAGCAATTTTAGTTTTTGACGTTTTGATTGTAGTTATTTGAAATTCTAGTCTGATTTTCACTATTTTTTCATGATCTCACTGAAAGCATTTATCAGTTGTGGTTATAGTATCATTCAAACTGAAGATCTGAATGTTTGATAACAGCTTCATTTATGCTGGCTTAATTTTGGTTTTTGAAATTTTGAGGGCAAACGAGCTAGTCAATTAGTCCTAAATGAAGAATCGAACAGCTGCAGTTAAACCGGACTCGGAATTTAATTAAACATACCACCACCTGACAGTTACGGTTTAACCGGACTCGGAATTTAATTAAACATACCACCACCTAACAGTTGCAGTTAAACCGGGCTGGAGGGTAAACTAACGAGTCATTTGTGTGTATGTGTTTTATATTTTATGTATGTCTTTTAATTTGTTTTAAAGCTAGATGTGTGCACATGTTAAATTTAAACATAATATTGTTTATAATAAGTTGTAAATATGTCATTATATATATATATATATATATATATATATATATATATATATATATATATATATATATATATATATATATATATATATATATATATATATATATATAAACGTATAAATAAGTTGCTCCTTTTCCCATTACGTTTCCATGCATTTCAGTAAATCAGATTGTGTGTATATTTAGTATGTGCATATGTCGGCACGTTTCTTGTTAATTGCTGTGTTTGTCAAATATAATCTTGTTCATAATGTGTTGTAAGTTGTAAATATATCATTTTGTGTATATATATATGAACAAGTCCACATGTTTATGCTTTTCTTAATAAATTTCATGCATTGCAGCAAACCTGGATGAGTGTATATTTAGTATGTGCATCTATGGAAACGTTTCATGATGTGTGTTCTGTTTGTGAAGTATAATCTTGTTCATAATGTGTTGTAAATATGTCATTTTGTATATATATATATATATTTTTCACATAGCGAGGAATTAAATTTTCTTCTAAACATGCTCTATTAAATACAACTCTCCATTTTAGGTTGACAAATTTTTTGCAAAACACTTCTAGGCTGCGTTTTTTAACTACAAAAAGACTACGACTATTAATGTTCATCTTTTATTTAAATCGCCAACTGGCCAGTTTCGACATTTTGTCATTATCAGGGCGATTATAAACAGACTAAAATGAATAGTGATGTGTAAAAACAAAAAGACTCAATTTTAGTAATTTAAAAAATGGGATACAATTTATACAGGATATTGAAATGGTTGAAAAAGAGAAGTAATAAATATATAAAACTACGTACATATTAAATTAATAGGTTAATTTATTTTAAAGGTAAAGGAGAGAGATAAAACTTGATAAACATAAAAAGACAAAGTTGCACAAAAGTTAAAAAGTAAATTAGAAGTTCAAAATAAAAAGTAGAAAGTATATTGTATAAAATATTTAAACATAATTATATTAATGAAGCTTAAAAAGTAAGATATATTTTCCAAGATAAAAATAAAGTTATTGTAGCTATTATGTGGTGTTATCTACGTCTAACAGTAACATTTAATGCGAGGTGAGAAAATGAAATCATATTGACGGGTACGGGGACATCATCGCAATCATTCAAACTTTCATTGTTTACGTTCGTACCATATTCTTCTCTATCCACTCCTGTACCCAAGGAGCCGGCAGCACGCATATGGTCGGGAGGGCTGCATGAAACATACGAGTCTACCGAGTCAGACCCGCATACAGATAGGTTAGTGGTGTCTTGAACAAAACTATCGTTGAGTTGAACAAGAGGAGGTTCAAGATGTTGAACATGTGGAAGAACGTTGGGTGGATCGAGAGTCCGGTCATTAGACCGATCAAGAGTTTGATCACTTGTTTGGCAGATCCGATGGTCAACAGGTATTTCTCTCTGCGCATCCAACGACAGACGATCGGGTTGACATGCACACACACGATCAATCGTGTGTTCGATCAGTCCACTAACAGAAATCTGGTTATCCGGCAGAAATGCACATGATGACGGATGAACTATAGGCTCTTCAGTTCTATAGCCAGGCAAAACAAGAAGTTCATCGTCAACATTTTCGTGCACACCATTTTCAAAATTTCTGTCCTCTTTGTTCTCTCTGCTAGCCATGTCGTTAAGCATGTCATCAACACGCCTGTGTAGTATCAATAACACTATCAACTAATGTATTGGAGAAGTTATTGTTTATTAGAAGAGACTTAATTCTGCCAACTTCAATATGGAAATCTTTTTCATTTTCTGTGATCCTATGTGCTCTTGTTAAAAAGTTCAGAATCACACTAATTTTATATTTCTGAGGGAGACTGGAAGACTGGTGAACAAGCTTTCGACATCAAGCGAAGCCATGATACCAGAGTGTTCAGGCACGAAGAAGGCTGATGAAGTCAACTGATGATGAAAGAGAAAATTGAGTGGGGCAATAAGGAGAAATAATCGAATTGATGGATTTTGCTAGCCAGTGAACAGGTGTAGGGCACTGCGAGATGATGGGTCGAAGAGGGTGTCCAAACTTGTGGATTTTCATGTTACCGTAAATATATCCTGGATTATAGTCACCAACAACATTTCAAAACTTGTAACCTTTAGCATTTAACTGGTTTTGATCACATTAACTTTCTTTTTCAACATATCAGTTGGGTTAGACGTTAATTTTTTAAACTTTGAGATATCGGCAAGAATATTGTCAAGGTTTTTAATATAGTCTTCACGGTTTAGCAGCACGTAGGTATTAGACTTATCGGCCTTCCGGATGACTATCTTCGAGTTATTCTTTAGAGACTTGGCTGCTAGACGTAGATTTTTTGGTAGATATTTGGACGGAGTGTTTCGATGAGTAAAACACCCCCCGCATTGTTATACAGTTATAGAATTCCGTTTTTCATATTCTCCTAATTCATACCTTTCCAACGATATATAATAAGTGCTTGCTAGGATTTTTTCACGGTTAAATTTATTTCTTGCTGACTAAAAAGCCGGTGCAACGTGGTTTGTTGTGTGGGAGAAAAAGATCTGGAAACATGGTTAACCAGAATAGCGCACAGACTATTTTGCCTGCTTTTATTAGCAATAAAAAAGAATGGAATTCAGATGTACAAGAAGTGAAACTAAAACAGCGTTTGCTTAGTAATATGTTTATCAGTACTGGGTTATATTAAAAACTGTTATACTAAGTGTAATAGTAACTGGAAAAAATATTAACTCTAATATTAACTGGAAAAAATGAATAAAATTAACTTTATCTGTAATACTAACTAAAAAATATTAAATTGGCTAACTTTAACTGATACTCTAACTGAAAAACCCTAACTGAAACAACACTGTTATTAACTACTGATGTGATTTTATGCACGCATTGCAGCATACAAGCGGCTGAATAGACTTAAGAAACTTTGATCCCAGACTGGCTTAACTATTATGGAAAATATTTATTTCATTTTTTCTAAAACATACAGCTTTATAACTTTAATATGCCTGCAAGCAGACAACTCCTGCTACTAGCAGGCTGCTAGTACTGCATTGAAATTTGTATTTTAAATAAAGTTCTAAAAAAAACTTTAATACTTCTTTGTTGAATATATAACTAAAAGAATTTAAAAAAGAATTGTTTTTAAACTATAAAGAAAGACTATGCATGTTTGCACTATGCTATATAGCTACAGTATAGAGCAAATGAAGCATTGTTACATACACTGCAGTATACTATCTTTCATAGGCTTAACAGCTTATGCCTAAATTCTAGAGATAAAATCTCAAAGCATGAATTGAAAATCAATATATCTTCACAAATAGTATTCGTACAACAAAAGGTTTGGTATATTTCCTTTTCTTTTTTAGAGTTCTTTCACAATATAACAAATTTTAAAAAAATTTAAATTGCGACTACCTACATTACCTGATGCACCACATAATATAGAAGATTTTTAATAACTCACTGTAACTATATCGTTTGTAACCAAGAGCTTCGCTGTCAGGGCTACCAGTGGCCAAAAATAGAGTATTATAACAAGTATGACCGTGTTGAACTTGACATCTTCGACAATTATGCTGACATTGACAAAAGACTGATTTGAATCTGTTTCCACCACGAACAGACCTCAAAATAATATTCCATGATAAATACATGAGTAATTAATAGGCAAATCCCGTTGGAGAGGTTGTATTTGGTCAGGTAGATAGCTGAAAAATCCTGAATAAATTCTGTAGAAACAAATGAAAGCATTTTTAGTTACTTCAATATATATTTATTAATATTAGAAATTGCTACCTAATTCTACTTTGGGGAAAAAAGTTACACCGCTTCAAAGTTTGTTCGAAAATAGAAAAAATTACATTTTTCGGAAAAATATATTGCACATAATAACTTATATAAAAGTACTTACAACAATACAACAAGAATTTGTTGATCTATATCTTCATCATTGCATATCAAATGAACTTCAATTTAAGCAGACAAGTCAATTAAGCTAACACGATAGAACATCGTTAGTATCAAAATGTGCTTTAACCCATTAATGCCTTTAGCACCCTATAGAGGTAAATTTGTCAATAATTATTTTATCATCGGTTAATGATATCTAAAGTTTGACAATGTTTAACGTGGGATTAATTCGACATTTGTACACTTCTAAAAATATTCCGTTTAATAGCATCAGGTAGGTAGGCGGGCTTAGGAGTTATAAAATGGCGACCGGCGGCCTAGTTCAGGCGGGGCTAAGCGCTATCCAGTTATTAGTTTCGTGTGCTGTAAGTGATTCTACACATTTCTTGGCCAACATACAAAAATACAACAATTGTTTCCAAATTATGTCCTTTGGTACGACGCATATTGTGCAGGAAAATTTCATGCCCACTTTCAAGGTTATTATAAATAACAATAAAATAAATAAAAAATTTCTATAACCATTTCAGATCCAAGGACAAATATATCACTTATTAGGAGCGCTGTTACCACTACCAGATGCAGATCATCAAATTTTACAAATTTATTTCATGGGAAATTTGGATCCAGAAGTTGAACAGCGTTGTGCTCGCAATCCAACTATGAAGAGAACTATTGTGCGAGAATTGCAAACATTTCTTTATCAAAATAATGATTTAATCAAGACGTTCAAAATTGCATTGGATCAGATGCCATCTGATAGCCATCGTGTCATGCAGGTGAGCACTCGAAAAGGTTTAATACACCGACAATCGACGAAGTGATATCATGCTTCATTGTCGGAATAAAGAATTGAAACGTGTTTACGAAATGCACAGGAGTTACGACACGCTACAATACCCATTAATATTCTGGCAGAGTGAAGACGGATACCATTTCAATATTAAAATTGTTAATTAAGTAACAGGTAAGTACAACTGATTAAATAATTAATTTTTTAAATATAAGATTTTAATAGATATAACCGAATATCTTTTGTAATAACAGGTGCTGAAACCAACAAAAAGGTCAGTGCTATGAATTTTTATTCATAGACTCATGATTCGTGAAGGTTAAATTAATCACATTTTGATGTGTTGTCGTATTTTCCATCAGTTTACGGTTGACCTGTGTGTCAAAAACGATTGGACATGCTGGGATGCCAAACAACTGATTTCAAAGCAGATTAAGCTATTAACTATAAAAATAAGTTACAAATACAAGATAACATATGAGGGTGGTCCGATAAGTACTTAGCCTACAAAAGAAAAAACAAAAATTTTGGAAAAGTGACGATTTATTTGTCAACATAATCTCCTTTTAGCTCTATACACTTTACCCAGCGATGTTCCAACTTCTTTAACCCGTCTGAAAAATACATTTTCTCAAGGTCATCAAAATAGGCCTCCGTGGCGGCGATGAGCTCCTCATTTGATTGAAACTTCTGCCTGGCGAGTGACTCTTTTAAGTTTGGAAACAAAAAGAAGTTGCACGTGGCCAAATCTGGAGAATATGGTGGATGAGGCAGCAGTTCGCCGGGTGAAGTCCAATGTTTTGACTGTTCTTTGGTCTCTGGTGTGTACCAGTGGTACCATGTTTCGTCAACGGTCACGAAACGACGCAGAAACTCCTTTGGATTGCGCTTAAACAACGTCAAACACTGCTCCGAAGTGGTTTCACGGTTCCTCTTGTTGTCCGGAGTGAGCAAACGCGGCACCCATCGCGTAGACAGCTTTCTCATGCCCAAAATTTCGTGTAAGATATAACCCACGCGGTCTTTTGAGATGCTTACTGTCTCAGCTATCTCATGGTCTGCCAATACGAGATCGTGGATTTTTGTGACGTTATCCTCCGTGGTAGCTGTTTTTGGGGCACCTGGGCGTGGGTCATTAAAAACCGATGTGCGACCACGTTGAAACTCGTTATACCAATTTTTGACGGTAGCCATCGAAGGAGAAGCGTCACCGTACACAACATCCAAGCGTTCTTTGATTTCGCTGCGCGATTTCCCTTCCAAAAACAAGAATGGAATTACTGACTGATATTGGTCTTTCTCCATTTTTAAAAAATCCGCAGACTCACGCGCGATAAAAAAAACCACGAGTTCGATTTGGCTGAAATTTCGACAATAATAAATTTTTCTTGCGATTATTGCGCCATCTGGCATTGCTTGACGTCTTTCTAACTCCAATCAATTTCAAAAACAAAACTTTTTAGAATATTTATAATAAATCAATTTAAATTAAATAAAAATTTAAAAAAATAATAAACTAAATAATGTCAAGCACTTCTATCTTATTATAGTGTTTAAGGGGTTGCACCTGATTAGTCTGTGCATTCGCTCTCCACAACTGCTTGTGTTTTCCGAACTGCAATACATATTAAAAGACAGGCTCATCCTACAGGTGCCGTCCGGAGTTGCAGAACTCAAAGTTGCCACACATCGATTTTCGCCAATAACGTCGAAGTTGCCGAACAGCATTTTATCAAAAGGAAGTTGCCGCACACCAATAAAATAAAAACAACATATTGTTATTTTGTATTTAAACAATAATAATAATACAATTCAATCTAATTACAACATTAATCCCTGTGGTTTACCTTTTATAAAAATATAAAACAAACTCAGACGATCTGTATTTTACGTCTTTCTTTGTGAAAAAACAACCGGTCTGAAGAATGCTGTGCTTTCCAGTGTTTTTCCATAGCAAAAAAATAAATTTAACAAAGATGCTTAATAAATGATAATAGCATTGTGTTGTATTATATGTTTCAGTAGATTTTGTTACATCTCGGTTCATCGAGCGTATCAAACGAGTCACCTGGGATGAGCTAGCAAGTCAGATAAGATGCTAATTAAAAGTTAAATAAAGACTCGCTTCTACTGTTCTTGTTTTAGAAATAATTTGTAGTTACAAAACAAACTAAACTGGTTAAAAATTACCAATCAATTCAAAACTTTAGAGTTTCAAACCGTTTTAAACATCTGCTGCCTGCTGCACTACTACCCCGCGCTGTTCAAACAAAAACACATGAATAGTTGCTGCAACTATGTAAAGATTTTGATAGAACCTAGTTCACTAAATTTTGTGCCATGCCTTCGTAAGACAGCTTCAATATCTGGGCGTTTTTAAAATGTTTGGTTCTGTGTTGTCGATGTTAGTAGGGATATACATATATATGTAGAACAGTGCATTCATTCTATCCAGTGAGGTTCTTACTATTTTTGAAAAGATGGAAAATGGATTTAAAGATGGAAACGATGACATGCTGCTGTGTTTCATTGCCTACTTCCGTTCCACATGGTTGAATGAATTATTTTCAATCACTTTGTGGAATAAGTATGGCATCGACACCAAACTAACAATGCCATGGAGGGATGGCACTCTGGACTTAACAAATGTTTGCCTGTCCATTAGTGTCCATCCTAACATATTCCTTTTTATACACGCTATCAAGATTTGTTAAGCATCTGCAGAGAAAGGTATTAGCAAATCTCCTCCGAGAAGAAAACCAAAATATATCAGACTTGATGAAAGGATTACAAAGGCGCATTTCCAGCACGTGGCTAGTAAAATTGACACTATATATATTAGAGAATTTTCTATTTCTTTTCTCTCTCGGTCTAGTTTCCTTCCCCGTTCGCTTTCACGCTCCCGGTAACTTTCTTTTCCCCGCCCACTTTTCTATCGTTTTTCCGTTCCATATGTATATATATATATATATATATATTTATTTACTGGAATCCTCGGAGGACCTGTATGATGATTGCTTGTACTGCAACAATTTCTATGCCCAATGCAAAGACTGTCAGCGTTGGGTACATGGGGTATGTCTGTACCACTTACAACTGTAAACGAAGAAATCGCATAGAGTGTTTTTTGAGAGAAATTTAATTTTTTTACTTACGGCACTAAATTATTAAAAAATGAATTTATTTTTATTTTCTCCTTTTCTGGTTTTTGAAGCGTATTAAACGAAACGATACGGAATTCGGTGTAGAAGGGTAACGGTCATGGTTTATAATAATAATAATAATAATAGCGACTGG
The DNA here is from genome assembly GCA_963978895.1 of Erpobdella octoculata. Lineage (NCBI taxonomy): Eukaryota > Metazoa > Annelida > Clitellata > Hirudinida > Erpobdellidae > Erpobdella > Erpobdella octoculata. The sequence continues at coordinate 262,094 of CAXBUH010000001.1, forward strand.
CACCTAAAACACAGTTTTTATAAAATATTTATTTACATAATTGAATTTAGCATATAATTTACAACTAAATTCCAAAGAAATTGGCGCTCGGACAAAATTATTTATATTTTTCATATTTATTTCCGGTATTTTGAGGCCATTCGGAAAAATCGATGGGCCTCGGTTATTGCCGTATCACGCCTAAAACATTATTTTTATATTTTTTTTTACATTTCGATTAAGCACATGAATTACTATTGGAATCAACTAAATTTTTTGCTCGATCGCTGTTATTTAGTTTTACTTTCTAATTACAATGGAAATTCCGATGCGGAATTCGGTTTATAAAAAATTTATTTACATATTTAAATTTAGCATATAATTTACAACTGAATTAAAAAAAATTGCGCTTGGACAAAATTATTTATACCAGCACTTAACGCATGCCTATAAATAATCAAGGTAGTCGCACTGAAATCGCATCTAAGCTCAAAAACAACACCAATACGCTATTAGAGTAATAACTTTACTCACGCTTCGCACACGAAGCGTATGACTATTTTAGCCAGTAGCAGATGATATTTTACTTGAACACGTTTTGGAATGGTCCTCTCTTTGATTGGACGATTTTGGAAAAACTGCCTACGAAAAAAAACCTTTAATGGGCGATAATGGATAAAACAGCCTTCAAAAAAACACATTTATTGGGTAATAGTGAAAAAACCGCCTACGAAAAACACAATATTTATTGGATGGGATCGGGAAAAACAGCCTACGAAAAAAACAACATTTAATGGGTGATAGTGAAAAAACCGCCTACGAAAAACCCAATATTTAATGAATGGTATCGAAAAAACAGCCTAAGAAAAAAACAACATATTTTGGGTGATAGTGAAAAAAAGCCTAAGAAAAAACCCAACCTTTAATGGCTGATAATGAAAAAAACTGCCTACAAAAAAACCCAACCTTCAATGGCTGATAATCGGAAAACCCGCCGATGTACTACTTCGGTGATTAGATTTACTTATTTTCAACTTGTTTATATTGAGCAATGACGTATGCTCAAAATATATCCTCAAAGCGTCGAACTTTCCAATAGCAGGAATATAATTAGCAAATTAGTTAATTTTCGTAAATAATAATATTATTAATAATTAAAATAAGAGGAATAATAATTGCAAAATATAAAAATGTCGTTAATAATAATTTCATTAACCGCAAAGCGTCGAAATTTCCAATAATAGGAATAATATTAGCAAAATAGTTAATCTTCGTTAATAATAATATTAAATAATATTTGTTTAAATTATAATTACATTATTTATTTTTTATGACATTTTCCCATTTTAAATAAATTATTTATACTAATTATCATAATTTTTAAACTAGTGTTCACTTTTCAACGTGTTTATAGTTAATTATAGCCGAGAATTATGTATTAATCCGCCACACGGCCGTACGTGGGAAAGATTACCAAAATTTTATTTAAAAAACAAACTATCAGTTATAAAAAAAAATTAATTTAAAAATTAAAAATTTTTTCTATGTAAAACGATAAAGAAGAAAAGGCGAGAGAATCAACGAAGTACCCGCTAGTCACTTTATATAAGGTCGCTGCTATTGCCCCGGCGGTTCGCCGTGATTGCAATCTGTAAAATTGCAATCCCGTATTAAAATTAAACCTTTTCCCTAACCCTACCCCTAACCTTACCTCTAACCCTACCCCTAACCATATATATAGAATAGATATATCGGAGATGAGCAGGTTTTGAGCTGAAGTTAGCAACGGTAGCCAACTTTGCCTGCATTATACATAGAAAATTCAAAGTTGTTGCATTTTAATATTTTTAATATATTTGAATAGATAATTAAAAAACAAAACGATCTGTACTAGTTTCAAATAAATGCAACAATTATTAACGAAGTTATATGATAAAAACATACCAATTAAATCGTTCGTAATATCTCTGTTTACGTTTTACTCGCTTGGCGAATAAACACAGTGGCATGATAAATTCCAACTATATTTTTAGATGGAAAATTCAAATTTGTGACATCTCAATAAAATTAGCATATTAAGATAGATAATTCAAAACCAAATCAACATGTAAAAGTTTAATCCAAATGCAACAAGAATTAACAGAGTAAATCAATAAAAACTGATGGAGAATTCGGTTGCTAACTTTTCACGCATTTAACATGGAAAATTCAAAGTTGTTGCATCTCAATAAAATTAGCATATTTAGATAGATAATTCAAAAACAAAGCAATATGTGAAAGTCTCATTAAAATGCAACAAGAATTAACAGAGTAAATCAATAAAAACTGATGGAGAATTCGGTTGCTAACTTTGGAAAATTCAAAGTTGTTGCTCTCAATAAAGTTAGCATATTTAGATAGATAATTCAAAAACAAAGCAATATGTGAAAGTTTCATCGAAATGCAACAAGAATTAACAGAGTAAATCAATAAAAACTGATTGAGAAATCGGTTGCTAACTTTGGAAAATTCAAAGTTGTTGCATCTCAATAAAGTTAGCATATTTAGATAGATAATTCAAAAACAAAGCAATATGTGAAAGTTTCATCGAAATGCAACAAGAATTAACAGAATAAATCAATAAAAACTGATGGAGAATTCGGTTGCTAACTTTTCACGCATTTAACATGGAAAATTCAAAGTTGTTGCATCTCAATAAAATTGTTAGCTCATTATGCATGCATTTTACATGGCCTATTCAAAGTTGTTTAATTGGAATTTTATTGCTATGGCTTCGTCATTTCACATCCTCTGTTCTTCAGTTCTTCAGTTCAATTTTTTTTCTTTCTTTCTCTCTCTTTCTTTCCCTCTCTCACTTTCTCTCTTCACGCATTTAGCATGGAAAATTAAAAGTTGTATCGTCTCCATAAAATTAGCATATTTAGATAGATAATTCAAAAACAAATCAATATGTGAAAGTTTCATCGAAATGCAACAAAAATTAACAGAGTAAATCAGTAAAAACTGTTCGATGAAATCAGTTGCTAACTTTTCAAGCAGTTTACATAGAAAAAAATATCATCACCATAATCATCAACACCACCACCACCACCACCACCACCACCACCACCATCCATCATCATCATCATCATCATCATCACCAGAATCATCATCATCGTCTTCATCATCATCATCATAACTATTCATAACAAATATCTTCATAATCATCACAAATATCTTCATAATCATCACAAATATCTTTATAATCATCACAAATATCTTCATAATCATCACAAATATCTTCATAATCATCACAAATATCTTCATAATCATCACAAATATCTTCATAATCATCACAAACATCTTCATCATTCTCATGATCATCACAAACATCTTCATCATTCTCATAATCACATCATCACAAATCAATAAGTAAAAGTTTCATCAAAATGCAACAAAAATTACCAAAATAAATTAGTAAAAATTGTTCGATGAAATCGGTTAACTCTTCAAGCAGTTAACATAGAAAAAATATCATCATCATCAACACCACCACCACCACCACCACCATCCATCATCATCATCATCATCATCATCGTCATCATCATCATATTCACCGACATCATCATCACCATAACCATAATAATAATTATCATCATCGTCGTCGTCGTCATTACAAATATCTTCTTCATCACTACCACCATCATGATACAATCACAAACATCAGTATCTACATCATCCTTATCATCACCATATTAACAAACATCATCACCATAATCATCATCATCATCGTCGTCATCATCATAACAAATATCTTCCTTATCATCACAAACATGGTTCATCATTCTCATAATCATCACAAACATGTTCATCATTCTCATAATCATCACAAACATGTTCATCATTCTCATAATCATCACAAACATGTTCACATTCTCATAATCACAACCATAATTGAAGAACTAAATCTGTAAAAAAACGTTTTGCTAAATTAAACAAAAATCAGAAAGATAATTTAACAAAAACTATTTAATAAGAGTTGCACTGCAGACCACCCATGTAGTTATGGAGCTACGTGAACAAATTAATGGACGCATTAATCTCTTCCTGGCCAACTAATTAGAAATTCCTCGGGGATCTTCTTTTCATCACAGCCTGAGAAAGAAACTTTACATTATTTAATGATTAATGTTATGTAGTGGCATTAATGCAGAGTTATTTTATTAGTTTGTGTTGAATAACTTTAATTAATAAATCTCTATATCAACAGAAAAAAACAATATTAAACAGAAAGCTCATCTTGCAACATGGAAAACGTCATTGCATTACTTGGAAATCGTCCTAATAGGGTATATAAAAATTAATTTTAAATTTATTAGCTAAAATATTGCTCGGTTAAAACGAACTTACATAACTTCTGTTGAGGCATTTCTGCAGAAAAAAAAGTTAAGAAGTCATTCAGATGCTAAAAGAAGTAATGTGAGTACATTTTCCTATTAAATATGACCACATTGAGTTTAGCAACAAAGTAACTTACATCAGGATTTATTAATGAACGCTGAGCACAGCTCACACGTAAAGGTGATGCTCTCGAACTTAGCGTTTTATTGATTTACTCTGTTAATTCTTGTTGCATTTCGATGAAACTTTCACATATTGCTTTGTTTTTGAATTATCTATCTAAATATGCTAATTTTATTGAGATGCAACAACTTTGAATTTTCCATGTTAAATGCGTGAAAAGTTAGCAACCGAATTCTCCATCAGTTTTTATTGATTTACTCTGTTAATTCTTGTTGCATTTTAATGAAACTTTCACATATTGCTTTGTTTTTGAATTATCTATCTAAATATGCTAACTTTATTGAGATGCAACAACTTTGAATTTTCCAAAGTTAGCAACCGATTTCTCAATCAGTTTTTATTGATTTACTCTGTTAATTCTTGTTGCATTTTAATGAGACTTTCACATATTGTTTTGTTTTTGAATTATCTATCTAAATATGCTAATTTTATTGAGATGCAACAACTTTGAATTTTCCATGTTAAATGCGTGAAAAGTTAGCAACCGAATTCTCAATCAGTTTTTATTGATTTACTCTGTTAATTCTTGTTGCATTTCGATGAAACTTTCACATATTGCTTTGTTTTTGAATTATCTATCTAAATATGCTAACTTTATTGAGATGCAACAACTTTGAATTTTCCAAAGTTAGCAACCGATTTCTCAATCAGTTTTTATTGATTTACTCTGTTAATTCTTGTTGCATTTCGATGAAACTTTCACATATTGCTTTGTTTTTGAATTATCTATCTAAATATGCTAACTTTATTGAAATGCAACAACTTTGAATTTTCCATGTTAAATGCGTGAAAAGTTAGCAACCGAATTCTCCATCAGTTTTTATTGATTTACTCTGTTAATTCTTGTTGCATTTCGATGAAACTTTCACATATTGCTTTGTTTTTGAATTATCTATCTAAATATGCTAACTTTATTGAGAGCAACAACTTTGAATTTTCCAAAGTTAGCAACCGAATTCTCCATCAGTTTTTATTGATTTACTCTGTTAATTCTTGTTGCATTTTAATGAGACTTTCACATATTGCTTTGTTTTTGAATTATCTATCTAAATATGCTAATTTTATTGAGATGCAACAACTTTGAATTTTCCATGTTAAATGCGTGAAAAGTTAGCAACCGAATTCTCCATCAGTTTTTATTGATTTACTCTGTTAATTCTTGTTGCATTTGGATTAAACTTTTACATGTTGATTTGGTTTTGAATTATCTATCTTAATATGCTAATTTTATTGAGATGTCACAAATTTGAATTTTCCATCTAAAAATATAGTTGGAATTTATCATGCCACTGTGTTTATTCGCCAAGCGAGTAAAACGTAAACAGAGATATTACGAACGATTTAATTGGTATGTTTTTATCATATAACTTCGTTAATAATTGTTGCATTTATTTGAAACTAGTACAGATCGTTTTGTTTTTTAATTATCTATTCAAATATATTAAAAATATTAAAATGCAACAACTTTGAATTTTCTATGTATAATGCAGGCAAAGTTGGCTACCGTTGCTAACTTCAGCGACGTTCTTGGCATCTCGCTCAAAACCTGCTCATCTCCGATATATCTATTCTATATATATGGTTAGGGGTAGGGTTAGAGGTAAGGTTAGGGGTAGGGTTAGGGAAAAGGTTTAATTTTAATACGGGATTGCAATTTTACAGATTGCAATCACGGCGAACCGCCGGGGCAATAGCAGCGACCTTATATAAAGTGACTAGCGGGTACTTCGTTGATTCTCTCGCCTTTTCTTCTTTATCGTTTTACATAGAAAAAATTTTTAATTTTTAAATTAATTTTTTTTTATAACTGATAGTTTGTTTTTTAAATAAAATTTTGGTAATCTTTCCCACGTACGGCCGTGTGGCGGATTAATACATAATTCTCGGCTATAATTAACTATAAACACGTTGAAAAGTGAACACTAGTTTAAAAATTATGATAATTAGTATAAATAATTTATTTAAAATGGGAAAATGTCATAAAAAATAAATAATGTAATTATAATTTAAACAAATATTATTTAATATTATTATTAACGAAGATTAACTATTTTGCTAATATTATTCCTATTATTGGAAATTTCGACGCTTTGCGGTTAATGAAATTATTATTAACGACATTTTTATATTTTGCAATTATTATTCCTCTTATTTTAATTATTAATAATATTATTATTTACGAAAATTAACTAATTTGCTAATTATATTCCTGCTATTGGAAAGTTCGACGCTTTGAGGATATATTTTGAGCATACGTCATTGCTCAATATAAACAAGTTGAAAATAAGTAAATCTAATCACCGAAGTAGTACATCGGCGGGTTTTCCGATTATCAGCCATTGAAGGTTGGGTTTTTTTGTAGGCAGTTTTTTTCATTATCAGCCATTAAAGGTTGGGTTTTTTCTTAGGCTTTTTTTCACTATCACCCAAAATATGTTGTTTTTTTCTTAGGCTGTTTTTTCGATACCATTCATTAAATATTGGGTTTTTCGTAGGCGGTTTTTTCACTATCACCCATTAAATGTTGTTTTTTTCGTAGGCTGTTTTTCCCGATCCCATCCAATAAATATTGTGTTTTTCGTAGGCGGTTTTTTCACTATTACCCAATAAATGTGTTTTTTTGAAGGCTGTTTTATCCATTATCGCCCATTAAAGGTTTTTTTTCGTAGGCAGTTTTTCCAAAATCGTCCAATCAAAGAGAGGACCATTCCAAAACGTGTTCAAGTAAAATATCATCTGCTACTGGCTAAAATAGTCATACGCTTCGTGTGCGAAGCGTGAGTAAAGTTATTACTCTAATAGCGTATTGGTGTTGTTTTTGAGCTTAGATGCGATTTCAGTGCGACTACCTTGATTATTTATAGGCATGCGTTAAGTGCTGGTATAAATAATTTTGTCCAAGCGCAATTTTTTTTAATTCAGTTGTAAATTATATGCTAAATTTAAATATGTAAATAAATTTTTTATAAACCGAATTCCGCATCGGAATTTCCATTGTAATTAGAAAGTAAAACTAAATAACAGCGATCGAGCAAAAAATTTAGTTGATTCCAATAGTAATTCATGTGCTTAATCGAAATGTAAAAAAAAATATAAAAATAATGTTTTAGGCGTGATACGGCAATAACCGAGGCCCATCGATTTTTCCGAATGGCCTCAAAATACCGGAAATAAATATGAAAAATATAAATAATTTTGTCCGAGCGCCAATTTCTTTGGAATTTAGTTGTAAATTATATGCTAAATTCAATTATGTAAATAAATATTTTATAAAAACTGTGTTTTAGGTGCCAGTCGCTATTATTATTATTATTATTATAAACCATGACCGTTACCCTTCTACACCGAATTCCGTATCGTTTCGTTTAATACGCTTCAAAAACCAGAAAAGGAGAAAATAAAAATAAATTCATTTTTTAATAATTTAGTGCCGTAAGTAAAAAAATTAAATTTCTCTCAAAAAACACTCTATGCGATTTCTTCGTTTACAGTTGTAAGTGGTACAGACATAAGGCGGGCGCACACGAACAACAAAATTGAACAACTAAGTTGTGCAACTCGAGTTGCGCAGCCAAATTGCTCGTGTGCGCGCCATGAGTTGAGCAACTTTTTAAGTTGTCAACTCAGTTGCCCAACTAGTTTAGTTTTCAAATTCGTTTGAAAACTTTGGACAACTTTAAGTCACCCGTCTTTCTGTAATTAGTTAATTAGTTCTTTTTATAAGAAAAATATAACAATAAAATGGACTAGAGATTCTGTTATGAATTTGATAAATTTTAATAAAATAATTTAATAATTTGCAAAAAGTTTTATAACCTGATTATCGAATAAAATAGAAAACTTGCAAGAAAAAATTGTGATGGAATTTGATTTAATGTAATAAATTAATTTATTAGAGAATTTCAACAAAAAATACCAACTGTTACTCTAAGCGTGTGCGCGCAAAAGTTGCTAAAGAAATTTAGTTGTGCAACTAAATTGCACAACTTAGTTGCTCGTGTGCGCCCGCCTATATAGTCCAGGAGAATTAAAAATTTTCCTTGTTGTACCTAGACAAAATTTGAAGCAAGCTGATTTTTGGATATTTTGTTTGTAATACGTTTATGAATCTTCCTGCAAAAATCGGTTGAAATCGTCGTTTCGGAAATTGGTTTTTTGACGCTTTTTTGACAGAGATTTACCGTAGTGAGCGATAAGTTAGTATTTTCGTAAATTGTCGTAAAACATCGATTTTCTAAGCTAGTATTTTGTAAAACATTTATTTTTTGGAGTTTTTATTGTTCTTTTTCGAAATGGGTGAACTAAATGAAATGGTATGTTTAATTTGTCGAACTGAATTCCGTTCCGACAACGTCTGTGATACAGTCAAGATGGTGGTAACACTAGGTGTTAAAGGTATTGAAACGTTATGTCAATTCAGCGTTTTACGTGGTGATGAACAGTTAACAGATTATCTGTTAAATAAACCAAATGTAGCTAATGTTCATGACCATTGCCGGAGAGACTACACTAACAAAAGAAGTTTCGATCAATTGAAACGAAAGAATGAGCAGCATGCAGAAGGTGTTGGTGTTGATCAAGAGAATTTTAAGTGTAAATTATTACGATCGTCTGTCGAAACTTTCAATTGGAAGCAACATTGTTTTTTGTGTGGAAAAATAGTTTTTGGAGAAAGTAAAAAAGATTTAAAAGAAGAATCAAGTTTTGTGATGACATTGAAATTCAGAGAAACTATAATTGAAACTTGCCACAAAAGAAATGATGCATGGAGTGTAGAAGTTCTTGGTAGGTTAAATTCATGCAATGACTTACCAGCTGAAGAAGCTCGTTACCACAGAGTGTGTCATTCTGCGTTCCTAAATGGTAGATCATCACATGTCGGAGATAATACCGCTGGCCGAAACCATTCAGGTCGACATCAAGATAACGACATGTTAATTACTTTTGAAAAACTGTGTGACTGGTTAGAAGAAGAAGATCAAGGAATTTATACAATAGCTGAATTGCAAATTAAAATGCAAGAATTATCGGAAGATGGTGAAGCGTATTCATTAAAACATATAAAACAAAAGCTGGAAGAACCCTACGCTGAGCACATATTTTTTGCCGAAGTTTGTGGTTATAACTAAGCAATGGTATGCTGAAAAAAAGAGTGGCATAGAAGATGAGAGTGAGCGTATCATAGTGGCAGCAGCAAAATTGAGCTCAAATAAGGGAAATGTCCTCAAATGAAACATATCCAGGAACTGATGATTTCTCAAATATTGAAAATGCCAAAAGGTGGATTCCAAGTTTGTTGAAAATCTTAATAGAAAATATTGTTTGTAATGAAATAAAACAAGTTTCCATATGTCATTCTATTGTGCAGGGGACAAGACAAAGATCTCTTATTTCTCCAATTTTGTTTGGCGTTGGAGTTAGTTTAGTCTTTGGATCTAGATGGCTGCTTGATTTGCTGTCACGGTTGGGATTTTCAATTTCATATGATAAAGTTAAACTTTTTAAACAATCAGTGGTTCAGAATGACTCCCCTGATGCTCCTCAGTCTTTTCCTCAATGTTTTACGCAATGGTCTGGTGATAATCTTGACCACAACGTTATCACTTTAGATGGAAGTGGTACCTTTCACGGTATGGGCATCATATCAATGTCTACTTCGTGTAATCGATTAGGGTCAGGACACTTTGCTGAATCAGCTGTACCACGATTGTCACGCCTAAAATCCAGTTGTGTTGTGAACAACCGAGGTATTCCTATACTGGGATACACATTCCCCGACAAGTCATCATTATCATTGATGTCTTTCAAGCCCATTTCTCAATTAAATTTTCCTTCTGTGTTGCCTCCTTCTTTAAACTTGGAACTTGCCTGGAAAATCGGTATCTTGTGCTTAGATGAAGATCAGCAAAGGCCAAATTGGTCTGGCTTTATGGAACATGCTTGTAAGCCAGACGGAGATTTCAGATCATCATCAGACATAAGGATGCTTCCGATTATTGATTTGAATCCTAATGACATGTCTTGTATTTTTTCCACGTTGAAATTGTTATTTTTAGGTGTATTTGTTGTTTTTCTGTTTGTTTTTTTATTGTATGTTGAAATTGGAAATTATTTATGGATTTATATGTATGCTTTTTAATATGTGTATATTAAATAGTATGTAACAAGCAATTTTCATATTAATCTTAATTTATTTTGCACATTTAGTCAAAAACGGCACAATAAAGTAGTTTATTTGTATCCGTATATAATGTTGCGAGACAAATTTTAACTTATTTATATTTTGTATTAGGTAGTTTTCATCTATAGATTGAGTTATTTTTATTTAAATGGATTTTAAGAGCTGATATATTGTATATTTTATGGAAAAACGGCTCCATAAATCAGTTCGTTTTTTTTTTTTGATAATTTTTAATGTTTGTATATCATGCAATAAGTAACAATAAAGCATTCAGCTTAAACTTTAGTTATTTTCATCTAATTGGATTAAAAGAGCTGGCGTATTCAATTAATTTACCGATTTTAAGGCCGATTTTGAAAATCGTCTGTAATTTTTTTAAACGATGAGTTGGAAGGGTGGATTTTTAACTAATTGTTGCTAACACATATACTTACAAAACAAAATATCAAACTGCTTTGCTTCCAATTATGCCAGCTTTTTTTTAATTCTCCTGGACTAATACCCCATGTACCCAACGCTGACAGTCTTTGCATTGGGCATAGAAATTGTTGCAGTACAAGCAATCATCATACAGGTCCTCCGAGGATTCCAGTAAATAAATATATATATATATATATATATATATACATATGGAACGGAAAAACGATAGAAAAGTGGGCGGGGAAAAGAAAGTTACCGGGAGCGTGAAAGCGAACGGGGAAGGAAACTAGACCGAGAGAGAAAAGAAATAGAAAATTCTCTAATATATATAGTGTCAATTTTACTAGCCACGTGCTGGAAATGCGCCTTTGTAATCCTTTCATCAAGTCTGATATATTTTGGTTTTCTTCTCGGAGGAGATTTGCTAATACCTTTCTCTGCAGATGCTTAACAAATCTTGATAGCGTGTATAAAAAGGAATATGTTAGGATGGACACTAATGGACAGGCAAACATTTGTTAAGTCCAGAGTGCCATCCCTCCATGGCATTGTTAGTTTGGTGTCGATGCCATACTTATTCCACAAAGTGATTGAAAATAATTCATTCAACCATGTGGAACGGAAGTAGGCAATGAAACACAGCAGCATGTCATCGTTTCCATCTTTAAATCCATTTTCCATCTTTTCAAAAATAGTAAGAACCTCACTGGATAGAATGAATGCACTGTTCTACATATATATGTATATCCCTACTAACATCGACAACACAGAACCAAACATTTTAAAAACGCCCAGATATTGAAGCTGTCTTACGAAGGCATGGCACAAAATTTAGTGAACTAGGTTCTATCAAAATCTTTACATAGTTGCAGCAACTATTCATGTGTTTTTGTTTGAACAGCGCGGGGTAGTAGTGCAGCAGGCAGCAGATGTTTAAAACGGTTTGAAACTCTAAAGTTTTGAATTGATTGGTAATTTTTAACCAGTTTAGTTTGTTTTGTAACTACAAATTATTTCTAAAACAAGAACAGTAGAAGCGAGTCTTTATTTAACTTTTAATTAGCATCTTATCTGACTTGCTAGCTCATCCCAGGTGACTCGTTTGATACGCTCGATGAACCGAGATGTAACAAAATCTACTGAAACATATAATACAACACAATGCTATTATCATTTATTAAGCATCTTTGTTAAATTTATTTTTTTGCTATGGAAAAACACTGGAAAGCACAGCATTCTTCAGACCGGTTGTTTTTTCACAAAGAAAGACGTAAAATACAGATCGTCTGAGTTTGTTTTATATTTTTATAAAAGGTAAACCACAGGGATTAATGTTGTAATTAGATTGAATTGTATTATTATTATTGTTTAAATACAAAATAACAATATGTTGTTTTTATTTTATTGGTGTGCGGCAACTTCCTTTTGATAAAATGCTGTTCGGCAACTTCGACGTTATTGGCGAAAATCGATGTGTGGCAACTTTGAGTTCTGCAACTCCGGACGGCACCTGTAGGATGAGCCTGTCTTTTAATATGTATTGCAGTTCGGAAAACACAAGCAGTTGTGGAGAGCGAATGCACAGACTAATCAGGTGCAACCCCTTAAACACTATAATAAGATAGAAGTGCTTGACATTATTTAGTTTATTATTTTTTTAAATTTTTATTTAATTTAAATTGATTTATTATAAATATTCTAAAAAGTTTTGTTTTTGAAATTGATTGGAGTTAGAAAGACGTCAAGCAATGCCAGATGGCGCAATAATCGCAAGAAAAATTTATTATTGTCGAAATTTCAGCCAAATCGAACTCGTGGTTTTTTTTATCGCGCGTGAGTCTGCGGATTTTTTAAAAATGGAGAAAGACCAATATCAGTCAGTAATTCCATTCTTGTTTTTGGAAGGGAAATCGCGCAGCGAAATCAAAGAACGCTTGGATGTTGTGTACGGTGACGCTTCTCCTTCGATGGCTACCGTCAAAAATTGGTATAACGAGTTTCAACGTGGTCGCACATCGGTTTTTAATGACCCACGCCCAGGTGCCCCAAAAACAGCTACCACGGAGGATAACGTCACAAAAATCCACGATCTCGTATTGGCAGACCATGAGATAGCTGAGACAGTAAGCATCTCAAAAGACCGCGTGGGTTATATCTTACACGAAATTTTGGGCATGAGAAAGCTGTCTACGCGATGGGTGCCGCGTTTGCTCACTCCGGACAACAAGAGGAACCGTGAAACCACTTCGGAGCAGTGTTTGACGTTGTTTAAGCGCAATCCAAAGGAGTTTCTGCGTCGTTTCGTGACCGTTGACGAAACATGGTACCACTGGTACACACCAGAGACCAAAGAACAGTCAAAACATTGGACTTCACCCGGCGAACTGCTGCCTCATCCACCATATTCTCCAGATTTGGCCACGTGCAACTTCTTTTTGTTTCCAAACTTAAAAGAGTCACTCGCCAGGCAGAAGTTTCAATCAAATGAGGAGCTCATCGCCGCCACGGAGGCCTATTTTGATGACCTTGAGAAAATGTATTTTTCAGACGGGTTAAAGAAGTTGGAACATCGCTGGGTAAAGTGTATAGAGCTAAAAGGAGATTATGTTGACAAATAAATCGTCACTTTTCCAAAATTTTTGTTTTTTCTTTTGTAGGCTAAGTACTTATCGGACCACCCTCATATGTTATCTTGTATTTGTAACTTATTTTTATAGTTAATAGCTTAATCTGCTTTGAAATCAGTTGTTTGGCATCCCAGCATGTCCAATCGTTTTTGACACACAGGTCAACCGTAAACTGATGGAAAATACGACAACACATCAAAATGTGATTAATTTAACCTTCACGAATCATGAGTCTATGAATAAAAATTCATAGCACTGACCTTTTTGTTGGTTTCAGCACCTGTTATTACAAAAGATATTCGGTTATATCTATTAAAATCTTATATTTAAAAAATTAATTATTTAATCAGTTGTACTTACCTGTTACTTAATTAACAATTTTAATATTGAAATGGTATCCGTCTTCACTCTGCCAGAATATTAATGGGTATTGTAGCGTGTCGTAACTCCTGTGCATTTCGTAAACACGTTTCAATTCTTTATTCCGACAATGAAGCATGATATCACTTCGTCGATTGTCGGTGTATTAAACCTTTTCGAGTGCTCACCTGCATGACACGATGGCTATCAGATGGCATCTGATCCAATGCAATTTTGAACGTCTTGATTAAATCATTATTTTGATAAAGAAATGTTTGCAATTCTCGCACAATAGTTCTCTTCATAGTTGGATTGCGAGCACAACGCTGTTCAACTTCTGGATCCAAATTTCCCATGAAATAAATTTGTAAAATTTGATGATCTGCATCTGGTAGTGGTAACAGCGCTCCTAATAAGTGATATATTTGTCCTTGGATCTGAAATGGTTATAGAAATTTTTTATTTATTTTATTGTTATTTATAATAACCTTGAAAGTGGGCATGAAATTTTCCTGCACAATATGCGTCGTACCAAAGGACATAATTTGGAAACAATTGTTGTATTTTTGTATGTTGGCCAAGAAATGTGTAGAATCACTTACAGCACACGAAACTAATAACTGGATAGCGCTTAGCCCCGCCTGAACTAGGCCGCCGGTCGCCATTTTATAACTCCTAAGCCCGCCTACCTACCTGATGCTATTAAACGGAATATTTTTAGAAGTGTACAAATGTCGAATTAATCCCACGTTAAACATTGTCAAACTTTAGATATCATTAACCGATGATAAAATAATTATTGACAAATTTACCTCTATAGGGTGCTAAAGGCATTAATGGGTTAAAGCACATTTTGATACTAACGATGTTCTATCGTGTTAGCTTAATTGACTTGTCTGCTTAAATTGAAGTTCATTTGATATGCAATGATGAAGATATAGATCAACAAATTCTTGTTGTATTGTTGTAAGTACTTTTATATAAGTTATTATGTGCAATATATTTTTCCGAAAAATGTAATTTTTTCTATTTTCGAACAAACTTTGAAGCGGTGTAACTTTTTTCCCCAAAGTAGAATTAGGTAGCAATTTCTAATATTAATAAATATATATTGAAGTAACTAAAAATGCTTTCATTTGTTTCTACAGAATTTATTCAGGATTTTTCAGCTATCTACCTGACCAAATACAACCTCTCCAACGGGATTTGCCTATTAATTACTCATGTATTTATCATGGAATATTATTTTGAGGTCTGTTCGTGGTGGAAACAGATTCAAATCAGTCTTTTGTCAATGTCAGCATAATTGTCGAAGATGTCAAGTTCAACACGGTCATACTTGTTATAATACTCTATTTTTGGCCACTGGTAGCCCTGACAGCGAAGCTCTTGGTTACAAACGATATAGTTACAGTGAGTTATTAAAAATCTTCTATATTATGTGGTGCATCAGGTAATGTAGGTAGTCGCAATTTAAATTTTTTTAAAATTTGTTATATTGTGAAAGAACTCTAAAAAAGAAAAGGAAATATACCAAACCTTTTGTTGTACGAATACTATTTGTGAAGATATATTGATTTTCAATTCATGCTTTGAGATTTTATCTCTAGAATTTAGGCATAAGCTGTTAAGCCTATGAAAGATAGTATACTGCAGTGTATGTAACAATGCTTCATTTGCTCTATACTGTAGCTATATAGCATAGTGCAAACATGCATAGTCTTTCTTTATAGTTTAAAAACAATTCTTTTTTAAATTCTTTTAGTTATATATTCAACAAAGAAGTATTAAAGTTTTTTTTAGAACTTTATTTAAAATACAAATTTCAATGCAGTACTAGCAGCCTGCTAGTAGCAGGAGTTGTCTGCTTGCAGGCATATTAAAGTTATAAAGCTGTATGTTTTAGAAAAAATGAAATAAATATTTTCCATAATAGTTAAGCCAGTCTGGGATCAAAGTTTCTTAAGTCTATTCAGCCGCTTGTATGCTGCAATGCGTGCATAAAATCACATCAGTAGTTAATAACAGTGTTGTTTCAGTTAGGGTTTTTCAGTTAGAGTATCAGTTAAAGTTAGCCAATTTAATATTTTTTAGTTAGTATTACAGATAAAGTTAATTTTATTCATTTTTTCCAGTTAATATTAGAGTTAATATTTTTTCCAGTTACTATTACACTTAGTATAACAGTTTTTAATATAACCCAGTACTGATAAACATATTACTAAGCAAACGCTGTTTTAGTTTCACTTCTTGTACATCTGAATTCCATTCTTTTTTATTGCTAATAAAAGCAGGCAAAATAGTCTGTGCGCTATTCTGGTTAACCATGTTTCCAGATCTTTTTCTCCCACACAACAAACCACGTTGCACCGGCTTTTTAGTCAGCAAGAAATAAATTTAACCGTGAAAAAATCCTAGCAAGCACTTATTATATATCGTTGGAAAGGTATGAATTAGGAGAATATGAAAAACGGAATTCTATAACTGTATAACAATGCGGGGGGTGTTTTACTCATCGAAACACTCCGTCCAAATATCTACCAAAAAATCTACGTCTAGCAGCCAAGTCTCTAAAGAATAACTCGAAGATAGTCATCCGGAAGGCCGATAAGTCTAATACCTACGTGCTGCTAAACCGTGAAGACTATATTAAAAACCTTGACAATATTCTTGCCGATATCTCAAAGTTTAAAAAATTAACGTCTAACCCAACTGATATGTTGAAAAAGAAAGTTAATGTGATCAAAACCAGTTAAATGCTAAAGGTTACAAGTTTTGAAATGTTGTTGGTGACTATAATCCAGGATATATTTACGGTAACATGAAAATCCACAAGTTTGGACACCCTCTTCGACCCATCATCTCGCAGTGCCCTACACCTGTTCACTGGCTAGCAAAATCCATCAATTCGATTATTTCTCCTTATTGCCCCACTCAATTTTCTCTTTCATCATCAGTTGACTTCATCAGCCTTCTTCGTGCCTGAACACTCTGGTATCATGGCTTCGCTTGATGTCGAAAGCTTGTTCACCAGTCTTCCAGTCTCCCTCAGAAATATAAAATTAGTGTGATTCTGAACTTTTTAACAAGAGCACATAGGATCACAGAAAATGAAAAAGATTTCCATATTGAAGTTGGCAGAATTAAGTCTCTTCTAATAAACAATAACTTCTCCAATACATTAGTTGATAGTGTTATTGATACTACACAGGCGTGTTGATGACATGCTTAACGACATGGCTAGCAGAGAGAACAAAGAGGACAGAAATTTTGAAAATGGTGTGCACGAAAATGTTGACGATGAACTTCTTGTTTTGCCTGGCTATAGAACTGAAGAGCCTATAGTTCATCCGTCATCATGTGCATTTCTGCCGGATAACCAGATTTCTGTTAGTGGACTGATCGAACACACGATTGATCGTGTGTGTGCATGTCAACCCGATCGTCTGTCGTTGGATGCGCAGAGAGAAATACCTGTTGACCATCGGATCTGCCAAACAAGTGATCAAACTCTTGATCGGTCTAATGACCGGACTCTCGATCCACCCAACGTTCTTCCACATGTTCAACATCTTGAACCTCCTCTTGTTCAACTCAACGATAGTTTTGTTCAAGACACCACTAACCTATCTGTATGCGGGTCTGACTCGGTAGACTCGTATGTTTCATGCAGCCCTCCCGACCATATGCGTGCTGCCGGCTCCTTGGGTACAGGAGTGGATAGAGAAGAATATGGTACGAACGTAAACAATGAAAGTTTGAATGATTGCGATGATGTCCCCGTACCCGTCAATATGATTTCATTTTCTCACCTCGCATTAAATGTTACTGTTAGACGTAGATAACACCACATAATAGCTACAATAACTTTATTTTTATCTTGGAAAATATATCTTACTTTTTAAGCTTCATTAATATAATTATGTTTAAATATTTTATACAATATACTTTCTACTTTTTATTTTGAACTTCTAATTTACTTTTTAACTTTTGTGCAACTTTGTCTTTTTATGTTTATCAAGTTTTATCTCTCTCCTTTACCTTTAAAATAAATTAACCTATTAATTTAATATGTACGTAGTTTTATATATTTATTACTTCTCTTTTTCAACCATTTCAATATCCTGTATAAATTGTATCCCATTTTTTAAATTACTAAAATTGAGTCTTTTTGTTTTTACACATCACTATTCATTTTAGTCTGTTTATAATCGCCCTGATAATGACAAAATGTCGAAACTGGCCAGTTGGCGATTTAAATAAAAGATGAACATTAATAGTCGTAGTCTTTTTGTAGTTAAAAAACGCAGCCTAGAAGTGTTTTGCAAAAAATTTGTCAACCTAAAATGGAGAGTTGTATTTAATAGAGCATGTTTAGAAGAAAATTTAATTCCTCGCTATGTGAAAAATATATATATATATATACAAAATGACATATTTACAACACATTATGAACAAGATTATACTTCACAAACAGAACACACATCATGAAACGTTTCCATAGATGCACATACTAAATATACACTCATCCAGGTTTGCTGCAATGCATGAAATTTATTAAGAAAAGCATAAACATGTGGACTTGTTCATATATATATACACAAAATGATATATTTACAACTTACAACACATTATGAACAAGATTATATTTGACAAACACAGCAATTAACAAGAAACGTGCCGACATATGCACATACTAAATATACACACAATCTGATTTACTGAAATGCATGGAAACGTAATGGGAAAAGGAGCAACTTATTTATACGTTATATATATATATATATATATATATATATATATATATATATATATATATATATATATATATATATATATATATATATATATATATATATATATATAATGACATATTTACAACTTATTATAAACAATATTATGTTTAAATTTAACATGTGCACACATCTAGCTTTAAAACAAATTAAAAGACATACATAAAATATAAAACACATACACACAAATGACTCGTTAGTTTACCCTCCAGCCCGGTTTAACTGCAACTGTTAGGTGGTGGTATGTTTAATTAAATTCCGAGTCCGGTTAAACCGTAACTGTCAGGTGGTGGTATGTTTAATTAAATTCCGAGTCCGGTTTAACTGCAGCTGTTCGATTCTTCATTTAGGACTAATTGACTAGCTCGTTTGCCCTCAAAATTTCAAAAACCAAAATTAAGCCAGCATAAATGAAGCTGTTATCAAACATTCAGATCTTCAGTTTGAATGATACTATAACCACAACTGATAAATGCTTTCAGTGAGATCATGAAAAAATAGTGAAAATCAGACTAGAATTTCAAATAACTACAATCAAAACGTCAAAAACTAAAATTGCTGTTTAAGTTCGAAAGCAGCAAGAAACATTAAATTTCTTCCTCATAGAAGAAATCAATGTCTTCATAAAAAAAAACAGTGGATCATTGCTCTCAACCACATGTTCTGTGCCACAAGATTCTTCTTCACTGTCACTGCTTATATTATTTGTTCATCCGCTGTTACACCGCCATTTGAGCAATCCGTTCTAGACAATTTCCGCATGCAGAAACACAGTACATATTGTTTGCAGACATGAACACAACTTGGATGAGCAGTTTCCATTACAATTGCATCGAACAAACTTCAGGACTGACTGAGGTGCAATGTCACCCACTATTTTCACGGGTTTTAAGCAGCTTTCAACTGAGTCCCAGCCCCAGTCGGTTGCCTTCAAGACTACTTTGTCCAGAGTCCCCCAAATCACAGCATGCAAATAAAAGCGTCGGACATGCAGGTGAGCAGCACATTCTGATAGTGGCAGCCTTTCTGGTTGAAAACGACGACAGAGCCAATTTGAAATATGACTCATACCGTAAATCAGCCAATCTTTCTCCTACTTTCCCGCCATACAGACTGACCAACAGGCTAGAACCAGTTCTGCACACCTCATCATCCGTAGCATTGCTTCTTTGCAGAGCCATGCGGCACGACAAATGCAATTTAATTACATGTTTGTTGTAGTGCACATTAATATAATTTACCAAATCACAACGACCGGTAACATCCAGATTTTTTAAATACAGTGGGCAAGGCTCTTACAACTTCAGCGGTGTGTTCAGATGTTTCTTGCTTACAAATTGAACATTTTAAAAAATCTGAATTTATTTCTTTTTCCTCAGAAATTACAGAAAAGGTTATCTCAGTCCTCACTTCCTTTTCATAGATACATGTTCTACACTTCTGCACCATTAAACCACTCGACAAAAAATGTAGCAAACTTCCAGTGAGAACGGAAAAGAAAATAGCAATCTTCTAATAAATTGTTTCTGTTGATTTATTTTAATTTGTCTTATTTATCTTTCAAATAGACCTAATCTAAAGGTATACTAGTCGCCAAGCACAGAAGCGAACGTCACTAATTTGACTAACTATCGCTCATTAAACTAAATGCCGTATAACTCACGACACACAACTCCGATTTTTATAGAATTTAGAATAAGTTCTTATCACTATTTTACACCTAATCTGAAAATTCTATGCTTGCTAGGATTTTTTCACACTTCCAATGCAACGAAATTTTCTACGTTCTGACTATTTATCAGTAGAGTAGAGGGTTTGTAACTAATATAACGCCAAACTCCATTTTCTTGTTTTCGGCAAGAATTTATTTTTAATATTGTTTATACGTCGTTAAATGCAAATAAAGCAATAAAATAGAAAATCATAGTAGAGATAAAAGACACGAGTGGGTCCGGTTACCAAATATAAACAAAGAAATACAATT
>OZ022246.1:0-62500 GCA_963978895.1 Erpobdella octoculata
CTGTTAGATGTTAGAGTGACGTGGGACATACATTTTTTCAACTCGATTGGATAATGCCTATGGCAGGCTGAACGGGAAAACAGTTTCTTGTGTGCGTTAATATGGTATCAACGCACAGCTCAAGCAAGCAAGCAAACAAGGTGAAGTTAATATAAAAAATCTAAAAAGCTAAATAAAGCTAGAGGCTAGAGCTAGAATACCCAGATAGCCAACATTGAACGGTTAGCTGAACTCCGACGTATTATTAACTTTCCGTTTAATATTGTTTGTTTTATTACTAAAAATAAATACAAATTTTGTATACGAAATCCAAAAAATAAGAAACAGTAATCTTAAACGGAGCTTACAAAAACAAAACTCTACCAAGTCCAAGCCAAGAACCAGCCACGGCCGCCATTGTTTATTTACAACACTTATCGCCAATGCAGCATAGATATTATATAACACGATCAGAAATGTGCGTCACAACGGAAAATATACAAAACTAGCAGTGCCCGTAGCGGCTTCGCTCGCATGAAATCAGAAAATTTAAACCGTGCATACATAGTAGAGTACTTCACGAATCAATTTTTTAGGTCTCGGCTCGGCCCGTCGACAACTTGGCCCAGCCCGTTTCAAAAACCGAAATTCCTGGCCCGGCACGGCCGATCTAATATAGGCCCGGCCCGTTTTTACAGGCCTAGAAGTTCTATATACTTGATGAAAAACTTCGGCCCGTCCCACCTTGACTTCAGGTTTAGCCCGGCCCGTCTGAACACCCTAAAATCACTAAAATGTCTATATACTTGGTTAAAAATCTCGGCCCGTCCCACCTTGATTTAAGGTTTGGGCAGGGCCGTATGAAGACCTTAAAATAACGGCTTAGCCCGTCGTCCGGTGATAAACTGAACTCATCTACTTTTAACCGGCACAAAACCTCAAAATACTAATTTTCACATCTGTAGCACTTACAGTTTTTGAGTAGCAGTTATTTTAAAATCAAATAACCCTTTTTCCACTTCACATTTGAGGTACTGAAAACGAAATTTAAAAAAAATGGTGAAACACGTATATCATTATTTTTAGAGTAGAAACTAAATACTAATTTTACTTTAATGACCTCATTTTCCACCCCACATTTGAGGTCCTGTAAACCAAATTTTTAAAAAATGGTAAAACACGTATATCTTTATTTTTAGAATAGAAACTAAATACTAATTTTTACATCTGTGGTATTTACAGTTTTTGAGTAGCAGTAACTTTAAAAAACAAATAACCCTATTTTCCACCACACATTTGAAGTCCTGGAAACCAAATTTTCAAAAAATGCTAAAACACGTATTTCATTATTTTTGTAGTAGAAACTAAATACTAATTTTTACTCCTGTAGCATTCAGAGTTTTTGAGTAGCAGCTACTTTAAAAACCAAATAACCCAATTTTCCAACCCACATTTGAGGTCCGGGAAACCGAATTTTCAAAAAATGGTGAAAAAGGAATCTTTTTTTTTTCAAGAAGAATCCATATACCAAATTTCAAAATCTCCTCATTTTTGGTTTTCGAGATATACATTGTTTTAGAAAAAAGTTTGTTTTTCAGTTTCTTCCCCTCAGCAGCAAAATTTTTAAAAATCCTTTCTTAGTGGATGCTTACGCAATAAAAGTAATATAAGTTCCAAATTTCACGTTCCTAGGATGAGGCGTTTGAGCTCGGCGTTGATTATCAGTCAGTCAGTCAGTCAGTCAGTCAGTCAGTCAGTCAGTCAGTCAGTCAGTCAGTCAGTCAGTCAGTCAGTCAGTCAGTCAGTCAGTCAGTCAGTCATATTACCACTTACAGTTTTTGAGTAGCAGTAATTTTTAAAATCAAATAACTCTATTTTGCACCTTACATTTGAGGTCCTGGAAACCAAATTTTTCAAAAAATGCTAAAACACGTATTTCATTATTTTTGGAGTAGAAACTAAATACTAATTTTTACTTCTGTAGCATTAACAGTTTTTGAGTAGCCGCTACTTTAAAAACCAAATAACCCAAAAAATGATGAAACACGTATATCTTTTTTTTGAGTAGATACTAAGTATTAATTTTTACATTTGTGGCAATTACAGTTGTTGAGTAGCAGTTACTTTAAAAACCAAATAACCCTATTTTCGACCCCACATTTAAAGTCCTGGAAACCAAATTTTCAAAAAATTGTGAAACCCGTATATCATTATTTTTAGAGTAGAAACTAAATACTAATTTTTACTTTTGTAGCATTAACAGTTTTTGAGTAGAAGCAACTTTAAAAATTAAATAACCCAATTTTCCAACCCACATTTGAGGTCCGGGAAACCAAATTTGTAAAAAATGGTAAAATACGTATATCTTTATTTTTAAAAAAGAAACTAAATAATAATTTTTACATCTGTGGTATTTACTGTTTTTGAGTAGAAGTTACTATAAAAGACAATTAGCCCTATTTTCCACCCCACATTTGAAGTCCTGGAAACCAAATTTTTAAAAAATGGTGAAACACGTATCTTTTTATTTTTCAAAAAGAATCTATATACCAAATTTCAAAATCTCCTCATTTTTGGTTTTCGAGATATACATTGTTTTAGAAAAAAGTTTGTTTTCCAGTTTTTTCCCCTCAGGAGCAAAATTTTCAAAAATCCTTTCTTAGCGGATGTTTACGCTATAAAAGTAATATAAGTTCCAAATTTCACGTTCCTATGATGAGGCGTTTGAGCTCGGCGTTGATTATCAGTCAGTCAGTCAGTCAGTCAGTCAGTCAGTCAGTCAGTCAGTCAGTCAGTCAGTCAGTCAGTCAGTCAGTCAGGACATGTTCTTTTATATATATAGATAAACTTTGAAGTAAATAATTTTTGATAATTGAATTACTAAAGCACTCAAAAAAAATTTAAAATAAATTAAAATATTTAAGTAAGCATATTGATGCTAATAATTTGCCAATTCAATGACTTTAAAACAGAATTAATTACAACTTTTTCGATACTTTAAATTATTACACTAAACAAATACCTGTACATCAGTTCTATTAACAATTTAAAAAAACCAGTTATTATGGCATAATTAGAAACTATTGCTTTAGTGACATTACAAAATGATAATATTAGCAATTATTCAGTTTATGATGTCTAAGGCTACAATTAAAGTGTAACTAATAACAATGACATATTTCAGGAAAAAAAATGCAGAAATAAACCTTTCTACAGAAATAAGGAAATTGATAATAACATAAAGAATATCTTGTTCAATAAAGTAAGACTCAATATGTATGTACCATTATGCTTAGTGATCAAGTGATTGTTGTATTAGTTTTTACAAAGCTTAAGGTCACTCTGCTACAAAACCAGAAACTTTTTCTATTATAAAGCAATATATATAACAAATACAATAACAAAGAGATATGATGAAAAAGTTAAAAACTATGCTTATTTTATGGTTTACAAGTTCTATGGTTTTAGTTTAGATTGAAGTAAATTGTATAGAGTAGTAAATATCCTCATGAGATTCCTAAAAAAATATTTCATTAGGATTAGGGCATTTACTCCAGCTGTTTTCAAATGTAAAAACACTTTAAATTTTAAAAATTTTAAATAAATTACTGTTGATAAATATTTTAGTTAGTTGTTATTTGCATGTGATTTTTTTCTAGTAGAAATAATTTATTCTTTTAAGCCCTAATCTAAATTCTAAATGAATATTATATTGCCTTAATATGCAATTTAGACTAGTATTTGATATAAATTAGAAAAATTAGATCCGGTTACTTAAGCACAGCGAAATCAATTGATTGTGTTCTTTTTCATCTTAATCTTTTCTATAAATAAAACATCAATACCACTAAATTACTAAAGGAGAAAGCAGACGATATAATAAAATGTACTCACAAGTAAATCCTTTTGTAATTTCGAAAAAAATCGATGAAAACTTGAAAATATTGCACAGACATATAATTAGATTCGATTAATTGTTAAAAAATTATTCCTGAGTACTGCAAACGCAACAATAGGTTAGTTACAGCTCTATACACGGTCGCGCGAAAGGCACCTGCTAACGGAAACATACCGGAGGTTAGAGACTCAGAGACACCAAAGACATGCCATTGAACATTTATTCAAATATCATCTAAATAAGATAATATAAATTAATTCGATTAATTGATTTAATAATAGTATGCTCGCAGTTACCAATAATAAACACAACAAATTTATAAAAAATATTCTGCGTGAAAATAATATAAAAATTCTGGCTAATGTTTTAATTCATAAAATTTAGCTAATCTATTTTTAATAAAAAAAAGAAAATTGGATTGATTTCTGACAAAGTTTTGAAATTATTTAATTTTGATCTTTTCCAGTCTGTACTTTACGTCATATAATCCGTGAAATTTGAGATTTTCTAAATTTGAGCCAGTCTAACATCTAAAATTAACATTAAAAAAGCCTGATATCAATAGAATAAATATATAAGCCTTGCCTGTGCATTTGCACCAAAAATGCATAGCTATGAAACCTTTAAAAGGACGACAAATAAAAAACTATTAGCGCAAGAAAGGTATAGGTAAGTATTTGAAGAAATTCACATCACTGGATGCATTCATTTTTCTGCTATCCAGTGCACTGGCGGATCCAGGGGGGCCAGTCCGGCCATGCCCCTCACATTTTGTCAATAGACTTTGCCTCCCCCCTCGTCGGAACCAAATTCAAAAACTAAAAAGCTTATAGCTTATGAAAAAGCAAGCCAGAACTGGAGCTTGGTACGCATTCTGTTTATTCTTAGGTGTGTTCCATGCGTGTTATGGTCAAAGAATGGGTTAACATCTAACCCGTTCTCTAACAAAATTTTCAGACCTTACAGGCTAGAATGGTGCACTGAATCTTCTCGAACAGTTTAGTGTTCACGTCACAAATGCAGCTTTAGCACTTGAATTCCTGCAACAAACTAAAACACGCGTAGATATCTATGTTAAGCCACACACATAAACATAGCAAACTTTGCAGATAGAAAAACTCTTGCATCCATTGTTGAGACTACTAAATTGTCGAAATTCCGAATATTTTACTCAAAGGACACAGAGATGATGACCGCATTGTTCTTGATTGTTTTTATCCTCTATTTACAAAAAACATTAACATTATTCACCCCTTCGTCTTCAGAGATTTTTTCAAAAGTTGATTTGGATGATAGATTTTACCTCCCCCGTAGGAGAGTCTTTCAAAAAAATCTCGTAAGGGTGGGGAGACAAACTGTTTAAAAAACCCACATATTTCCAAATTAAACCCTCTTAATGCTAACCCTTCTTCCCAAAATAGCTGATGAGCGGGGGAGTACATGTAAAAATTTCTATATTAATAAACAAAAAAAAGTAAGATTATTTTAGACATGAAAATGTGTTATGTTTGTTTCTATTGTTTAAAGAAAAATATAACTTTTTTATATTTTGAAAATTCTTGAAATTTGGGTAGGTGGGTGGTTTGTTGGATGGCTGGTTAGTTGGTTGGTTGACTGGCTAGCCCAGACACTGGTTAGAGTTTAAGTAAAGCAGTTTCAGTAGCGTGGCCAGATCGAAGAAAACGAAATTGAGAAAGAAGAAAAAATGATAATGTAGTTAAATAATAATTTATTTGTTCATAGGCAATTTTTCAATAATTTTAGAACTAAAAGATAGATAAGAGACAGGCTAGTAGCTAGACAGGGAAACATTTTTAATAGTAAGTAGGATTAATAAAAGAGGACTTACCCAAGAACTGAAAGAAACTTAGATGTAGATAAACAAATTAAATTAATTGAACGGACAAAAAAATAAATCAGTAGAATAGAGTCAATAAATATTTTTTGCGATTAATTATTTATTTTATTTAAAGTCTCTACATTTTACCTCCGCAAGGCAAGACAACAACGGCTTCCTTAGAGATTGCTATGCTTATATTATATAGATCCTAGTTTCGTTGCGTTATTTTGACAGTTTTTTAAAATAGCTTTTATGTGGATAATCGGATTTATTTATAATGCTTTACATTATTTTAATAATTTACGCAATTTTCTTCCAACAAACTAACTGTGAAAAAGCAGGTAGCCAATATTTTAATAATTTTAATATTTAGTTTGTTTAGTTACTTTAGTTTTAGTTAGTTCAGTAATTTTTAGTTGTCAATTTTATTATTCTACCTACATTTATTTGATATAGTTATAGATTATAGTAATTTTTTAAACAACTCTTATATTAAATAATCTAAAATCAAAACATTAAAAATAACTCATAGAATCTCTCATGAAAAAATTGCTGTTTTGACAGAGAAAGAAATAAAAGATTATGGGTTTCTTGTTGTGTCCATGACCTTTATATCTGTCTTGATTTTCATCCTCTTGGGCTGTCTAGATTTTAAAAAGTGGATTAGTCTCAAAAAATCTAAATTTAATGTGGTTATTAATATATTTATTATTACTATTAATTACTAATAAATTCACTTCTTGCCAATCATTTGTTCTTAATTAATGAAATATAAAAAAAGGAAAATACACAACTTTATAACTTTTTAATTAATTTTTAAACTTAAGAATATCCAATCAGTGGAGTCCTGCGAGAATTTCCACCAATCTTTTCCCACCTCCTACAATCCTGATGCAACTGTTACTTTTGATTCCTTGCCAGAAGTTGAAGTTGCAATTCCTGGTTCATCACAGGATTTATTGGAAAAATATTTTTTCCCAAAAATTTACACGGAGAAAAATCTTGTTCACATAGAAGTTGAAAAAGAAGTTGAAAACTTGATGAAATTGTTGAGTAAGCAACTAATTGCTTATTTACTTGTTTTATAATAGTGATTTATAACATTTGCATTATTGGTATCATTTTTTAAACACATTATAATTTTTTCAGAAAATAAACATCATATTGAACGGTTAAATATTACAAGAGGAAAAGAAATTGGAAGAAGCTGGTTTGGAGCAGTCGGTTTCTTAAGATTTTAAAATTTAAAAGCTTTTGTATAAATTCAACAAAATTTGAGTTATTTATTATTTAATATGAACAAAATTTAATTTAATTCAAATATCACATTTAAAATCTTGATAATTAAATTCTAAGCTCTCTAGCAAAAACAGCTTTTTTATTTGTGTTACCTTTGAAAGCTTCATGGCTATGCTTTAAGCGGCTTCTGCTGCACACGGCGCTATACAAATTGTCGTTTTTAATAAAAATAATAATGCTATTTTGCTCAGTGCGGTTTAACATACAACCTATGCTACACCACTGAATAAATGTAAAATTACAGCAGATTTGCGAAAAATTGCTTAAAACTATCTTTAAACTTTGCTACAGAACTTCAATTTGAATTTTTTGATATGCTATAAACCATTTATGTTCGCAAACGGGCACTGTTGGCCTGGGATGTTTTTTGAATATAAAAAAATTAAAATTTTTTGATACCTCCCCTATCATTTTTTTTTCTTTTTGAGATCTACCTCCATGCAAATTTTGTTCAAATTTGCCAACAGTTTGGATTTGTATAAAAGAGAGACTAACAGTTATTTTTATAAAGAGAGCTAATTGAAAAAGTATTTATCTATTGGATTTCATTCCAATAAAAAAATAAGATTTTCACAAGTTCTATAGGACTTTGTGTTTTTTTTTATTAAAAGTGGTTTTTTAATTAGAATTCCTTGGTTTCGATGTGAATCTTCAGGTGGAAGTATTCATGTTGTAAATAAATATAATGTCTGTGTTATGTTTGCAATGTTAATTATGAATGTTTTTTGTATTTGTTTTTAAATAATATCAATAAACGATTTTCAAGGTGATGAGTGGAACTCTGAAAGAAAAAAATAAGACAAATAAATGTATAATTTCATCACTTGATGAGCTTGCAGCGCCTTCACAAGTCATTAATTATTTCAAAGAAACAGCTGCATTCAGGTTAGTTCTTAATCAATTTCAAGATATATATTTACAGCGGGGTGCCCGGCATTGCCCGGGCTTTTTAGAGGTTTTTCTATCGTTTTTCTCTCACGCTCCCGTTTCCTTTCCCGCTTGGTCTCACACACCCGGTCGCTTTCCCACTTTTCAACCACCTGGAGCTCTAAAACTTTCAGGATTTATATATATATATATATATATAATAAAGGTAGTTCCGAGTCCGAGCAATAAATTATTTAAAATTGAGGTAAAATAAGTTAAAACCAGATTAATAAACTTTCAGCAAGCATTTAAGTTATTCAGAAAATAACCAAAACTACATAATTTATCGTCTTTCCATCTGAGCCTAGCATAATCTGACAAAAGTCCAACATCATAGAAAATATATTTATATAACACCTCAGGGTATCTTTACAATAACTCAATCAATCAATCAATCAAATCAACCAATGTCGTGCCTCAAGAACATCTATAATTATAGATCATTGGATATTTGATAGGATTTCCAAATTTATTAACGAATAAATCTACTTAAAGAATTATTGATTTATAAATTTACTCCCTACAAAACTACTTTTATGAAATATATAACAAACATTTTCAAGATTTTGTTACACTATTTCATTCAACTAAGTATTTATGTCCTTGACATGCAATTCTTGTATTCCATATTTTTCCCTCTTCTAAGCTGAAATTTTGCATACATATGGTTTATAATTTTGCATACACATTGTTTATAATTTTGCATGCATACTGTTTATAATTTTGCATACATATTGTTTTTGATGACAATGCATAAATACAATGAAAAATGAAAGTTTTACTTTTTTTCAAAACACTTTTCTAATCTAACCCATTAAATCTATATTTTGCTTTAGTAGAGTAAAAGAGTGTTTTTTTTATCTTAGAGAAATCAAACATGAAAATGTATTAAAATTGATGTACACCAATATTGACACCATTCCATTCTGGACAGTTTTAGAATTTTGTCATCTGGTAAATTAATTTAGTTTATTTATCTATCAATTAAATTATAAATTGTATATTTAATTTTTAAAAAATGTTGTTCATTTTTATATTTACTAAAATGTAAAAATATGTATTATCACTGTAGAATGATTAAGAAAATATATTTAATAAATATAATATTGTTAAACGATTTTTTTTTATAAAAATATAATAGGATGACCTCAAATCTTATCTGATGATACATAGCATTGCGAAAGAGTCTGTCATACAGAAAGGTCTAATTATCAGGTTTGCGTGTGATGCAGCTTCTGGACTGAATGCTCTACACGACCACAAATATACTCACAGGTTTTTTATTTTTTTAAATTAAAACAGGCACGCACAAACAACTTGCAAGTTCCGCACAGTAAAGGGGTTAAATTAAAACAGGCACGCACAAACAACTTGCAAGTTCCGCACAGTAAAGGGGTTAAATTAAAACAGGCACGCACAAACAACTTGCAAGTTCCGCACAGTAAAGGGGTTAAATTAAAACAGGCACGCACAAACAACTTGCAAGTTGAGTTGTTCAACACCGAATGGCTCGTCATTAGTCGTAGTGTAATTAGTTATACACTTCTTTTAATAAAAAAAAATATGAAAATAAAATAGACCAGTGATTTGGTTATGAATTTAATAAATTTTTATTTAAAAAATTGATGATGTCGTTTCAGCTGATTATCGAATATAATACAAAACATGCAAGAAAAAAATTATAACTTAATTGAATTTAATTTAATAATTTAATTTATTAAAGAATATCAATGAAAAAACTCCATACTCTGCTCAAGAAATGTTATCATGCAACTAAATTGTTCAACTTTGTTGTTTATGTGTGCTGGCCTTTAAGCTGTCGAAATGAAGACATGCTAATTTATTATCTACTAATTTTTTATCTATTTATTTTATTATTACTAATTTATTATCTACTAATTTTTTATCTATTTATTTTATTATTACTAATTCATTATCTATTTTTATTTAGGGATTTAGCTGCAAGAAACTGTCTAATAACTTCTAACTTAACCGTAAAAATAGGAGACTATGGATTATCTCAGCAAAAATTTAAAGTATTTATATGTATTTTTAAATAATATTTTGTTTAAGTTTTTTATTCTATAAATTAATCTAATAAATTTACAATTAAAAAATAAAATTCAATCCACCTTTTTGAGATTTTTAAAATTTCCTTTTATCATACTTCATTGTTAATTTATTTAATTGGCAACACAGTTGCAAAAAAAGTGTGCACTCTCAACTTTACTGTTAGCCTTAAATTTCAGGAAGATTATTTAGAATTAGAGGGTTTTATGATTCCTCTAAGATGGCTTGCCCCTGAGTCATATCATATTGATGATTCCACATTCAAGTTTAGAAAAGTTAGCAAAATAGCAAATATTTGGTGAGTTATTTTATCCATTTGCATAAAAAATTTTGTTTACTAGTTAAACCATATTAGCAAACCAATTTAATCAAACACAAGATTTTTATTTAAATATGTTTACTAAATCTAAAATATACTAAAAACACTCAGAAAGTACAAATTGTAAATGCCTAAAATTATTTGATTGAGTTTTTAATGTTTTTTTTATTATTATTTACATATAATTTGAAATCAATATAAGGTGTTTGTTGATATATTTTAAACATAAACATAAAGGACATTTGGAATATTGATTTGGGAGTTAATCTCATTTGGTATGCGACCCTACCAAAATCTTTCTGATGTTGAAGTGATCTCAGTAGCAAAAGATAAAAATTTAAAGTCACAATTTTCTGGAGATGAATTAAATTCATTTGGAAAAAGCAGCGAAAAATTGTAAGTTGAATTTTTTTTTATTTTTTCATTTTACTTAATAAAATTTTTTTCAAAAATTTGATTTTTATTATAATTATTTTATTTTTCATCATTGTTATAATTTAATTTCAAAACTTTGTATAAAAACAATCAAAATTGTTGACAATATAATTATTTCTTGGTTCTTATTCATTAATTACTTAAAAATATGCTATTTTACAAATAATTATAAATCTTCTATGTTTCATTAATTGCTTAAAATATTTAATTTTACAGATAATTATAAATCTTCCATGTTTAAGTTTGACAGTTGAGTTATTTTTTTTTTATTTTTTCTATTTGATTTTCAATTCAGTTTTTGTTTTTATCTAAATTATTCATTGTTTACTGTTTAAATAACGATCAATTCATGTAAACAATTTAAATTTTTTATTTTTTTAACTAATTTATGTGTAATATAAAAAATTATTTGTAATTACAGAATTCAAATTATGAACTCATGTCTCACGGCAGCATCTAAACGACCAACGCTCACTTTTCTTATCTCTCAACTTTCCATGTTGAAAAGTGATTTTTCAACCATCTCCAGACAGCACAAACCGGTACGATGGCAACAAATGAAAGAAACTTTGTCAAATTGTGGATCTCCGTGTGAATTTATCAGCGTTGAAGATGCATTCATGGCAGAATCAGTGATTAATGAAAATTTCAACTTTGAGTCCATTGCACTTTCAATTGAACCTGCATCTGATGATTTGGATTTTGACGACATTGCAGTCAGTAGAAAGGCAGTGTCAACGTCTGATTTAAGAACAAAAGAATTTGATCCTAAAAACTGCCCTGAAGATTCAAAAGAGGACATGCTCAAAGCATCTAGCTTAGATCATGGTCTGTTATTTAGAAGCCTTGATACAGCTTCGGCAACAAGTTCTTTCAAATTCTACCATGACAGCCTGACAAACAAGCACACGAGACAAAACATACTTTTTGAAAATCCTTTTAAAAACCAGGAGTTAGATAAGCTGAATACAAAAGGTGATTTGTGCATTCAAAACATTTCCTTTACTGAAATGCCTGAAGTGAAAATTTTTGATGAAAATGATGCAGAGATTGCAAAAATAACACAAAATAAAACCGATTTAACTAGTGATGATGATTTCACAAGCAGCCATAGAAGAATAATTACTGTTTCTCCTTGTGACATTCACTATTTTGATGGAG
Source organism: Erpobdella octoculata (assembly GCA_963978895.1). NCBI lineage: Eukaryota > Metazoa > Annelida > Clitellata > Hirudinida > Erpobdellidae > Erpobdella > Erpobdella octoculata. The sequence continues at coordinate 11,929 of OZ022246.1, forward strand.
AAGCTGATGATGGAAATAATGACAACGTTTCTTACAACAGCTCTGATTTGTCACTCGTCTCAAATACGGCTTCAAAAATTGTTAATGTGGATAAGAATTCTATTACCAATCGAGACATTTTACTGCCAACACTCGATTATGTCAACAATTGTTTCTCTTTTGAAAGTGATAATGATGAAATTTCAATAGATTTAATTCAAAATAAATCCACCTCAGATGACACTGATAGTACTAAGAAAAATATAATCACAAGTAAAAATTATGAAAGTTTACTGCTTGGTGATGCAGAATTAAACACAAAAATAGAGGAAAAATTTATTTCAAATTTTGATCAATATACAAATTTTCATACAATTATGAAAGAAAATTACACTGATTCCTGTGATACAGAGCATGATAATAAATTACATTACCATGATACACAGCAAGACAATACACCACGTTATCATGATACACAACAAGATAATAAATTACATTACCATGATACACAACAAGATAATAAATTACATTACCATGATACACAGCAAGATATTACACATCATCTTGATACACAACACAATGATACACATCATCTTGATACACAACACAATGATACACATCATCTTGATACACAACACCATGATACACAAACTCTTGATACACAACCAAATTTTTCAATCTTTGATAATGAATTTGCTGATAGCTGGAATAAAATGGAAGATCCATTTTTACTCCAATTAAACTCAAACAAAGAGGCGGCTGATGACATTTTTAACTTTTTTCCACCACCTGATCCAAAAGCAGATTAAAACTTTCAGTGGAGAGAAAAAAATTAAAAAAGATGCATTATAACATCAATTGTTTTCTATTGCATAATTTATTTTATTAATATTTAATTTATATATATAAATTTATTTATTTATATTTATATATACATATATTGATAACTATATTTGCTGTAATATATCTTCTATGCAAATCTTTTTCATAATAATATTTAATCAAACATCCATCCCAACTTTTTTAATTCAGTGATTATTTACTACTTCAACCATATACCTACAATTTTGACTGTGACCGTTGAATAGTTTTAAAACTTGTATTCTGTTTTCAAACTATTTTTGAGTCTCTATTGATTTTAGTTTAGTTGAATTTTTCTCATTCAAACTTTTTGTTCCATAAAATCTCGCGTGCTTGATTGACTGATTTTGGTTATCTGTGATATTTCATCAGCTATATTACAAACGAATATCAAAAGAATTTAAATTTAAATTTATAATAAGAATTGCTGTTATTTGTTTGTACTGGATGTGTTAAGATATTTAGTTTCTTGTTTTTATGACATTTTTAAGGTTTTTCAGAATGGCGAAAAACCTTTTCACTGAATAGCAGAAAACCTTTTTTGAAGAAGAGACAGTTTTTTGTTTTAGACATTTTTATTTAGAAATGGATTATTTTTTTCAAAAGATTTGTAATATTTTAAAGGTACTTAAACTTCCTAAATAATTCAGTAGTTATACAGATATCCACATAAACACTTTGTACTCATTTATTTTATTGAAATAACTTTTTAATGAAAAATAGTTTTAAGGAAGTTCAATTTATAATAAGAATTTTTTTAAAAGATGCTATATAATTTTCTGCAGACGTTTTTTTACCCGTACACCAGCTGGTAGCACTCTTATTGATGCTTTGTGTAAAATTTCAAAAACCTTAGCGTAATGAAGTAATGACTATCTATCTATATGTATATAAATTACTGTTTGTCTGTTTGTTTGTCTTTTATGCGAATCCAAACCGATGAACCAAATTTTAACGAAATTTGGCATAGAGGTAGATTTCAAAGAGTTGAAGGCCATAGAATATTTTTTAATTTAAAAATACATTTTTTTTACCAGAAAAACTTTCCAGGCTTAAAGTGCTTATGTACAAACATCAAAGGTTATTGCGTAACAAAATTCAGATTTAGTTTACGTAACAAAATTCGAAGGTTTCAAGCAGTTTTTAGCAAATCTATTTTACGTTTTGTGGGCAAAAAGAAGTTTGGAGAGAGTGGAAGAAAAAAAACGAGCTGAAGAGCGAGGGAGATTGGGAAACCGAGTAGAAACGGGAGAGCAAGTGTGAACGGAAAAGCGACCGGGAGCGAAAAAAGGGGTGGGTAAAGAAATGGGAGCGAGAGAGAAAAACGCCCGGTAACCCGCTAGTTCTATAAAAACTTTATCTACTTCTAGCTACTTGTTCGAGTTCAAATTACTTATTTTGCAAAAAGAATCCGTGTTAGTTTGTGCTTTTACTAATACGACAAGTATTTTTGGTAGCACTAGCGGATTTTGAGGCAAAAGGGGACATGCCCCTGCAAGATTACAAAAGTCGCCTTTTTTATCTGCCAGTACCTAATAGGTGTATGCATTGATATATACTAGTGTATATCAATGGGTATGTGTATCTCACGCGACTGATTACCGAAAAGACAAAAAACATGCTAACTAAAATTTGAGCAACGTTGAACATTCTGCGGCACATGTGTAAAAAAGTTCAGGAACGAGCAAGATGATTGAACTTTTTGTTTGAACATTTCCATATTTCCCAGGCCTTTTGTTAGAGTTACCTATCATAATTTTGGCCAGACAGTGTGAAATACTAATTCTCTAATCAGACAATTTTAACATCCAAAATAACTTCAGATAAAACTCTTACCAGCATGACTTGAAATTGGAAAGAATTCGACGAATCTTTCCACTGGTTTACAATGTAAATCGATAAACTGCAGAATGAAAGTTAACTGGTCAACATGAGAAATGTCTGGAGTGGAATTCGCGCTGATTGCAACGCATCATAAACGTCTGCCTCTCTTATTGTTGTAGTGATGTGTGGTTCAAACACATGCTACAGTCTTCTGAATCAATTTAAGCCATGCTAATTTAAATGTAGGTATATTTACGGTATTTTTGTGGTTGATGGTACGCCATCTAAATTTCATATGTAGCTCATCAATCAAACAAACAAAGCGCTTTTTGTAAATTCAAAGGCGCTCAAAACGTATCAACGCTGGTTTTTTTTTCAATAAAATATATATACAAAAAATACATAATACGTATACAGTAATTAGCCCCAGATTATATATTAGAGGCATAAAAAGTGAAATATTTAGATATCTTCGTCTGCGATGTAAACATTGTCGGGCGAAAAAATATTGAATACAATTACTGCTATACAGTGTACACTACTGTACACAATGTATGAATACCATAATTGAATGTAAACAAATAAATATCAAACCTTGACCATCTGTTGTCAATTCGGTTCTTTAATCTTTTCAGACTAAGTCGTACTTTTTTGACTGAAAATGCCTTACGAGTTTAATCTAAAAAACATACTTCAAGATTTTAATCCAAGGTAGAATGAAAATTGTGGCTGTTAATTTGAACTTTTTGCTAAGTTGTAATAATTAAATCACTTATAATCTTGCTAATATTCTTAGAAATTGTCACACTTGCAGCATCAAGTCATTGTATGTTTTGATACAACAACAAACCAAGCATAATTATATAAATATTTCCATTTATAATTTATACATTTTAAGAACTGTTGTCTCAAAAGAAAAGTTTGCATATTAGATTATTAAATGTAAAGCCGGTAAATCCTGTAAATAGTAATATAAGGGCTTGTCAAAAAACATAGTTTTCTATGGTTTGATTGTTTGTACATTTTTTCAGTTAAGTTTTAATTTGAGTTCTCAAATTCTTTTGAGTTTGAATGAATTATAGAATAAAAGTAATTAAAACTTTAAAAAAAATTCTGTGGAAAAATGAACCATCAGTTTTTAGTTTAATTTAAAAAACAATATTTAATTTACAAATTTATAAGAAAAAATCTGTTTTTTCCATATTGATTTGAAAGTTTCTGATATTTTCAATTATCACATGCTTCACATATCATGTATTTAGAAGACCGTGGTCAATAATTCTCTATTTCATAGAATTATTATCATCAAAAAATAATTTACAAACAATTATAATAAATTATTATAACATGCACTTAAGAACTATTAAATTGTTGATTTGATACATTTCAATAAATGTTCCTGAAAAAACAGCATTGTGATGATCTTGAAAATTCCATTTCTAAATGAAAACTTGATTTGAAACTTTTTTGCAGTAAATTCATTGTTCATTGCTCTGTCTTCACATTTTCTCTTCTATTCTCCTTAAAACTTGATTCAATCATTGAATGGAGTTATTGGATTGTTTTTTTACCTCTCTGGATCTGGAAGTGTTGCGTTTTTTTCGGATGTTCATCCGGTTGTTGGGTTTGGATTCGACATCCAGTCTATCGGTTTGTATTTTTTAATTACTAAAGCTTAATGTATTTATATTATCATACATTAATATATTTATACCATACATTAATTAAACTTTAGAAAAAAGTTTATTTGCCAAGAAATAAAAATATCGAAATGATAAAAATATGTTTTATTGTTAATTTGTTTTATGATTAATTTATGTTGCCACAATTAATTTTGCATTTTAAACAGAAGTGAAAGAGATGCAGCAACGCATTTTCGTGCGATGGTCATTGCCACGAGTCTGCAATTGTTGCTTTTGTTGTTTGAGTTGATGGCCTGTGATAAGCTGGAAAACCAAAGAGCTCATATCATCTGGTTGTTTGTTTTCATTCCTCTTCTCAGCATTAGCGTTATTTCCATCGGCCTGTGCATCTGGGCCCTCAAACATGGTAGAACATTTGAGGTCAGCAAAAATTAAAATTGATTATTTTAGAAACTTTTCACAATTTAATAAAATGCATTGTCATAAGGAGTGAGTCGATATTTCAAGTTTCAGCTTGTCCGGTAGATGAGAAGTTAGTTGATTTTTTAACTTCCAAGATTTTTTAAAAGCAAGCAAGACTGGAGTAGAGTTAATATAAAAGGGATTTAAAAAATTGCTGAGATATTAATAAAGATTTATGTTTTTATCTAGTGGTCTATAAAAAATTCTTTTTAAAGCATTTTTAAAAAAGCGTGTTTTTAGGTTTTAATATTATCTACTACATGAATTTTATGTTTTATAGTTTCTTCATTACTTATCAAAATAATTTATTACAAATTAACAGTTTGAATTATTTTGTTCTGTCAACATACTTCAATTCATCTTTTTTGCATTGAGACTGGACAATTTCATCAACTGGAGATGGGTGGTTCGTATTTTTTAAATAATTTTTGTCATGTAATAAATATGATTTGATATAAAAAATGTTAATAATTATTATTTACTGCCATTGATTAGATAATCTTCATACCCATATGGATTGTTCTCTGCGTAGCTCTAGTTTGCGTCTTCTATGCCATAGTGCTGTCCATCATACTTCTCAAGTCTTCGGATATCGTGGCCGATCAAAAGAGAGGAAACGCTTTTTCTGCCATCGGATCCATGTGTATTGTCACTCCTCTTCTTGTATTTAATGTTTGTGTGTTTTGTATATTTGTTGTATGCATTTATTTGACTCTATGATTTATTTATTTCTTAATTCTAGTTCTATTCAATCGAGTTAACAAGTTTTTAGTGATTTTTTATATAAAAAGATTTCCTATTAACTAAAATAAGATTATCATATAAAATCAAGTGGTTATTATATAGTTATTTGCTCTCATTAAAATAAAAAGTTAATATTAAATGCTGGATTGGAAAAATATTAAATTAATAAATCTCAATAATTTTGAAGCTTTTTTAAAATAGATTTAGCTTTGATTTGTTGTAAAATTGATATTTGAAATCTGTGTTGTTAGTTTTGTTTTCAAAGAAATATTATTTACTCTTCAATAAATATTTTTTGTATTCAGATACTATTGACCAACAAGTTAGATGGTGTCCAAGATATTCCATATTCCTTGGTTGTTCTACCTCTTCTGCTGTCATTCTTTACCATGATTCTAATGTCTTTCAATGCCAGAGGATCCAACCAATGTAATAACACATCTTTAATGTTGATCCTTTAAAATTGGAGTTTTTTTTTAATGCTCATTTGAATTTTAATGATCGTTTAATTTATTCTAGGGTGGTTTGGCCTACGCAAAGACTTTTGTACATGCTTGCTCGACAAGTGTTTATTACTCCAAGAGTATGGCAACATTTCTTACTCTCGGGCCAGCATTCAACAGCAACAAAGCACAGAAGTCAACAACAGCTCAACAGAGAACAATCCAGTCGAATCTAAATCAACGTGTAAGAAAAAACAACCAATCGTGTTTGGAGATGATAACATCAAAGTTCCTATAGTTTATCTTGATGTACCAGACTAACTAGTGTATAAAGATTGTATCTACTTTGTTATTTTTTTTCTAATGTTATGTTTGTTTAAATTTTTTGACCTTAAAAATAAGAACTCTGTGTAAATGTTGAGTTTTAAACTTCTTAACATTTTAAATGTTGAGTTTTGAACTTCTTAACATTTTAAATGTTGAGTTTTGAGGCGTATTGTTGTTCTTTCAATCTCATTTCTTTAAGGTTGTAATTAACTTGTAGATATTGAAAGAAAAGCGTGTGGCTCTTTTTTATAGTTACAAAAAATATGTATGTAGCATTGTTTTTTCTGTACTTTCAAATAATTCTCAGTTAAGTTATATTCTGTTTTTAAGCCATTGCAGAGAAGAATATAAAATTATGTGATTTTTACTTTATTATTATTTCAGATCGCTGTTAAATTAATAAATATTTTAAAATCTCTTACAGATTTTTTTATACGTATTTTTTTATTTGTGTTTTAAAACAAATAAAATACAATTAAATAAATGTTTGCATATATTAGTTTAAAAAACGTCGTTTTAAAAGAAAAATTTGCAATAAATGAAAATCTGGCAAATTTTGAAATATGAGAAATTTTTGAAAAAACCTCGTTTTTACGGCTTACTTGTTTACACTTATGCTTTACCACACACTGGCGATAATGCAGTAAATTATGAAGAAATATTAGAAAAAATCGTCATTTTTGACAGGTTGAAACTAGTTATTAAATATATAGACTTAAAGTAGGTAAGTTAACCAGTTATGTACAAAAATTATTCAAAAACTCAAATGAATTCATCCGTATATAGACACACAAGTACTAAAAAAAATAATAATTGAAATGTCCAAACCAATGTAAAGCACTAATTGAAAATTGCTTTTGAAGTCTTTTGAAATATTTCAAGGATGGAGACAACAAAACATGATCACGGTTCATAATTTCTAATTAAAGAAATCTCGAAGTCGACCAACAAACTGTTGTAATTCGGATTTTGCATTTTTTGCCCACTCTCTTAGTTGTGCGTTGCCCAGAGTGTTTTCTTTGACCCAGTAGACAAAAGAACGAATCATGTCTACAGGACAGCCTCTAAGAGAATGCAGATAGTAGACTGTGCCTGTGCTGGAAAAAGCATTTATTTTTGAAAACTTATTTTATCTTTACGGAAGCTAAAGCTCTAATAACTTGTATGGCAATTTGCAAATTCCCGGGTTAGTTGGTGCAAATACGCGAGATAAATAAAAATGTATAAGGTGGATAGTTTAATTTTTAAGTTCATTTTTTTTATTTGTTAAGGGTTTATCTCTCAGATTCCGCGCTATGTATCTTCCCATTTTAGATTCCCTTTAGTTTTGATTTAACGCAACCGAACTTAGAAGAAAATATTACCGCATTTCACCAACGTCCATAAACGCATGCCAATTGGTCCAGAGAATATTTCCACAAAGTCCTGCCTCCACTTCACAGCTTTTGTGGATTGACTTTAATTCACGTTTGATAGTTTCACAGTCTTGGTCTACAATTTCTCTCATTTGTTCCATAGCACATAACCTACTTCCGTTCAGCCATCTCAAAGCCTGCAAATAAATGTGTTTTAGCAGTTTTACATTGGACGATAGAAAAGAAGGTTACTCTTTGCGGATTAGAGTACTGCACGGATCGATTCTTTTAGGCCCGGGCCGTTTCACTCGGCAAAATTTCAGGACCTAGTTTTAAAATTAAATTATGAATTCTAACCATATTATCATAACTCGGGACATGTGAATTTACACTAAAATAGTTTATTTATACATTCTGTTTTAAGATTTAATTATAAAATCTAGCTATCTTCTGACAACTTGTAACACGTAGAAATTATTTTAAAAATAATATACCTCATCTGTCATATGTTCTTTAAAATAATATACCTTATCTGTCATATGTTCTTTAAAATAATATACCTCATCTGTCATATGTTCTTTAAAATAATATACCTTATCTGTTATATGTTCTTTAAAATAATATACCTTATCTGTCATATGTTCTTTAAAATAATATACCTCATCTGTCATATGTTCTTTAAAATAATATACCTTATCTGTCATATGTTCTTTAAAATAATATACCTTATCTGTTATATGTTCTTTAAAATAATATACCTTATCTGCCAATGTTCTTTAAAATAATATACCTCATCTGTCATATGTTCTTTATGGTGCTCTAGCCTGTCGCAGTATTCAAAGCCGAAATCGTAGTCGCCCGGACAAGAGTGCAGCTCATTAAAACATTTATAATAGTCACAATGCCCACGTCTCATCAAGTCGACACATGACCTAGTATCGCCATCGCCTGCAATATTTAGACAATTTAAAAAAAAGTTACATTTCCAATGACATCGGATTTATTAGCGTATTGTGAGCTTTACATAGCTCCATTGCATGCAAAACTTCCTTTGTGTTTAGGAGCACAAGTAATATATTATCATATTTCTATGACTATGAAAAAATGATTATAATATTAATGATAAGACGTATGGACACTTTACATTAGTAAATAAATCCCTTCATATAAAAAAGAGCCAAAAGTTGTATTTGTAACCTTCTGTTGAAGAAGCGAAGACGGGCAGTATTGCGATAAGTAATATTAAAAACATTTCTTCACGATTTTAACATCAACAACCGCTGTTATGCCCCGCCATTCACTTTAAGAAGGAATTCTTGGTGAACTTTAGCATGAACAAATAATCGCTATGTAGCATGGTTCTACTGCGTCGATTTGAGATGATGAGATGAACTTCGCACAATTGATAAACAGTCTGTCAGTCTTTTTCAAAGACCACATAAATTGCTTGTTGCAGATCACCTCCTAAAGTTTTATGTACAAAATAGCTTACACAGACTGGCAAAGTTGAAAGAAAGGAGAAATTCTTAAGTGACAGTTTTCAGCAGGAAGAAGCAATTTTGTATATCAACAAAACTTTAGCAGTCAACGTTTACACTGAAGAATTTTTCAGCTGGTAAGTAGTAGGTGGTAGGTTTATATAAGTGTGCTGCTTTAAATGCCGTTTTGGATCAAATTACCTGGTCAACAAGTCAACAGCCCTCCCCTTCCAGAGTCAACATAAATTACAGAAAAGTCGATTTTTTTTAAATTTGTGTAAAAATAAACATAAACTGACCGGACGTTGGCTGTGTAAATATCGACTATAATTAAGTTACAAACTTATGATGTTTAAAGGAAAATATGAATACACTGCTAATTTATCTAAAATTTTAAATTATCTAAATATTTCTAAAATTAAAAACAGTGTGGGCTCTGAGAGCAACTTGCCCCCCCCCCAGGTTTTGCTAAAATGACGTGCCTGTACAGTACTGAAATTAGAAATGCAGCTTCTGGATAATTTCAACTCTCAGCAATTTGAGCAAGCAACGTTTTTCAATCAATCAATCAATCCTGTTATTTAAATGGTGTTATTTTATATTTTATCAGTTTATGTCCGAGCGCATTGAACGACACGGAAATAGCGATATATAAATAAATAAATAAACGGGATTGATTGATTGATAGATCAACGTTTGATTTCTATCGCTGAGAACTTGAGAACTGAGATTGTTGTTCTTAAAGTCATTTTACGATTTGTAGTCATTTTAGTTAGTGTAAACATAAATTCATCTGCATAAAGAAAGTCTGGAGTGAAGTTAGCAGGCGTTCGTATCGTAATATAGGATACCATGCATATATGTATAATAAAAAGCCCTTATTTCATAAATGCATGTGTGAAACTAGCAGGTGCTCAATAAAAATTCAAAATATTAAAAAACGGTGCCGGTATTACTAAGACGATTGAAAATAATCTATATTTTCAGAAAAAATATTGTCTCAACATTAACAGATTGTTCAAGCAGCGAATTTTTCGAATATTCAAAATGTAAACAAGTTTATTGGCTTAATATGGGCTTAATGGCATTTGGTACAAGCTTTTTATATTTCGTAATAATTGAAACTTTATATAAAACAAAATGTCGTTTTAAGAGATATCTCGCAAAGGATAATTACACATGACCTACATCAAATGTATAGCGAAAATCGGCCGATATTTCGTATATATTTTTTTATACAACAATTTATATAGCGCCGTATGCAGCAGAAGTCGCTTCTTAGGGCGCTTTACAATGTTGGCAACTTGCAGATAAGACTAACAGCTGATATTTCGTATGGGGTATGCTAAAACTCATGTATCTCTAGTTATTTTCGAAAGTGGATAAAGAAACAAAATGTCATTTTAAAGATATTATGTGTATATGTAACATACTATATAAAATTCATATTAATCAACTCAACACAACAGACGTTGATGAAATCGGTCGATATTTCTCCAATAGCCATATAGTAGTTTTATATAGTTATGGTGGAACGCTAAAACTCATATATATCTGTTCGTTTTCAAAAGTTGATAACAAAATGGTGTCGCTTTACTAGATATATAAAACAACAGCAAATATGGCACCTAATTTGTATCAACTTTTGAAAATAAACCAGAAATATATATATTTTTGCGTTTCACTATATAAAACGTGGGAATTATCAGTCAATTTTTTTAACGTCTGCTAAACGTTTGCAGTGGGGTATACGGTATGAATTTCATATATACCTATGTTTACCAACTTTTAAAGGTAGGTAATAAGTAATCATTTACTTTGACGGGTTTGACCTGCAGTAGTCACGTAATAACCTTTTCCTAACCCTAACCCAAACCATAAATCCATCAAAATAATTGATTGCCCTTTTAAAAGTAACCAGAGTTATATGAGTTTTAGATACCCCATATATGAGATATGACTCATATCATATGAATCAATTTCGACGATGTCTGCTAAAAGTGTATGATGGGTCAATGGTATGAATTACATATATACATTATAGAGACACGTAATATCTTTTAAATGACATTTTGTTTAATAAAAAGTTTCAATTATTATGAAAAGATATCAAGCATGATATAAAGTTTGTACCAAACTCCATTAATCTGATAAATTTGTTTACATTTTGAATATTCGGAAAAAATTGTTTCCTGAAAAATCTTTTGATGTTGATACAACAAATTGTTAAAATATAATTTCTTTATAGATGTTTTAATAATACCGATACTTTTCTAAAATATTTTGGGTGCTGCTATTGCCCCGGCGGTTCGCCGTGGTTGTAATCGGAAAAATTGCTACTGTACCGGCAGTCCCGTATTAAAATTAAACCCTAAACCTATAGAAAATATGTACATCTTTATTAATTGATCGAAGAATCAATTGTTTTGGCAAAACCGCCGGAACAACAGCAATATTACTGCTTATTGCCCCGGCTACCGGCGCCTAGTGCCTTGGTAATAGTTATAAGTAAAATAATCGGTAAAATTGTTACTGCGCCGGCAGTCCCGTATTAAAATTAAACCATAACCCTAATATGTCCAGGCAGTTTTGCCAAAGCAATTGATTTTTCGATTAATTAATAAAGATGTACATATTTTTTAAAGGGTTAGGGTTTAATTTTAGGTAGACATACGGCGGGATTGCCGGTATAGTAGCAATTTTACGTTAATACTATTGTATTACCACGGCGGTATGCAATCTTTCATTCGATATATCTTTATTAATTTTATTTTTTTTACACTATATGGTATATTTAAACTCAGAATTTGTACCTTTATTAAAACAATATTAGTTAAATTAAAAAAAACTATTTTGAAATTTTTATGCGACTACCTAGGATAGGGTTAGGGTTTAATTTGGAACTGCCGATTTTACCGATTGCAATCACGCAAACCGTCGGAGCAATAGCAGCGACCATTATTTCCACGGCAAACCGCCGGGGCAATAGCAGCGACGTCAAAAAGCCTATGCGTAGACCACACCAAAAAACTGTACTATGCAGGGGTATCCCATGAAAAATAGATGTTGCAAGAAATTTTATAGCTTCACTTTCACTCCAGAAAGTAAGTCCTACCGATTGGTCTAACTGATGAAATGGGATATTTGCTGGAATTGCCTCTATATGTATTTTGCTGGATATTGTCTTCATCGGCATCTTTGATCGCTTTAATGTCAACTTCACAGAGTAAGCAACCATTGCTTCAAATTTTAAACTATGTGGGACTAATTTAAAAGTTTCTTTCTTCAGAATTGAAGTCTGACATAAAACTAGCAGATAACCTTGAATCTGGTTGGTTGTTTCTAAGCTCCAAAGTAAATAATTTTTATTAAAAATGTCATGTAAAGTTAATTAATAATGGGATCTTGTTTTTTAAAGAAAGAATCGGCAGATGTAGAATGGCAAGATTTCAAAAGGGCTATATTTGTGGATCATGCTGGATGGTTTGTTGGTCATATCATCATCACCTCTTTTTACAAATATTTATTTTATTATTATGTAAGTTGATTTTTTTAAATGGAGATGTTAGATGCCCCATGAATTTTATTTTAATTTAAAGCCAGCTAAAACAGCTGTAACTCTCCATTACAAGAAAATTTCTCTCATCTGTTATGGCTTGGCATATACATGTTGTTCACTCGGTTTTCTGTGCTTGCTGCTTATGTTTGTAGAAATTGGTAGCATGTGGTTTTTTGCTAAAAGAATTAGATGGATAAAAAATCGCATTTGGATTATTTCAGTGATATGGATTGGAATTATTCAATACTTTCTTCACAGCAATCAAGCAGTTTGTAGATTTTTTAAATAATTAAATCTGACTTAATTTAGTGTTATATTTTACTTACACAAGGCAGGCGATATATATCACAGATCAATGCAGTTCTCTTCATTGGCATACACAACTCTGAGATGCATTTACTTTGCACAATATTTTGTCACAGCAGAGAGAAGATACCAAGAAAGTAATGAAAAATTTAAAAGTGAAGTTTCTTTGAAACATTTTGAAAAACATTTGAAGATATCAGATGTTTTATGCTACTGTTTCTATGTGCCCGTCTTGACATTTGGACAGTTGCTGGTTTTTGAAGAATTTGTGTATCAGGTTTCTTAAGTTTTAGGGATTTCTTTGGAATTATATTATTATAAGCATATTCTAAAATGAAATTTTAGTCTTAGAAACTAAAAAATGTTTAAATTATTCCACTCAAATTTTTTTATTGTTTTTAAAATTCAGATGGATTCTAACTATTGTTATCATAATCACAATACAGAAAAGTCATTATTACTAAAAAAGCTTTTCAGAGTTATATTCTGGACTCTGTTTTACGAAATAGCATCTCATTTTTGCTATGCTTTTTCCTTGATGGAAGAGCAAAAGTTTATGTGGCATATACCGTTGTTATCTCTGGTTGGATTAGCATATTATGTTACACAAGTATTTACTGTAAAGTATGTTGTTCTGTGGTCAGCTACATCATTTCTAGCAAGTCTGGATCGTTTGGAAACACCACCTCTGCCAGTTTGTACATCACATTCATATCTTACTTCTGACATATGGAGGTCTTTCTTAAATTATTAATTTTTAAAGATTTTATTATTTTTCAACTTATTAGAATAGCAAATATTGAAAACTTTTTTTTAGAACTTTTGATTCTGGTTTATACACATTCATTAAAAGGTTTGTATTAAAGTTTGAGATTTACCTGTTATGCTCAATTTTTAATCATTTTGTTTTTTTATTTCTAATAATTTCTAATAATAATTATAAAAATAAATAATTTGGAAAGCGCAAGTGGCGTTGTTTCAGAGGCATGAAAGATCATGTCCAAGAACCTTTTAACAATACCAGTAACATAAAAAAGCAGTAGCTGCAGCTAAAAATGCCGAAGTGTTGGTAGAATAGAATTACAGATTCTTGGAGAATATTTAAAAGAGTGATCGATAGTTAAGTTTGGAATTGCTAAAAGAAGGGAAAAGATAAATGACAAAAGTTATCTTGATGATTAGTTCCAGGAAGAATTTTGTAGATTGAATGAATATATATATATATATTATATATAAAGCAAGATTATATATATTATATATAAAGCAAGATTATATATATTATATATAAAGCAAGATTAGTTTGAAAAAGTTTAAAAAATGAGGAGATAAATTTTAAAATATGGTTGATGTTACTTTGGCAAGCTGATTTCAGACCTACTTAAGTTTTTCTATACAACTTAAAAAAAGTGGTAGAGTCTTTGACTTTTACGCTAGGATTCCTGACAATTCGTACATTTAAAATTTCAACATTGCATAATTCTCTTGAGCAATGAGTTAACAATAACTGCACAGATCAACCAAGCCTTTCATCAACCTGTGGTCCTCAAATGAGTACCAGCTTTTGACAGGTTAGAGTAAGCAAAAGTACGACTTGTACAATTCATCAACACAAGAACTATACATTTCATTTAACAAATATGTACAACTCTAAATTTTCAGTTACTTAGTAAATTTAATTTGTGTTTCTAATACTATGCAACTATGGAGAGACAATTTTATAATAAATAAAAAACCAGAGTGTTTATCTCTTTGACATCATGCAAGAACACCCCTTACCTAAGCCATGAAATATTTATATAACCCATAGACAATTTTTATAAGCCATAGAATATCTATATAACTTGTATAACATTTATATAATAGTGTGTATATAACTTATAGAACAAGTACACAAGCCATGGATGGAACCATTAGAATTTATACAAGTCACAGTATATCGTGAAGTTAGTCATCAAATATGAACCAACATCTGCAGGTTTAAGAAGCAGCTGCTCTATAGACATATTTAAGATATAATTGTTCTATAGATATATTTAAATATTTAAGATATAATTGCACTACAGATATACTATTATTAAACTAATTAAATAAATAAAATAATTTTTCTAAACCAATAGAAACATTTACATTCCATTGGGAGGATCCAAAAAAGGAATTTCCCAACAAATGTTAGCATGTGCTTCATCTTTTATCTTTGCCTACTTCTGGCACGGAACCTCTCCGGGCATTTTTTTGTGGTGTTTCACAGGATGGTTTTCCACAGCTGCTGAAATTCTTGCTCTCAGACTTTCTTCTGGTTACAAATCTCAGGTCAGTAGCATGTTAGGAATTTTGTATCATCGTTAAAATACGGTCTCTCGTCCACTGTTATCAACCACATGATCATATGAGGATACAGTGTACATCTCATTGGATTCTCTAACCTCTTTAAATTTCACATTATTTAAACTGACATATTTCTTTCATTCACATATCACCACCTCAGACTCCTGGTATTCGATGACACATCCACATATTATCGCAGGCTTCTAGTATTCAATGACAGAGTCAGAACAGTTAATTTCATACATTTTTTCAACTGATTATCAAACCCCAAGAATTATACTTAAGACTAAATAAACTACACACACAAAAACCTATGTTGGACTTTAAAAATTACATCGTAAAATCATCTTTTATGACGGAATGATCTTATAAATTGTAAAAATAAAAGCTTAAGGAATTTTTTGTGTTTCATTTTATTGCAAATAATGTCGATTAATAGTTTTTTGTGCCGAACACAGTTAAACAGAATGCTATCTACAAATAACCAGTTGAGAATGAAATGCATTTTATTAAGTATCAACATGACTATATTTCTTTCTGGAACATGGATATTTCTTGGTGGCAGCAACCTGTGTTCTGCAGTTCTCTATAGAATATTCATATCAGGTTCGGTGATAATAACTCTCTCAAATCATGCAATACACACAAACCAAATAAAAAAAAAATTCGATTAATCTTTAAATCATTTTAAAGTTTTATGTTACTAATCTAGGTTTCCCAGTAAATGCATTAATGTTTCTCTTCTGCATTTATTGTGGACTACAGACTGCAACAGCATGGAGACAGTTTAAAGAATATGATCTTTTCATGATAAGGTGGAACTGCTGTACATCAACATAGCTAACTAAACATTAAATAATTTTATGAATTTTTTAACTCCTGACATTATTATATTCATAAATGTCAGCTGCAAAGCTTAGTCGTTGCCATTTCAGCATATGACATTAAGAGGTTTAATTATTTCAAGAGAATTGTTACATTGCAGTGTCCGAGAAAAACAAAGAGAAACGACAAAGACGTTCAGTTACCAGAGATGACAATGACAAAAAAGAAAGAGATAAAGAGGAACTGTAATGTACATAGACACATACATGCCAGAAAAGGAAATATATCTCATAAATTTTCCGGCTTGCTCCGAAAATCAGTGATTCCGTTACGTTGCAGGTGTGATCTGAGAATAAAGTTTTCCTGTTTGAGTTCTTCGTACTGCTGGTGGAGTAACTGCAAATCATTTTTAATCTGATCGTAATCTTTTAGATTTTCTTCCAGCTCTTGATTTTCCGTCTGCAGTTCCGTTATGTACTCGCATGCTTTTGACAGTATCCCGCCCTTGCTCTGTATTAAATATTTTTTGTGGCAAATATTGAATTTATTTTTAATAAAAAATTCTTTACATTGCATGTGAATATAATTTTGCATCATTTGAAATATCTGTGTTATTGACTCAGATGGTTATTGAATCGTACAGTGATTGGCTTGTCGTGCTGATGTTTAAGATTTACCTCAACTTGATTGTGGAAATATTTTTCAACAAATAGCTCTTATCAAGCATAGAGTAAACTCTTTTCAGCTAAACCGTATCGTTTCACCATCAACTTGGGCCAATAAATGAGTAGCAGTTTTGCCAGTTTTGAATCTACTTAGAAATCAAGGCTTATTAAAGTGATTTACTCAACTAATTCAATACCACTGTAATCACGTATTCTACTAATCTATTATAATAAAAATAAAGCTTCAGCTTAGTCATACTGATGTAGTTTATCGACTTGTTGCCGAGGCCGTTGATGGCATAGGCCGATCAAGTCGGTACCTCACTCAACTCAATCCCAGCAGAAACTAAAGTACTCATTCTAATAATCTCAGGTGAAATGAAAGTTTGAGAGTTAACCTGTGCAGTGAAAGCAAACTTTTTTGCTGCAAAGTAGTTGCAGCACAGTTTGGGCCTGCTTCACCACGAGAATTCAACTCAATACTGCAGCATTGAAACCAACCACTGTAGCATTATACCACTGAATCATATAACTGTTATAATTGTATTGGGTGGGTATTACCGTATTTTTACGCATGCAACGTGCATGGAAAGTGCTTGGAAAGGTCATAAAAAGGATGTGGCTCTATAAAAAAAGGAAATGTAAATATGTAAAATTTATTCTCAATAATATCTTAAATATATTTTACAAATCCAATTTTGTTTATTTATGAGCCACATATTTTATTAACCTCTCTCCAGGCTTTCATGGGTAAGTGTTATATGCATAAAAATACGGCAATTGCTCAATATTGCTAAGTGATGTCTGAGATTTACATGCATCCACAACTCTTAAAGTAATAATAATAATATTAAAGTAAATATAAAAAACAAAAAAAATGTATAAAAAAAACAAACATCAGGTAGTTTGGGTTGTTCACATGAGCATTCAGGAAGAAGTTTAGCAAGTTGCATGATCCAGCTGTTTATTTTGTCGCGTCTCCTTCGCTCAACTAGAATATTCAGTGGAAAGTTTAAGCGCGATAAAAAAATATTCGTTATTTCCGTACTTACTCGTAAGTTTCTTATAATTAATAATAATAATAAAAAGGAATAAGGAAGTCTTAAATACTTCAGATAAAATTCTGACAAGCATAAAAATTTGACCTTCTTTGTGAGTCATTTTTCTCCTATCGTCTCTGGGAGACCTACCGGTTGCAGGTTCAGTTTTCAACATCATACCTCTTGGAATGGCAGTTCTCTGGTTGGATGTCTGCAGAACTTCGGAAGGGGCCACCATAACATAGATCGGATTTTCTAGAACATTTATTTTAAATTACGTAATCTATTATTTTAACTTACCTCACTTTCATTTTAGCACTTGTAGGTCATCAATCTTTTTTTTAAACAATTATAGTATCTCCCATTAAACTTTAAAATCATTTTAAAGCAATGAAATAGATTAGCTTTAAGATCTTGCTAAAAAGCAGAAAGACCAAAGTTGTGAAACACAGAGCTCGATAAACTTGTTGGAAAAGAATATATTTTCCCAGACAAAAGAAAAAGAATGTTTAATAAAACTCATAGAGATTTTATTGTTTAAAGGCAAAGATGAAATCAGTGAAAAGGGGTTGAGAGGCAGTATTAAATGGTTTTAAACCTCAACAAGTGTGTCTTGCAAATTATTTTGTGTTTTAGAGAAATCCAGTATAACTAAAGAATAAAAGACCTTAAAAACCGCGTGGTGAGAAATACAGTTAAAATAACAAAGTTAAAAGCTTTTTAGATAAGGAACGGGGTGGTTGGAGTGTGTGAAATAAATTCAAGCCCCCCCCCCCCCGGTAACCAGGACAGAGTGAGTTCTAACACTCTATCCTTGATAGTATGAAACATTGTAATACATCTGTAAATCGATGTATTTTTTTATAATAAAAATTCAATTATAAAAAAAATGTTTACAACATTGGTTTTTGTTTTAAAAGTTTTAAATGCTAATTTGACCACTTTCACATAAATCTGCATGTATGTTTTTCTTTATTTATTGTTTTCCTATAATGTAAAGTTTCCTGTTATAAATTATGTGAGTAAACTAAAGTTGTCTGTTGAGTTGTTGATACTGTTCTTGCTGTGTAAGGTTTTAAAAACACGTGTGGTGATAACAATCTGGAACAGCCTACCAGACAACATTTCTAACTCTACCGATATTCAAATATTTAACCGATATTCAAATATTTAACCGATATTCAAATATTTAAACGCAACATCAACAACATCAACGCGTTATTATTTCACAGTGCATTGGCCTCGTAGCATAAGAATGGTCCTGTCTATGATCAGCACATCATCCTCCCTTCATCTTCTACAAAAAACTACAATCAACAAAATCTCTAGGCGTGGCTTTCGCCATGCTGCCCCAGCTGTTTGGAACTCTCTTCCTCCAGATATTAGAAACTCTCCAAACGTCAAAATTTTTAAATCTAAACTTAAGACTCATTATTTCAATATTAGTCTAAAGGAACCTTCGTAAGCGCCTCAGACTTTCCTGGCGCTCTATAAATATATTATTATTATTATTATTATTATATGACATGTTACAATTTCTTACTTGAATAAAGTTCTGCATGTTTTAAAAGCTATTTTCAAAGGTCAGTTAAGGTATGAAAAAAAAAATTGCAACGAAATGTTAGGGATCACATGTGAGCAATGATGTGTAAGAAAACATAAATACACACAACTAAAACTTAACTAATATTCAGAAAAATTGGAACCAGAATCAAACAATTAAAGACAAGGCAAATTATCTTATAGAGCATACTAAATTTAGCTTAGAGAAAAAATATTATTCTAAAACTTCTTGTAATGCAATAATGTGTTCGTGTAGTACACATTTACAAACACGTATTTTCCACACGAGTAATACAAATTCATATAGAAATACACTGCCATAAATGCGATAGACATATTATGAAAAATGTGTGTGTGACAAAAAAACGGTGACAATCCAGTTAATAAGTGCCTCAGTTTAGTTTGTAAAGTGTAACTGTTTATTTAGAAACACATCAAGTTTTAAATCAAATTGAGAAGCAAAGTTATTCCTATTTCAATTGTAACCAGAAACACACCTTAATAAAAACCTAATTAAAACGATGTTTATACAAATATATTATTCGTTATGCAAAGCCACATCCATCTCATAATACAACAAAAAATTTAAACAACTAACTTGTGGTGTTTGTTTGAGATGTTGAAGATTCAAGTGTCATGGATTGTTGGATGGATGTGGATGGGACGTAAGTGAATCTGAGGATACGAAATAAATATAAAGTAACTTAATATAATATGTAGAAATAAATATAAAATAACTTAATAAAATATGTAGAAATAAATATAAATTAACTTAATAAAATATGTAGTTATACAACAGAAATGAACAAATTCTATTTTAAACAGATATGCTTGTATCGTAAAAACAAAACTTTTATTAAACAGATACGAAACCCCCAAAATTACATGACATCATTTATGGACAGCCCCTAAGATCAGATACATAATGTACACATATGAACCAAAATAAGGTACAAAATGGGCACATATGAGCTAAGGAAATGCATAGAAAACATACAGATGTGAGCTAAGATAGTATACAAAACATACATATATGAGATAAGATAATAAACAAAACATACATATATATGAAATAAAATAGTATACAAAACATACATATATGAGATAAGATAATAAACAAAACATACATATATATGAAATAAAATAGTATACAAAACATACATATATGAGATAGAATAAAATAAATAATGAACATATAAAAGTTAAATATGAAATACCAAACAAGCAAAAAACAAAATAAATTCAAAAACAAACCTCGGAGAATCACTTGACGAAGAAACTTCATCACTATTTGCCGTTTGAAGACCTTGAAGAATTGCCTGAAAATACACATTTAATTACCCGCTAGGTTGTAATTTGAAAATGCATAAATTTTATAGAATTGTATTATAAATACAAAAATATATTGTATTATAAATACTAGAGACTGGCCAAACTTCGACTTAGAAAAGTTTAGACACTAGCAGTATTCAGATCTTGGCATCAGACTGGGACCAGAGCCAAATAATAAAATATTCTGGATATTCAGTGTGATAAAAAACAAACGGATGTCTTTATTATTTAATTTAAAGTTTGATCTACCGCCCTGGGTACCCAACGAAATCGGGAATACCCGGGTAATAGGTCGGGTACACAGTCGAGCATATTCGTGCATATAAACCACATGATATGGCATGGGTGGAATTTTAATAAGTCAATAAACAAGATTGGTTGAAGAGTACCTGCCAATTTTCTCAATTGATTAAATAGATAACGGATGGTGTTCTTGACAATAGCACAAACAAGCAAACTCCTTTTGTTTATTGTTCTAGGAGGTACATAAAAGAAGCATATAATCCACGACACTCACCTCAAAAAGAACCAATTAAAAATTTAAAATCTAGGCAGTATATTAATCAGCAGTTTGCCATGGTTGCCAAAAAATTCTGTGGCACCCCTCCTTATATGCAATGACCAATCAGTGTAACTCGATACCAGCGAAAAACTGAAATGCTGTTGTTCCTAACTAAGAATCTCAAAGTAGTCCATGTTGACTACTAATTATATACAAAAGCTATGCCTTAAATTTAGGACGGTTAATGATTAATTTAAATTTAATAGTTAACTTTTGAAAAATTAACGATTAATTAATAGTTAATTTCGATTAAAGCTAAATTAAAATTTATGGTGTCATAAGTAATATTTATTAAACATACTTGTCGAAAATCGAAATAACACTGGAATGTCTCCTTTATATGTGATTATTTAACCAACTAAGCAAAAAAACAAGTTTGTTAACTTTATTTGGACCAAGTGATGAGCGTGTCTTATTGATAATATAACCAGCCGAGCTGAACAATCGTTCATATGGAACTGAGGTAGCTGGTATGCACAAAACGGTCTTGACAAGAATGACAATTTCGGATATCGGTGTTCATTAAGTTTCCACCATTGTAGAGGGCCAACGGTAGGTACATTTGTAATAAAAAAATATAAATTCATTTACTATTTACTCTATTAATCTATTTACTTTCTATCTAAATTAACGTTTTTAATTGTACATTCACTATAATAATTGATTTATTCAATTTTTTCATTGTCTTGTTTAGCATTGCTACATTTTTGCAGTCTGACTATTTATTCGGCATCAGCCAAAGTTATTCGAACATTTGGCAAAAAATTAACTTCAGCCAGTCCCCAAAAAATACAAAAATAGATTGTATTATCCAATCAACCTGGCTGGATGACAAACCAGATACAATATGTTGGACATCATCAGGAGATGCAACTTGAACAACTCTGTAAGTCACAGCACCTGTTTTTATTATTATTATTGTTATTATTGTTTCTTTTATATTTTCATCAATTTTACATCACATAAGAAAATGTTCTTATTTTATTTAACCCAAACCACACTTACACTTTAATGAAATATCACACTGACCATCATAACAAATTAAACTTCAGATTCAAGAGTTTAAACTAAACTGCACTGAAAACACAGGAGTTACATCGTAAGTTACCTCCATCGCCGTGAAACTGGTATTGTCCGTTTGAGTCGAGAGTTAACGCTATGGCATTTGAGTCATCTAAATCTGAAAACAAATTAAAAATCATTTGAATGATGAGAAAGAAAAATAAATTTAAATTAAAAACAATATTCTCACTAAATAATTAAAAATTAAAATCATATTAATTATAAAAATGATAAGAGTCTGTATGACAACCTTCAAATGTAATTTCAACTTCATCTTGTTCATTAACTATGTTAACTTTCTCACTGCAAAAATTTATAAAATGTTTAAAAACAGTTCGATTATATATGGACATATGATAATAATAAGAACTGATTTTCAACATAATTCGGTAAGCATCATAGATTTGCTACAACCTTAAATGTACCATTTGACATTCATTTAAGAACCGAGCAGCTTTGTTTCAGCATATTTAAATGTTATTATATATAATGTCATATTAAACTTTAACACTGACTTTTATAAAATTATATAGTTACAGTACATCCAATCGCATTGACACTCAACTCAGAGTAAATGATGTTGAATAAGCACACAAATGTTACATTTTCATCATAATTTGTAAATAAAAAACTTCACAAATGTTCCAACCTTGATTTCAAAAAAGATGTCATTTATATTATAATTTATAAACTACAACAACGGCACAGAGCTATCTCAAGCTACTTTTAAGTGTATATGTCGTCAATATCGATAAACTAATAACTAGCGAAATAAACATAGATCATTTACATTTACTCATTCTGTATGTAATGTACGAATCGATATAATTAAATTAAATTAAACTTAAAAACTCGGCGATAACAAAACCTTTAAAGACAAACAAAATGGCGTACAACGGGCTTACAGCAAAGAGTCTACTATTAAATAGCACAGAAATAACAATTAAGGCTAAAAAAAGCTCTCACTCGGTATCAATTCCATTATCGAAAACCACATCCATGGCAATGTTTATCAAAATACCCGTGTGATGATCACGAGATCAAAATAAAGGGTCATGTGAGGAGGTGGCTGTCGAAATCGTATCGCTAGAGACATTTTCAGTGTTGTACCGATAATAAAATATCTTTTTTTAAAAATTGACACACATATCCATGTATTTTTTAAAGATTGAAAAACAAATTATTTATCAGTTTTAAATTTTAAATAATAGCATTTGTTCAAAAGAAATCATGGCAGAGTTTGATACAAAAACATAGTACAAAACCTTCATGAAGTAGGTACGTACACGAAAAGTTTAGTTCTAAAAATTGTAATATGTTCACTTTATTATTATTTTTAATCTTTTAGTACATTAATACACGAGCGTTGTTTAAAAATAATATTTTTATATTTTATAAGATATTTCATTTTTTAGTGTTTAATTTTCTTTTAATTTTTTATAAATCTAAATATTTTTTATATTTTTTAGTGATTATTTATTTTTAAATATTTTTTAGAATCCAAAAACGGAATTATGTAATTAATGTCACCCATCGTAGTACTAACCGAGCTCGACGTTGCTTAACTTCGTTGATCGGACGAGTAGCGGTGCTTTCAAAAACAACGTTTGCGCTGAAACAAAATAACAAACAAACAAACAACATAACATTGCAAGTTAATATAAGCGTTGTAAAAATGGCATTTCTCTAAGTTTAGAAGTTAACACTGCCTTGCTTTTGCAAGCCAGCCCCAATTGGGCCTGGATAAAGGAGGATGGACATTTAAAAAGATCAAATATGATCTATGACAGGAAGTCTTAAGAGTTCTTCCATCATACAGCCATTTCAGTCTTAAAACACTTGGTGTAAAGGACTATAAACTATTATAAAAAATAGATTCGAAGCTTGAACTCACTTAAACAAACCAAAAAGAAACAAAAGGCTATCAAGTCGACCTTCTTACCTTTGCTGCGATCTAGGAACGTCACCATTGGGGGGGGGGGGGGGGCAGTGCAGACGGGACAGTTACCTTCCTTTGATTTTGAAGTGGGTGCCTCTTTAAATTTGAAGTGAGCCCCTTAGATTTCGAAGTGGGTTCCCCTTAAACGGTTGAAGCCTTTAGAATTTTATTGAAAAAGTACTTACCCCTTGCCCTTCTAATTAAAGCCCATGATTATTATTGATTATAACGACTGAAAAGGCGTTAACACTAGTCATAGAATATGGTTTTCAACTCCTTCGTCTTTATATTAACTTTTTTGTGTTTGTTTCTGTGTGTGTTTTAAGAAAGCCTGATTAGATGAACTCACTTCTGTTGACAATGAATTCTATACAATTTTAGAAATCTTCCGACCCTTTTTGACAATGCAAATCCTTTTTATAACATTTAAAAATCTTTTAAAAGTCTAATAAACTTAATTAAGCTAAAAACTTGAAAAACGCTTTTTTTTAAACAACTCATGGAGGCCTGCGACCTCATCCCCACGAATCGGGGTTTATTGTTTTTGGAAAGCAAGATAAAGGAAATATGATGAAATATGTTCCTAAGAGTTTCACAAATTAATGCTGCAGAAAGTTTTTGAAAAATTTTAGCATCTGTAAATATGTTCTTGAAGGGGGATATCACATGCCTTGAAATGGGAATATTACATACCTTGAAAGGGACGCCCCCTGCACCCCTGAAAGGGTCAGTTTTTACAGTTCACTTGTTTGTTAGCTTCAAACTTTTTAATTATTAAAATTATTACGAACTTTTAAATTATCTTACATCTCAAGTTAGTTATATAAAAAGCGCATTTTTATGACAATAACGATCACACGCGAACCATAGAACAAGGCTTGATGTTTTACAGTCGTATTGTCACCATATTGCATCAACAAACAAGTTTCCGAGTCTATAGAACATTTTAGACTGAAGTATAAAATATTTATTCCAATATGAATCCGTTAATCTGTCGCTACGTTCGACAAATGTGTAACGCTGTAGAAATAAAAAAAACACCATTGAAGCAGATCCACTGTCAAGAATTGCAAGTGCAATTGTCTTATTATTTTAATAACAATATTATTTTATCAACAATATTATTTTATCAACAATATTATTTTATCAACAATATTATTTTATCAACAATAAGTTGTTTTTAAATATGATCATGCAGGCACATCGGTCGGTCAAACTGTTCCGTTTCCTGTTGCGTTTCTGCTGTTACGTCTACAATGATTAAATTAAAATCAATACAATGTTTATTTAATAATTAAAGGACATTTTGTTTCGTATTTTGGAAAACCCCATATTCTGGAAGCCCCATACTCTGGAAATCCCCATAGGTTGGAAATCCCCATTCTTTAAAAATCTCCATAACCAGAAATCTCTACTGCAAAGATTAATTTGATTATTTTTTGTTAAATTTAATTCAAATATTTTACAATTGTCACAACTAAGATTTACCTACCATAGAACTGAAATAACACATTGATGATGATGATAACGACGATGCTCATGATGATGATGACGATGTCTTAAAAATAAATTATCGAAATAAACGGTATTAATAGTTTTTTTTACTTTTAATTTTTTCCCACAATTCTTATATGGGAGTCTCCTTTATCCTGCAAACAGGGTGACAAAGGGATTCTGTTTCAGGGAAAGGATTTGAGCACTCGTGATCAGAAGAGTTCGTCTGGTACATATGACCTGAAAACAAAATATCATTTTATTAAATTAAAATTTATTTAAATAATTATTTAATCGAGAGTTCACTTTGTTAGAGATACAGCAAAGTTCAGATAAAAAAACAAAACATTTAATAACCAACGGGCGGGGGGGGGGGGGGGGTTACATGCTGGCAACCTGCCACCCACCACCTCAGTTGATTCAGTAGGTGTCAGTTAAGTCAGCAATTTGAGCTGTAGGTAAGCGTGGTTGAAAAGACTAACGGGAAAATAATTTTTTTTTAAATAATATTAGAATTTGAAGAATCTTCTAAAAAGAATTATCAATTTTCATTGAAAAGTAATGAATGTTGCGCACAGCTTTTCCTAGAAATCCGAACTTGGACCATGCGTGATTAAGATACAATTGTTTAACTTACTGTTTGATTCAACTCCTTTTCGGTTTTTCTCTCGTCTGATCTTCGTGCAAAGTTTCTTCAAGAAGACGAGTAGTAGAACGATTAGCATTCCAGAAACTGAGAACACAGCTATCACGGCTCCAATAGTGTGGTCTGATTTGGAAGCTCCACCTTGCGAGGCTGGATCTGAGTATTGGAGATTTGGTTTCTATTAGAACAGTTCTTCGTTAAAAAAATAAAAACATTTAAGTGATTTTTCGTTTTTTTTATTTAATGTGTTAAAACATCGACAACTTAAATATGAATAATGTACATATTTGTATTATTTGTAATGAATGTACTGAACACCGACAATTTTAAAATGGCTCATGTAGGTACAAATTTGTTATGATTGATATGATATGATATCTATTTCACAGAAATCAAAGAACAAATTAGCATTTGAGTCAACTTTTTAAAATTTGAGCTAGGGATCAAACCCAGACTTTACGATGAATGGCTGTCAGTTGCGTCAAACATTTAATACGACTATTTTCAAAGCTGAACTGAAGTAAATATATTATTCTTACACAAACAATCATTAGGCTTCGTTCCTATAATTATCATAATAATAATAAACTATAATTATGTTCACTGTCCAAAACACTAAAACAATCAAAACCTCCTGTTTGAAAGACAAAGACGTCGCTAAACTCTCCAGAAACCAGTTTTCCATCTTCTGGAACCTTTGAATATGCGACCACTCGAAAGTGATAGATTGTTCCTCTCGATACGGTCGTCCAATTAAAAAATTGAACGTTGTGTCCAAGTCTTTCCACAAGCGCTACCCACGGACCAACGGTTTTGTATTGCAGAGAGAAATGATGAACTGGTAGGTAAGAATGATGATGAGTAGTAATTGAGTCGTGAAGGTAAGGATATAGAAGTGAGGAAGGGGAAGAAACAGCTGGAAGAGACCAGGTTATGATGAGATGAGATTTTACAAATCGAGCAGTCAAGTTCACCGGCTTTGGCGGTCGTAAATCTTAAAAATAATAATAATAATAATAATAACTGAGCTTTTATTCGTTATTATTTATAACTATAATTAATTTTTATTAATTCATATAATTTTGATAATAAGAATTATTAAAAATAAAACTATAACTTCCGAGTTCATTCAAAGAAAGCAAGAATCGATTTGTCAAATAAAGAATTTATAAAAAAAAACTTTGTTTTTATGGATGGATTTTGTTGATAAATATTAAGTAGTTATGTTTCCATATATAATGTATTTTACAAATCTAAATGTAATGTACCTATCTTTTATTAAAATCAAAATGAATAACAATTGTATAAAAAATTACGATGGCTCCATAATTTCACATAAAATTACGATTAATTTACGTAAAATTATGATTAATTTTAATCTTAGTTTAGTTAGATTTGCTAGGTAAAAATATAATTGTTGACAGATAAAATACGAACTGGTAGAGAGTTAACAACTTTTAAAAATGTTGGTGAAAAAAGAACGTTTAGCAAAAGAATGCTTAATAGTAAAGATACAAAAGTGATTAAGAAAAGAAGATCGAAGACTAGACTTATGAAGGTTATTTTTTATCAAATTAGTTTTTCATTCTCATATGATTCACGGTCTCTAAAAAACTTGACCACTTAAGTTTCCAGATGTATCTCAAATTCATACTTTTTTAATGTTTATTATGAAGCGACCAATGAATTAATTTGTTTCTTCTGGCTTGCATGAAGAGCATTTACCGAAGGGAACAGCTGCAAAATGAGACAATTCACTTTTTTTGCTCTCTTTGGCTACGGGCAAGGGTAGTAAAAAGATAAAACATAAAGAAGTCGGATCAATGACTTGCATAAAATACACAATCGGGACACTTCCTGGGCTAGCTCGCCAAAACTGTAAATCACTTTTAAACTTCGTCGAACAAAATTCACGAGCTAGCTATATGTACAGTATGTGGAGTAATGTACACATAGTAGTACACAAAGATAGCTATATGTACAGTATGTGGAGTAATGTACACATAGTAGTACACAAAGATAGCTATATGTACAGTATGTGGAGTAATGTACACATAGTAGTACACAAAGATAGCTATATGTACAGTATGTGGAGTAATGTACACATAGTAGTACACAAAGATAGCTATATGTACAGTATGTGGAGTAATGTACACATAGTAGTACACAAAGATAGCTATATGTACAGTATGTGGAGTAATGTACACATAGTAGTACACAAAGATAGCTATATGTACAGTATGTGGAGTAATGTACACATAGTAGTACACAAAGATAGCTATATGTACAGTATGTGGAGTAATGTACACATAGTAGTACACAAAGATAGCTATATGTACAGTATGTGGAGTAATGTACACATAGTAGTACACAAAGATATTATTGCCATGGAAGACCGGAACTGCTGAGCCCAATAATAAGCATTACCGCGATATTTAATAACAAATACTGTATTCTTACATGTACAAAAATATTAATTAGAATC
Organism: Erpobdella octoculata; assembly: GCA_963978895.1. NCBI lineage: Eukaryota > Metazoa > Annelida > Clitellata > Hirudinida > Erpobdellidae > Erpobdella > Erpobdella octoculata. The sequence continues at coordinate 40,848 of OZ022246.1, forward strand.
ATTGATATATATTACTATATTTCAAAATAATTTCGATATATAATTTTGTATATCAGTGGAAAAAATAACATAAAAGTTCTTTTCAACACGTTTGAAATAATTTTTTTTAATCTTTTTATCGTACAATTTCTCTAAGAGGTTATTCATAAAATTACCATCGCCTTGAAATTTAAACATTTAACGAATAATACTTAATAAATAGTTTGCAGTTTTATTGCGATTTTCCACATCCAATTGAGTCTTCATCAGTACAAACTTAATCGATTGGAGAAGCATGAATGTAGAGAAAAAGTAAAACTCTTTCTTTGACTACTTAGTCAAATTATAATAAATCATTCCCGCTCAATAAATTACCCCCAGCAAACTTTGAATTAAGGTGTTTTAATAATATAAAGTTCAACGTTGAATGATTCTAACGTAGATAACTTTAAACTTAAAAATCTCTTAGACTATCATCTACAACGGTTACTTGCATAATTCAATAATATTAACCGTGAATTTCATGTTGAGAAGAATCAAATGCTGAAGTTTCCGGAAAGAAAGATCCTTCAGTTATAGGAGGCGGGGCTAATAATTAAATTTTTGATAATTATTTAATCAATCAATCAATCAAAAATAGGTGTTTATTATTAAATTTTAATAGAAAAAATACACCACATTAAACGAATAAATGAAAGACAAGCAAACAAACTGATATGACAATTTCCAGGTGCACAGACATCTCTTCCATCTCTCATCGTACGAGATTCGACAGGATCGCTGAATTCGCCTTTGCCCAATTTGTTCCTCGAGAGAATGGTGAACACGTAGACGGTGTCAGGTTCTAATTGGTGGATGGAGATGGAGGTAGCCGGTGTATGGTCCCAGGGAGAGGAGAAGAGGACCGGCATGGTCATCCAGGTAGATGTTTTGTTTGGGAGAAGTGGTCTGTACCTGGAGAGATAAGAGGGAAGTTAGAATAGGTGGGTAGTAGTTATGTAATTTTTTTTCAAATGAATAACAATTCGTTTCAATTTTTTATTGAAGTTCAAAACTGTGATTCCTGAATTATAAATAAACCTATAAATACCTTATGTAAAAAATTATAATTATATGAACTTGAGCATTATGTAACAAAATTATAGTTTACATGAATTTAAAATTTAAGTAAAAATTATAATTTTATGAACTTGAACATTATGTACAAAATTATAATTATATGAACTTGAACATTATTTAAAAATTCTATTCATAAAAGCTATAAAAATGATTTTAAAACTCTAGTAATAAAAACAGATAAAATATGCTAAGGAAATTACAATCACATAAACCTAAAATATAAACAAAGACACTTATAATTATATGAACATACAAAATCTAACAAGAACTAAATGGTCACAGACAGTATATAAACAAACAAATAATGTTACTTACTCTTTTTTTTACAAACTTTTATTTAGGTTACAATCTCTGTTTGTTTAATCATAACCCAATCCTAAATCTAATCCTGTCACTTCTTAAACCTATTGAAATAACTTTATTTGATAAAACGCTTTCCTAACAATACTCCTAAACGAAACTGTTTCAACGAAAAAGTGGAAAAAAATCGTTAAAAATGGAAAAGTCAGAAAATAGGATTTGATTGTGAAAAGGTCACAGGGTTCAAAAGTGTATTTTTTGTTTCTATGTGTGTGCGTGTCTCCGAAGAATAACGTTCCTATGACAACCAGCCTATAAATTATATTCAGTACGAATCAACAACTATACACAATCTCTTCATTAATTAGATACATTTTTTGCAAATTAACATAATTTATTTTGTAAATTATTATAAATGTTCAAATCTTGAACTATGTGCAAGCTGAACTAAATTATTATCTTGTAAAACCACATTCATCTATGACATCCTTGCAAATGCATAGTTGCATAGCCATGTTTATTAAGTGCATAGCCAGGTTCATCCATGATATCCTTATAGATGCATATCCATGTTTATTCATGTCATTCTATTGAATGCATAACCATGTTCATCCATAACATCTATTTAAATGCACAGCCATGTTTATAAATAATATATTCTTAAAAGCATAGTCAAATGTTTATTCATAATATTCCATTAAGTTTATAGCTATGTTCATTTATAATATACTTTCAAATACTCATAATATCCTCTTAAATGCATTATCATGTTTATCTGTAATGCCTTTTTAATGCATGGTTCTGGGTATTTATAATACCATGATTATTCATAATATCAAATTAAATGCATAGCAGCAGGGTATATCTATAATTACAGCCTAAATATGGTTATGCTTATCCATAATATCTACTTTAATTTCTCAAACCAAATTTATTAATTTATTCATTTTATTATTACTTGTTAAGATATTGATTAATTTCTCTCCAAAAATGTTAATAATTTCTCATCATTTTACTACAGAAATTAAACACATTTTTGAATAAAATAACAAAAAAAAGAGGAAGATTTCATGAACGGTCGGCGAACCAACATGGGGGAAAATTCTGTAGAGATGGTATGTATAACAACAGTGGTTTATGAAAACAGAAATTACAGTTACATACAAAACGTTTCAGGCATTTCTACGGTGGTGGTTACCTGGAATAGATTGGATAATAACACGGTACCTACCTTACTACCTAGGCATGATACCTGGATTAATCTGGATAATAACACGGTACCTACCTTACTACCTCGGCATGATACCTGGATTAATCTGGATAATACCACGGTACCTAGACATGATATCTGGATTAAGCTGGATAATACCACGGCGCTGACCTAGGCATGATACCTGGATAATACCACGGTACCTACCTAGGCATGATACGTGGAATAGGCTGGATAACACCACGGTACCTAGGTATGATTTCTAATTTTAAATTCAATTTTAGAGTGGTTGATTAAAAGCAAAAGTCTCTTAAGCCTTTCTCTTTTATTTTATGTTATTCATTATTTTAAGTAGAACAACTTTAAATAACCAATAAAACACGATATATTTCAAAATAAGCATTTCTAATAGTTAACTGAATAAATAAATAAATTAAAAATTAAAAACTTTTCTCAAGTTATGAAAAATGACGCAGCGGAAACGAAACTAACCAGACGAGGTAGTGAAGGGGAAAACCCATGTCGTAAGCGGGAAGCCACGTGATCCAGGCATGATCGGTGGAAGGCACTACTGTGACATTCGTTGGTGGATGTGGAGTAATTACTGTTGTAGTAAAGTGTAGTGAAATAATGCATTTATTACACGTAGAATAAAACTGTTGTAAAGTATACTAGTTGTTTTATTACAACAGGAGTAATTACTGTTGCAGTAGAGTGCAATAATTCATTCTTATGATTTATATATTATGATTTATGTTGAATAAAACTGCTGTAAAGTGTACTAGTTTATTTATTATAAGTGTATTGATTACTGTTTTCGTAAAATGTAATATCAATACATTAATTAGCTGTGGAGTTATTACAGTTGTCGTAAATACTAGTAATATATATGTTACTTGTAGAGTGATTACTGCTGTTGTAAAAAGTAGTAATACAATTGTTCCTTGTGGAGTGATTACTGTTGTTGTAAAATGTAATAATGCATTTATCTCATAAGGAATGATTAATGTTTCTATAAATTGAATATATAAATCTAAAATAATGCATTGATGAGCAAATAAAAAATCAATTTCCTAATCATTTTGACTTAATAATGAAATTTTATAGAAATGTCTTATGTTTGAAATTTATAAAAATGTAAAGTTATTTATTCTACCAGCTTACACTCCTCTTGAAAAATTGTACTTGTTTATTACACCAACTTATTACAAATAAATACAATTGAATATATTGAATTGAATACAATTGAATTATATATATATATATATATATATATATATATATATATATATATATATATATATATATATATATATATATATATACATATATATAACTATTTTTTAGATGAATATCGCTATTATTATTATAAATCAAAATGTAAAAAAACTCCTAATAGTCCCTAATTTTCTTAGGTACGGTTATAAATCTATATAAGCAGCTTCTTTCTGCCACAAAATCGTATTGTTTCGTTTCATAAAAAAGATATTTATTGTTGCTGTTTAATGACGGAGAAATGCAACAACAACCTCAACAACAACCCGACAACAATAACAACAACCGGGGACCACCCAGAGCACAGCAAATCGTTGGGGAATGTTTATTGTCACATTTATGTCGTTGTACTTAAAAGTGTTTTTATTTGTATTTTACCAATTCTCGTTTGTTGTATTTGTGCTTAAACCTTTCCAAAATTATTTCAACAACAACACTGCAACAACAAAAACCAACAACACTTCAAATACCACCAATAACAACACTCTAAAACCACCAATAACCCTGCAACAACAACCACTAAGAAACACTGCAAAAATCATCAACAGCACTGTACAAATACTAACAATTCTGCCACAACAACCACCAACAACATCACAACAATAACCAAGAACACTGCAACCACCACTAACAAAAATGCAACAAACAACACTAAAATAACCACCACCAACAACACAGCAACAACCACCAGCAACACTGCAACAACCACCAAAAATAACACTGCAACAACCATCACCAACAGCACTGCAACAACTCCAACAACACCAACAACAACACTAAGACAACCACCAGCAACACTGCAACAACCAACGACAATAACACCATCACATTGCTACATACTACCTACCACTACCAGCTATCATTATAGCAACACGCCACACCACCAACACAGCCAACAAAACAAGTTACGGCGACTCCTTTGAATCCATTCACAATCCACGTGAATTAAAAAAAAGAAGGGGTTGAATTTTTGATGCAAATGTGAAAGGAAAAACAGAAAAATCCCTAGGGAACGAAACAGTGTTTGTGGCTGTGCATGTGTATCAATAAATGTGTGCATTTGATCTCTTTGTATGGGTTTGCTTGCATGTTTCCTTATATTTGTATGTTTTTCTTATGTGTTTGACTCCCGGGGTGGATGCATCCACATGCCTTAGGAGTGAGCTACTAACAAACAGACAGACTGGAGAAATTCGTGAGTGTGCAAATAAACATTTGAAGGTACGCCGAACTCCAAGTGGCTTCTGTTTTGTACACAAGAAGCGTGGCTTTTAGCAAACAACGTCCAGTAAACAGCAAACCAACAAGTGCTTTGTATGTTTCATACAAACAAGTATACTTTGCATGTTTCATACAAACAAGCATACTTTGTATGTTTCATACAAACAAGTATACTTTGTATGTTTCATACAAATTTATGTTTACCTGCTTGCAAGATGGTTACATACAAAATAACCATTAGTAGCCAATATTGCTTTATGGATCGTGTAGAAAAAGAGTTTTGTTTTGTGTTTATGGCCACGCTTGCACCGAATAATATATTAAATAATACGTTCGCGATTTTGACGAAGATTATAATGATGGAACAGCAGCAAGCAACTTCCTGTTCGTCATCCCCGACAAAACAATTGCTTGAGGCATCACAAGATGCGCTCATGCTCGAATCTCGTTGTGACATTGGAGCAGAAGAGAATTAATTGCGTCGGAGTTTATAAAAATCCACCACCACCTCCCCCCACCACCATCAATCGTCATCATCACCGCAATATCACAATTACCATGCTCACATGGAAACTTGATCATCACGAACACACACACATACATACATACATACATACATACATACATACATACATACATACATACACACACATACACACACATACACACATACACATACAAACATATGTACAGGTGTACATTCGAAATTTGAACTACAAACGTTCTATGATGACAAGTGTCGTAGCAACAGCAGTTGAGACAAGACTGGATGCAGTGCATTCGTAGTATCCGTGATCTTCTTTACTCAAATTGACAACCGTCAAGTTTCCCTCGCTGAAGAGAAGCTTTGATGGCGCCGACATTTCTCCGTCCACCTGTTAAAATTTTTTTTTTTTAATTTTTCTTTGTTCATCATTATCAAGAGCGCCCATCAATTTCACACTCATCATCATAATCAGTACATTACAAACCACAGTAACGATGAAGATTCATCATAACCATCGTCATGATCATCATCAGCATCAGCATCGTTACCACAACCAAAACCATCACCACTATCGTCATCGTCATCATCATCATAACCACTGTCACTATCATCATCAGTAACGTCATCATCATCATCATCATAACCACTGTCACTATCGTTATCAGTAACGTCATCATCATCATCAGCACCACATGGCAGCACTAAATCAGCATAACGCTTGAAATAGCAGCCCCTTAACAAATGTGATGTATCGTAGAAGGAAAGGATTCATCTCTAGCAACACGGTTGCGCTTGATCTAGATAAACTGACATTTTAAAGTTATTATCTAACGAAATTCTGTGCAGATTTGAATTATTAAAAATTTTAAACATTATTATAAACAATTAATACTTATTTATATTATGATTTTTATGCCAGTCAATGAATTATGAAATATTGAAATTGAAATGTAAATCTCTGCGTTAATTGAGCAGTTAATTATTATGCAATAATTTAATTTCAATAGCTCAATGTAAGTTGAAGTTCTGAGCTGAACGAATTAGAGATCGTGCGTTATAGGTAAATATACATAAATTAGCATTTTTTATTCATGTACTATTATAGTCCAGCATACATAAATTACCATACATTATTCAGGTGATATGACTATATCCCAATATACATAAATTTACATATTTTATACATGTATTATTATCATCGTAGAATTTCAGAGACTTTTACGCCAGCTAAAACTCTCCCAGGTTTTGGAGAGTGACTACCAACAACATCACCTTGCTCACCTATTAAGTATGCTTCTTACAAGTAGCATTTTATTAACATTTTATCCTAAAACATCTAAAAAAAAAACAAAAAAAAATTATGTAGATTCACCGAAAAACAAGTTGATAAAAAAAAATTAGCATATTATATTCAGTGTGTTTAAGAGAAAATACACACTTATTATATGAGTGTGTGTCTATACAAAGACACTTATTTCTTGTGTTTGTTGAAGAAATAACAAACAAAAAACTAAAACATGAAAATGAACTCCCATCTTGTCAAGAGAGAAAGAAAGGTACATTCCTTCTCAAACGTGTCAAGAGCAGGTTTCAGTGCAAACTGCAAAAGTAGGAAAATGTCAAGGAAATTAAAGAAAAAAAATTTCTTTGAGAAAAATAGTTTTAATGTTTTTTTTTCTTTACTGATGATGAAGTAAAAAAAACTAAAATATTATTATAATATTTCAGTTCAGTTTCTAACAGACTGAAATTAGAGACAATAAATATTTTCATTTTGAAATAGATGAACTAACTAGGAGACCATTGGGTGATGCTGATATTAATGATGTTGATGACGATAATGATGTTAATAGTGGTTTTTATGATGATAATAACAATGCTGATATTGATAATGATGATAATAATAATATCGATGTTGATGATAATGATTACAATGATAAAAACAAATATAAAAAAATATAAAATTATCTCCCCGCAAACCTCTGTTGTCATGAGAACGCAGGTCATAAAAACCGTTCGAGTCAACAAGAAAAAAAAAAAAAATAAAAAAAAGAAGTTCAATAAAATGAAAATTGTTCGTTTTTTGTGAAAATGCCATGGAGCGTGTCCGTACGTGTGTGAGTATGTGTGTATGTGCGTGTGAGTATGCGTGTATGTGCGAGAGAGTACGTGTGTGAGTATGCGTGTATGTGCGAGTGAGTGTGAGTGAGTTTGGACGTGCTTGTAGGTTTGTGTAGATGAAGTGAAGCGTGAAAACATTATAACGTTGATGTCAATGATCGTTAGTTTTTTTTTAATAAATGCAATTTATTCACAGTTAATTTACTTGATGACGTCATCAACATCATCATCAGCACCAACACCTTCATAACCACACAAGAGAATTTAAAGTAGAAAAACAGAAACGAGAAAAAAAAATTGAATACGTGAGCAGTTGATTAAAGATAATAAGTAAAAATAAATAAAAAGAAACATATATTATCATCATAATAAGTAAAAATAAATAAAAAGAAACATATATTATCATCATAATAAGTAAAAATAAATAAAAAGAAAAATATATTATCATCATAATAAGTAAAAATAAATAAAAAGAAACATATATTATCATCATAATAAGTAAAAATAAATAAAAAGAAACATATATTATCATCATAATAAGTAAAAATCAATAAAAAGAAACATATATTATCATCATAATAAGTAAAAATAAATAAAAAGAAACATATATTATCATCGGAATAAGTAAAAATAAATAAAAAGAAACATATATTATCATCATAATAAGTAAAAATAAATAAAAAGAAACATATATTATCATCAGAATAAGTAAAAATAAATAAAAAGAAACATATATTATCATCATAATAAGTAAAAATCAATAAAAAGAAACATATATTATCATCATAATAAGTAAAAATAAATAAAAAGAAACATATATTATCATCGGAATAAGTAAAAATAAATAAAAAGAAACATATATTATCATCATAATAAGTAAAAATAAATAAAAAGAAACATATATTATCATCATAATAAGTAAAAATAAATAAAAAAAAACATATATTATCATCATAATAAGTAAAAATCAATAAAAAGAAACATATATTACCATCATTATCATCACCGTCATCTCAATCACATTGTTGCAGCAAATAAAGATATTTTGTTTCGGTCTCGACATCGTCACACAATTAATTTTATTTTTTATTTATTCCAGTTATAATAGTAATAATAATAACAGGTGACCCCCAAAATATGAATTCTTAATTGCTTATATTTAGCTGCACTCGTCTTGGGAAGCACAAAATAAATCTAATAAAATACAAACTGGCGGTTAAAGTTAGGCGGTTTGCTCATACACACAGATCTGCAAATACACATACACTGACTTCCCAAATACACATACATAGACTTCCCACATACACATATATAAACATGTACACTCACATTTAAACTCATCCACAAGTACATGATCCGATGTTAACGAGTATCTTTAATGCAGAGAAGCTTTCACAAAGCTCCAATCAAAACAAAAAGGAGCGATGAACAAGGACATTCATTTACTGGAACGATAATATGATGATTTAACCATACGCCACATCGCTCTTGTAGGTGATTGCTTCGTTACCGTAACAAAAAATCTATTTATTTAAAAATATATAAAAATATCAATCTTTTTTTTCTATTTTGAGATTGATAGGTTAATAATATTAATATTACTTTTGCTTTAATTAAATAAAAATATTATTACTTTTTAAAAACCATGATATTCTCAAAAAAACAAAATTTTGACAGTAGCGTTACCAGCTCACATCGTCTTATATCCAGTCTATCAGTCATTTTAAAACCACTGAACAAAACTGACCCTTGTTAAAACCACAGAAAATTTCCAGAATTAAAACCTTTTTTTAAAAACACCGATGAACATCTCGTCAATATCATCACTCAATTGAAACAATCATACTCGAGGTTCACCGGTATCTGACATCAATCAAACATTTTACGCTAGCTAGATATGCTGCATCTAAAATGATTCTTTTTTTGTCGCTCCTTTTCGTTCCGGCTTAGAGACTCAAAAGTGCTGAAAATATATCATTTGTGATTGCTGCCCAAAAAATTTAAAATCAATGTCCTCAGATGTACTTCTGCACTGGTTGAGTTGTATAGGTTATAACAGTTTATTACCGTCAGCACCAAATTGTCCTGCGCCGAATTGTCCTGCGCCGAATTGTCCTGCCCCGAATTTGTGGCGCCGAATTGTCCAGCGATGAATTGCCCAGATACTATTATTTCCCATTTAAGTCAAGTAATGAAAAATAATTTATTTATTCTCAAAAACTACATTTAAACTATACCAACAAAATGAATCAAATGTCTTTTGAAAAATAAAATACACTTTACAGAAACTATTTGATGCATAAATCTCCAAGATATTTTTAAACATTCTGGCGTAAAACATATTTCATATTTGTGTCAAAACTAAGTTCTTGTTTGTATCAAACTATAAATCTTTAGGTCTGTATTCTGTATCATAAAACCATAAATAATTATATGTTTGAGATAATTTGGTTAACATTATACAAATTGTGCGGGGGATATTTTCCGGGAGATAATGTCAATCAAAACCAGACTATACTTTAGCAATTTGAAATAACCTATTTAACTTTTCTCATATAATAGATGCATATCTGCATATTTAGTATTTAGTTAATATGGGGGATATTGTCCGGAGAAATATTGTCCGGGGGGATATTTTCCGGAGGGATACTGTCCAGGGGATATTGTCCGGGGGAATCGTCCACTGAAAATATTATCCAGGGGATATTGTTCAGGGGGATATTGTTTGGATACCATTTAAGAAACCTATATTAGATCATTCAACGTAGCATAGCTTTCAATATTCATACTACTTACGATAATTTTCTTTACACACAAAATAATGGTAACAATAATTTTTCGATGGCGATGCAAGCTATCACATTTAAAATTAAAATCATATTCGCTATTCATGGGTTGCTCTAAAAAAGCTGAGATTGTCTATTACCTTGTGACTATTTAATGATGATGGTGATGAGAAGAAGGATGATGAAGATGATAGTATTAATAATAATAATAATAATAATGACAATGACAATGACAATGACAATAGCAATGACAATGACAATGGCAATGACAATAATAATGATAATAATAATAGTGATATTATTTAAAGCGGTTTTCAGTGAGTGTTAGCAGAATAAAGAAACAATAATGTATTAAGAAATTAATGGCTTCTGACCCCATAAAAATGATTCATTTTGATGATGATGTTAATGACAAAGATGAGGATGATGAGGATGGTGATGATGATGATGATGATGATGATGATGACGATGATGATGATGAAGATGATGATAAGGATGATGACGATAATGATAATGATGATTAGGATGATGATGATGGTGGTGGTGGGAATGACGATGATAATAATAAATAATTTTGTAGTACATTAATTACTAGGGATGTCACGGGTACCCGAACCCGAACCCGAGTTCGGTACTACCCGGTCTTTTTCTGATACCCGAACCCGAACTCGAACCCGAAAGTGTGAAAATTTGATACCCGAACCCGAACCCGAAAATGTGAAAACTTGATACCCGAACCCGAACCCGAACCCGAAAATTAGAAAACTTGTTACCCGAACCCGAACTCGAACCCGAAAATGTGAAAACTTGATACCCGAACCCGAACTCGAACCCGAAAATTTATAAGCCTAATACCCGAACTCGAACCCGAAAATTTATAAGCCTAATACCCGAACTCGGAGTTGTGAACAAATAAATTTTTTTAGTAAATAAATATTTATTCCAGTTTTAAAAATAGCAACACAAACAGTTTTCATAACTTTTCAAGTTTATTAAAAATGAAATAGTATTAGGAACCGATTTCAGGCAAGTTGTACTTCATAAACAACAGTTTTTCTGCTGTCTTGCCTGATAATCGGTTCCTTAGCGCTCATAAATAATTGCAGCACCACTGAACAACGGTTCCGATGGAACGCTGGTAGCTGGGGCCGCCAAGTAGCGTTTAGCGATCACCGCTAAATTTGGAAAGTTTGTTCTGTTATCTTTCCACCACAAAAGAGGGTCTTCGTCTAAAGTGACCTTTTTTTCTTCAAGCCGCGAACGAACTAAAATAATTAAGCCTCCTTCGGTCGAAGAAATCCCGGATAACCTTATATTTATTCATTCATATACTCATACAAGTTTTGTTGACGTAACATATTATACTAATCGCGAGCGTAGAAGTTTTGTATTATCAGCTTTGCGTAACAAATAACACAAATACGTCATTTTATTAGTGATTGTGTAAACTAAACTACTAATCCGTTTGATTATCAGGCCGGACCGAGCCGCGAACGAACTAAAATAATTAAGCCTCCTTTGGTCGAAGAAATCGCGATAGCCATGACTCTAAAATATTTACTTCAGTTATATAACCTTATATTTATTCATTCATATACTCAAAGTTTTTCGGATATAACAAAAACCCTTTGTTATAAAGATAATCTTGCATAATCCTAAATTTTAACTGACAAAGTCTATAAATGATCTATGCGTCACAGTCATTTTATTGGCAAATGTGCAAACTAGAACACTAATGCGCCTGATTACCCAACCGGACCGAGCCGCGAAAAAATTAACAAATTACAATAATTTAAGAGGTAACGTATTATACTAATCGCAAGCCATACAAGTTTTGTATTATCCCCTTTGCGTAACAAATAACACAAATAGGTCATTTTATTGGTGAGTGTGTAAGCTAGACCACTAATCCGCCTGATTATCTGGCCGGACCGAGCCGCGAACGAACTAAAATAATTAAGCCTTCTTCGGCCAAAAAATCACATTATTTGGAAAGCTAAAAAATTAACTTGTTAGAGTTTATTCAATACGTGTAATTTCCAATGGATGAATTGATCGCTCTCGTTTGTATATGTATATACACTTGGTAAATTTAAAATCAATCCACGAATTTGAAATCATAAGCCAGAACCCGAACCCGAACCCGAACCCGGTTTTTGGAAAACTACAAACCCGAACCCGAACCCGAACCCGAAAACCTGAGTTTCACAAACCCGAACCCGAACCCGAACCCGAAAACTCGACTTTTACAAACCCGAACCCGAACCCGAACCCGAAAACTCTAGTTTCACAAACCCGAACCCGAACCCGAACCCGAAAACTCTAGTTTCATAAACCCGAACCCGAACCCGAACCCGAAAACTCCAAAAAGTACTACCCGTGACATCCCTATTAATTACGAATTAATAAAAATTGTTTAATTATGAGTTAACTTTTTTAATTGATGCTGCCAAAAGAATGAATTTTGAATATTTGTGCTGCATTGAATTATTAAATAAATAAATAAATAATATAAACTTTGTCTTTTGATAACCCGTCAAAAATGATATCAATTTTTTAAGATAATAACGTATAGAATTAAAACATATATATATAAAAGATTTAAATTTAAATAACAAACGGATATATTATGATATGACATGTGATCAAATGTGTATAAAATGGTAATTTATATAACAAACGAATATATTATGATATGACATGTCATCAAATGAGCATAAAATGATAATTAACATAACGAAAGTTTTATGATATGATGTGATATATTATGTGATCAAATATGCATAAAATGATAATTATTATAACAAACGAAAGTTATATGATGTGATATGATATATTATGTAATCAAATATGCATAAAACGTTAATTAATATAACAAACTGAGATATTATGATATGATGTGTTCATCTAACGTGATCTCTGTTTTTTGCTCTCTCTCTCTCTCTCTCTCTCTCTCTCTCTCTCTCTCTCTCTCTCTCTCTCTCTCTCTCTCTCTCTCTTTCTTTTCGCCTCTTCCTCTCCTAGTCTGCTTTCGGGTTTTTGTTTATGTGAATAATGTACCATGGCCGCCATATGTTAAACACAGGTTTTTGAATTTTAAAGCAGTTTCTGTTTTTTTTTAATTTTTCAAGGAAAAGTCAAACTCTGCTGAATAGAAACAAGAATTGAGAATGGGTTGGTACTGTTCATCATTATCATCAATCTCGTTTATTCAAATCTGATGTGGATGATCAATGAATCAGCGTCCTTCTTATTTTGTTCTTATTTTCTCATTTTGTTTTATTTTCCAATTTTGTTTTATTTTTCATTTTGTTTTTATTTTTCATTTTGTTTTTATTTTTCATTTTGTTTTTTGTTTTTTGCTATTTTTTCATCTTCTCTATTTTCATTTTTCTATTTTGTTTTTATTTTAGTTTTGATTATAATTTTGCTTTTATTTCCCATTTTGTTTTGATTTTATTTTTGTTTTCCATTTTGTTTTTGTTTATATTTTTCTATTTTTTTATTTTTTTATTTTGTTTTCTATTTTTTTATTTTGTTCATTTAGATTTATTTTATTTTATATTACATTATTTTGCAATATTTGTCAGCCCCATTTGTCAGAGTGACACTAATGAACAGAGAGAAGTTGTTGAAGAACAAGCTAGAACCCTTAATTTAATTTCGAACTAAAAAATACAATAAATCGAATTGAATTCTTTTGAATTTAACTGAATTAATTCTTTGTATCGCCTTCCTTTCTTTCGTATAAATACAAACGTATACGCAACATACAAACTTGTCAGTTAAATTAACAATTACCCAAGTCGTATTAACTACAAGTCATCATTTTTCGGTAACAACAAATGCGACAACAGTAGATTAAATATTACTTTTAATTAAGTTCGTTTGCCATTTGCTTTAATGTATTTTCGTCTTTTGAATGTTTCAAAATACTAAGACCATTAAAAAAAGACAATACAACACTTTTCAGCCAAACGTTTGATAAACATTGCATCAGACCACAAAACAACACAAGATCACAACCACAACAGCAGTAAGATCACAGCAACAACATTACAATACAACTTCAACAACAACAACCAAGTTACAACAAAACCAAAAAAGAACAAGACCAACAACGACCAACCTTCCTCCAAGTGATGGTAGGTTCAGGGTCACCTATAGCACGACAGGCCATTGAGACGGACTGCGTGGGTTGGCGTTGATAGATTGGACGTGGTCGTAACGCAAAGTAAGGCGGTTCTGAATAAAGAAAAAATCCCACTGAATAAATTCTAATTTTTAAATTAAGGAAACTCATTATGGTAACTAATTCTACATTTTTTATATAAATTTAACAATTATTTATTACAATTGTAAGTATTATCTATATAAGTTGTCAAATAATATCTGAGATTAAAAATAAATAAGTGACTGTGAACGTGTTGAGACGTAAGTTAGTTTTGAGAACAAAATGTCTTTTAACACGACAATATTGTCCAGTTGTTGCAGATGCTTGATGTTTATAAAATAAAATAGTATCTTGTCATGTATGCTTCTGTGCGAGTGTTTATATTTGTGTTTGTATGTTTGTGTGTGTTTGTTTGTTTGTGTGTGCGCGCATGTGTGGGACAGTCTTGCTAATGCAGTTGATTTTGTGGCCAATGTTGTTGTTGTCATTTTTTTGGTCCATTATAATGATGATGACGATTGTTATAGTGTTAGTGTTAATGACATGGCTGGAGAGGATAAAGATGGTGATGTCGGTGATAATTATGGTGATGTTTCTAATGTTGTTAGTGATGATGACATTTCTAACTTTCAAGTTTTGAGATGGTCCTATGTGAAACATACGAAAGACAATGCTTTCTATCAGGTTAGTTTTTGTGCACAATCGTGATGATGATGATGATGATGATGATGGTGGTAATGATAGCGCAAATAATAATGGTTGTGCTGATGTTACGATGTTATTTTAAATAATCAAATAAAGAATTAAATCTATTTCGAATATACAACGACGCACAGATGCACATGCACGTATACCTCTGACAAGAACTTGCATAGGATGTGATGAGTGTCCAGTCCCGAGAGAGGAGTGAGGAATGCAGTGATATCTACCTTCGTCTACCTCAGATGAAAACTTCAGGGAAATTTGAGAACCGTCGGAACTAGATCGAAGATGCTTGTGGGTGCTGAAATCTATGGGGCGACCCTCCTTGTACCAGCGGATGTGCGTGGCTGGTGGGTTCGAATCAACGTCGCAATTCAAGATCCCTGACATACCCATAGCAAGGTACTTCTTTGACGGCATGCTCATAACTCTGGGCAAATCTGAAATTTTTTCTAAGTATATTCCAACAATAATAATGATATAACTAATAATAATAATTAATCGATATTATGATGATGAAATAATAAAAAGACTATTAAAATAGGCTAATTAAGTTGATATATTAGTTGTATAACAGTATATTATAGAAGTTGATTAATTCAAATAACAATAACATATTTTTAAAATTATAATTATAATGCAAATTCTTAGAACTGTAATACAAATGTTTGGAATGGAATACATATGTTTGGAATGGAATACAAATTTAATTTGAAAAACTATTTGTTTTTGTAGCACTGCACTCTCTGAATCGCTGTCATACAACGACATTGTGATGATTAAATAAAATAAATAAAATGTTTGTATAGTGTGATGATGATGATTATGATGATGACGATGATGATGATGAGTATTTGATATATGCTCTTTATAATAAATAATCCGTAGAAAGGGAATTATTCTAGTAATACCATAATTACAAACTGCACGTCATCTAACTCGACCTCAGCCTTATAATAATTCACTCACATCAATCTAACCTCCCTAACCTCATATATCACAAACGGCTCACCATCAAACAACACATCGTCGTTTCAATTTCATCACAGAGGTGGCAGCATAGGTGCGACTAATTCATTCACTATAATTAACCATCAAACCACGATCTCTTTGAACTATGAACTGAAGGATTTGAACCAGGTAAAACATTCTTAACCCCAGACAAGCAAGCAATTTCCATCATCTGACTTACAAGTGACGTTGAGATATGCCCTGGCTTCAGGGGGCCTACCCTGGTTGTTAGTGGGAGAACATCTGTACCATCCTGCGTCTTCCTTCGAGACGGTGTTTATCATCAGGGACCCTTCATCCAAGATTTGTGATCTTTGTTTCAGGGATGTGGCAAGAATATTTATATTGTTGAGAAACCATCTAAGGGAAAATAGTTAAAATGTAAAAAAAAGATAATATGGCATATTATAAAGAATATATACTAAAAAAAAAAAAAAAAACAAAAAAAAAAACAAAAAAAAAAAAAAAAAAAAAAAAAAAAAAACAAAACAAAACAAAACAAAACAAAACAAAACAAAACAAAACAAAACAAAACAAAACAAAACAAAACAAAACAAAACAAAACAAAACAAAACAAAACAAAACAAAACAAAACAAAACAAAACAAAACAAAACAAAACAAAACAAAACAAAACAAAACAAAACAAAACAAAACAAAACAAAACAAAACAAAACAAAACAAAACAAAACAAAACAAAACAAAACAAAACAAAACAAAACAAAACAAAACAAAACAAAACAAAACAAAACAAAACAAAACAAAACAAAACAAAACAAAACAAAACAAAAAAAAAACAAAATAAAACCAAAAAAAAAACAAAAAAAAAACAAAACAAAACAAAACAAAACAAAACAAAACAAAACAAAACAAAACAAAACAAAACAAAACAAAACAAAACAAAACAAAACAAAACAAAACAAAACAAAATTAAATTAAATTAGTTTTAATTTATTTATTTATTTTAATTTAATAAACTAAAAAGAACAATAAATAGCTGTTGGGTTGCAAGAAATTCTGACAGGAAATGATTTATAAAAATGTTTTTTGTGATGAAAAAATAAAAACATGTATGAGTGCTTGAAAAATAATACGAAATTAGTTCTTTAAGGTTTGTTTGACAAGAAATTACATAAAAAAATAAAGTTTCCAATTAAATATTGATTAAAATAATGCTTCCATACTTATGAATATTCATTATGACATGTTACCATGCTTATGAATATTTATTATAACATCTTTCCGCTTATAAGAACTCTCACTATAATGTTTCGACTGAAATGAATATTCATTATAATAATCGTTCCACTTATACGAATACTCATTATAATAATGATACTGTGCTCATGAATATTCATAACGTAAATAATAATGCCTATTTAAACTCTAATAAGAAAGAAAAGAGAGTGAAAATGATTAAAGCTTGAATAATTTTCAAAATTTAATGTAAATATTTAGCATTCTTCAACCGCCTTACTGTAGCAACAAAACCTGTCGTAAAATTCTCACAAAAAATATCGAAAGAAAAACCGCGCATGTAAAAAAATGAAAAATACTTTTAATCAATATCTTGAATAAGTGTTAAATGAAACCGGAGAAAAAGTTAGTGTCTGTTGTCTCTGTGTGTGTGTGTGTGTTATAAAAAAAAATTAAATGAGTTCAGGCGCTGTTGGTATAGTGGTTAGACTTGAGAGTCGGCGGTTCGAATCTCTCCGGGGTCACCAGCGTCGGCAAAGAGTGTGAATGGGTTCCTAGAAATGGCGGACTCTGGTTGTTCTGTGAAATAGGCCGACGAGTGTGTAAAATTTAGATAAGTGATTCCTGGTTTAGAGGTCTAAAATCAAAGGACTAGAGTCACGTTAAACAAGTCAAAAAACTTTAGTGAATCATTGCACGAATATAAGCACATTTACACACAGATAAACACACACACGCACGTTAACACAGAGACTTTTTTTTTATAATAGTTTATAGTTCTTTACACCAAGTGTTTTAAGACTGAAACGGCTGTGTCAGAAGCACCTAAGTACTTCCAGTCGTGGATCATAATTTGATCCTTTTAACTTTTCCCTCCTCTTTTCTCCAGGCTTGGGACTGGCTTGCAAAAGCAAGGCGGAGTTAAACACAGAGACATACAACAAGTACGATTTAAGGCCAACTCACCTGTGCGTTACATTGGATGGAAAACCATCAGATCGGCAGGTCAAGGTAACTCTACTTCCTTCTCTGACAGTTGTGTTGATCGGCGCTGCTGATATGAAGGCATTATCTTCGACAAAATAAATAAACAAATGGTAATAGATTTAAAAAATTTAATAATAAATTTAATTAAATCACGTGAAACTTTATTAAAATCAAAATGCTATTTTTAAGTGTATCTAAACATAAATATTAATATTAATTTTTTTCAAATACTACTGATATTAAAGTAATAATTCATGCGAAAATTCATTTAGAGGTTCGTGGAAGTCGATTGAAAAATTGAAAGAGAAGATATTATGTCATATTATATAGAATATATAATAAAATAAAATACAATAAAATAAAAATAAATATTTGTTAGAAGAACACAAGATAAAAGAAAGGTGGAGTAATAGAAGAAGGAAAAGAGAGAGAGAGAGAGCAAGAGAGAGAGAGAGAGAGAGAACGAAAAAAAATTACACAGATTCTCACAAGGGCTTCTCGTGAAGTAAATCAGAAGAAGTTAGAAGCAAGAACGTGTGGATAAATAAACATTTTCCAACTATGCAAACTGCGGACATCTAAAATATCATAAAAAAGATAAGAGAAAGAAAGGGAGAGGGGGAAGAGACAGTGCATATGTACATGTAACTATTTCGTACGGGAAAAATTTGTATTGTACTTATATAGTAAGTATAATAATGTGCCTATGTACCAATTTAGTGAAATAAAGCTGTGTCCATGTATCTATTTAGTGCAATGATGATGGCCTATGCACCTATTTAATTCAATAATGATGTGCCTATGTACCTATTTACTGCAGTGATGATGTTCCTATGCCCCTATTTAGTGCAATAATGCTGTGCCTATGCCCCTATTTAGTGCAATGATGATGTGCCTATATACCTATTTAGTGCAATGATGATGTGCCTATTTACCTATTTAGTGCAATGATGATGTGCCTTGTAACTATTTAATGCAATGATGCTGGATACGGCTGCTGTCTTAATAGTCTAAAGCAAACAAAAATTAACAATTTTTTTTAGAATTTAAATAAGGCTTTCTAAGATGCCAAAAATCAGTTAGTGAGTTTTTGCCAAGACATTTTGTTTAGGGCGTTTTGTCGGGCTTTTTTCTCATGAAATTTTTTCTGCTACCTTTTGTCTACGACAAATGGTCTGCGAAAATCTGTGCAATAAAAGTTTGTTCACGGTATTCTTGGTCCACAACATTTTATCCTGGGATATTTTTTAGAGCCATGCAATTGCAACAATTTCCTGTGTTCCTATCTCGTACGTACCTATCTTCATATCTTGTATGTGCATTTGAACAAATTTACACGCAGATATATGCACACAGACATATGCACAAATACTAACAGACCTATGCACAAATACTCACAGACCTATGCACAAATACTAACAGACCTATGCACAAATACTAACAGACCTATGCACAAATACTAACGGTTCCACGACAAAACGTTCACAGACAAAATGTTCAACGACAAAATGTTCCCGACAAAACGTTCACGACAAAACGTTCACGAAAAATGTTCACGCACAAAATGTTCACAGACAAAATGTTCACAGACAAAATGCTCACAGACAAAATGTTCAACGACAAAACGTTCACGACAAAACGTTCACGACAAAATGTTCACACTAAAAAATAAAAATTTTGTTTTATTATGTCAAGATCGCTTTCAAACTAATTATTAAGTCATTTTTAGTGATGTGTCTATTCACCATTTTATTTACCTAAGCAAAGTATATGTGCATGACAGCATGAAACTAATACGTATTGGCAACATCAAATGATCTTCAATTAATAAATAATTGTATGGAGTTATAGCTATTTGGCATTTTTTCTTTTTCATCCATATTTTGATCCTTTTTATCATCGTTCCATTTATTAACTAGTTAATGCCGGTTAATTGCTTTTGGATACCCTAACTTTTTAGTTTTTAATTGCTAGAGATGTATTTTCAATTCTAGTTGAAAAACGCAAGTAGCTGCATGCTGCTTTACCCAAGTCACCGTTGCGTTAATTAGCTAATTAAAGGAGGCTATATTGCTCTTGGAAGCCGATAACTTCTTAATCGCTAGGCTACAACGATCAAGGCTTCTTTCTGACGTTCACTTAATTAAAATTGAAACATCAAATGAATCTCAAGTAATACCTAATTGCATTTCTTTTTCTTTTTAATCGGAGTTAATAAAGATTTCATATTTCGACCCTTTTAATCATCGTTCCATTTATTAACTAGTTAATGCGGGTTGGTTAATTTTCTCTTGGATACCCTTAACTTTTTAATCTTTAGAATACAGCCATCAAACCTTATTTACGTCGTCTGCTTAATTGAAATTGAAAATTCAAACGATCTCAAATTAGTAACCAATTGTATTTTCCTATTATAGCTATCTCATTTCATCTGTTTTTTCCTTCTTGCTGAAACAGTTTACAGTCCTCCGATCCATACTCATCTGGTTGCCGTTTGAGTTAGGGGTATCAAAGAGGAAATTAACATTGCATTTACTATTGTTAACGTTTTATTTGCGCTCATTTTGTGAAACACAAAATATTTTATCATTTAAAACTAAACTAAATTTAAAAGTTGCAATCGTGAACATTTTGTCGTGAACGTTGTGTCGTGAACATTTTGTCGTGAACATTTTGTCGTTGAACATTTTGTCTGTGAACATTTTGTCTGTGAACATTTTGTCTGTGAACATTTTGTCGTGAACATTTTGTCGTGAACGTTGTGTCGTGAACGTTTTGTCGGGAACATTTTGTCGTTGAACATTTTGTCTGTGAACGTTTTGTCGTGACACCAATACTAACAGACCTATGCACAAACACACACAGACATGAAATAAAATAAAATGAAATGAAAATTTGACAATATTTTCATTTCATTGTGAGTCGGCTGTTTTAGATATGTACAAATACACAAAAATATACACACAAATACACAGACATGTATACACAAATACACTTATACGTATGTACAAATACAAACAGACAAATACGCAAATACACACACCTACGTATACACACAAATACACTCAGACATATGTACAAATACA
>OZ022246.1:67500-96879 GCA_963978895.1 Erpobdella octoculata
ACATGCCCAACTCATGCAAAGTTCCTACTTCTAATGTCTGTGAACATACTAAACTTGTGCAGAATTTATATATTATAAGCATACACGCTGGCAGAAATAATGCAGTCGCTAAATAAACTTTAACTTTGAGAATATATTAAATTGAAACATAGGGCAGAGGTTTTAGTTTAAAGAAGCATTTAGAAGCAAAGGTTAACAAGACATTTTTAATTTTTTAGAACGTTGAGAAAAATATAAGCACAAACAAAATTAAAGGACAAAAAAGAATATGAAAAAAAAAACAAAAATATTGCAAAAGTATACGAGAAGAGAAAAAAAGGTTAGGAGAAAAGTATATGACGGGAGAAAAGAGAGAAGGTACACTGGCAGGAAAGGGGGAAAGAGGGAAAGGTATTTGATAGGATAATATATGATATTCCTTATGATTGCATGAAGGTTGGCTTTTGCATAAGAACGGGCCTAGTAAGTAAAGAAGTTAGTAAGATTAAATTAATTGATGTATTTTTAGAAATGAAAAATTATTGTATTTAAAAAATTTATTTTATTTATTTTTATGGAGAAAATCTCCCTCCTCATTGGGTGCCATTCCGGGGTTCTAACTCCAAAAACCTCCTCCCCAGTGGGCGCGCTTCTGGGTTCTGACCCGGAAAATTGCCACATTGGGTGCGCCACTGCGTTCCAGAATGAATGAGTTTCTGAGTGTGTGAGTGAGGCTGGGACATTATTTAAGTAGATTAATCTATTAATTATTTATATTACTTACCTGATGTCAAAAATATTTTTATATTTAATTGGTAATCGAAATAAAAATATCTTGAAAAAATAAATAATATAAAAAGGAAACAACAAAAACGGTTCTGATGGGATTTGAACCCAGAAGCTCTTGCTTTCAAAACCCAGCACCTAAAGAAATTTTCAAATAAATAAAGTTTAACTTTACTTTAATTAAAAAAAGTTTGAATTAAAAAAAATGTATAGTATAAAAACTTGGAAAAAAATTATAAAAAATAAATTGTAAAAGGAGCTGACAAATAGATGGAAGTGGAGTGGTTAGTGGTGGAGCTGGTAGTAGTATGCGAATGGGTGCTAGGTAAATGGGTGTGGTGGACAAATGGCTATCGGTAGTTATTTAAAAGATGTTGTTAATGGAGTATGGTGGTGAAAGAAAGGGGGTGTGGTGTAGAGTTGTTTGGGTCACGAAAAAGTTATTACATTGGATTGAGTCTGCTGGACACGATTTGTTTAGAAGAAAAATCCGGTTGGCTCCTGAGGGAATACTCTGAGGAGAAATATCGTTTGCTCGAAGCAGCTCGAAATGTAAACAGCTGCAGCAAACTCCCTCATGCTGAAGTACAATTATAATTACTCATCTCTTTATGTGGGACATTGGGGGTGATAAAGTAAGATTTGGTTGTAATAAAAGAGAGATGATGATGATGACGATGATGACGATAATGACGATGACGATGACGATGATGATGATTATGACGACGACGACGATGATGATGATGATGATGATGATGATGATGATGATGAGAATGATGACAATGACGATGATGATTATGATAACGATGAGAGATATTGAGGCTGTTTTTTTGGCACGAGACTTGTTTTAAAGCCGCATGACTTCGGTTACGTGACGTGGTGCACTGATCAGGTGATGTCGGTCTTTGAGATTCTGTTTTATGTCACCGTGCTTCCAAGATATTCGACTTTGAGTAAAAAAAAGATCAGAGTATTGGAATCTTTGTCGGTTGCGATATTTGACACAAATGATGACGGAGAAGAAGAAAGCGATGAAGATTATGTGTTGATGATGAGGATGAGTGTGATGATGATGATGGCGATGATGGTGATGATGATGATCAGTAATAAGCAGAACAAAAATTATCAAAACTGCTGAAGTGATTTATTTTTAAGAAGAAAAATAATTAGTTGACATGTCGTTTCAGATTTTATTAACGTTTTTACTTAACGTTTAGCGTCGGTCGCAGCTTCTCGAAGGAAAGCGGGCAGGCCAAACACCAACCCCCTTAGAAAAATTAACTGGGAGGAGCAAAAAATATATAAATAAAAAGAAAAAAAAGAAGAAAGAGGTTGAGAGAAAGGAAGAAAAAGAAAAAGCAGCCAAACGCCACCTTCATTCTTCACAAAAAAATAACGTGTGGGAGAAACAGCGAGAGAAAAATTTCTTCACGCCCCGGGCAGCACCGGGTAACCCAGCTAATTATATTGACAATATATTTGGGTTGGTGTTGCTTTTTTGGGTCTTTCTGATAGTGGGTTTAATAATTTTTCTGAATATTTGATCTGTATGTATTAATTTGGTTTTATGGTTTTTTTTTCTTATTTATTTTCATCATCTAAGTTTACTGTTATTTTTAGTTTTAATTCTAGGTTTACTTTTGACTTTAACTAATGTTTACAAATTTTCTTCTCATATGCTGTAAAAGTATCAATGTCGGACTCTGACGATGACAGCCAGTAGCTACCGAAACGCGTCGGCCATATTGATTTTTTAATAATAATTTATTAAGAAAAAAGTTTAGACATTTGGAAAGATACAAAAAAGTATATAGGTCTTTGTTATCCTTACGGGTCTGCTTGGAGGAAATATAAACATAAATAATTAAATAAACATATTTAATTTGAATAAACATATATAATTTAAAAAAGTAAAAAAGAAAATAAAATAAAATTGTTTGCAACAGAGAAAAAGAGAATCCTAATTTCATGGATGTTCAAGAATTCACGAAGTAGAAAAAAGACTTGAATATTCAATGAACTTCAAATGTTTCCTGTTTTTTTCTTATTTTTTCTTATTTCTTTTTATTTTTTATTCTTTTTTGTTATTTTAATTTCTAATTTGAGTTTTTCTGCATGCAGTTTTGAATGAAACTCAAAAATTGGTGTTGGTTGCAATATTTGACACATTTTATAAAGGAGTAGAAAAAAATGATGAAGATTATGAGAAGTGATGTTGGTATTGATAATGGTAATGATAATAGCATGCGTGATGGTAATGATGAGCATGGGTGATGATAATGATGAGTATGGGTGATGGTAATGATGAGTATGGGTGATGGTAATGATGAGCATGCGTAATGGTTGTGATGAGTATGTGTGATGGTAATGATAATAGCATGGGTGATGGTAATGACCATGTTTGGGTTATGGTAATGATGAGCATGGGTGATGGTAATGACCATGTATGGGTGATGGTAAGGATGGTGAATTTTTGATTATTTTATTTTTTTATTTCTTATTCTTCTTGCAGTTTAAATGTACTTCAAAATTGCAAGAATTAAAAAGTAATTTATAAATGTAAGATTTTTTTCATTCGCAAAAAGTAATATTAAAAGCATTAATAAGAAAAAAGTATAACTTATATCTTCAAATTCCTAAACACATACATACATACATACATACATACATACATACATACATACATACATACATACATACATACATACATACATATGTATAAGTGTACATGTACATATATATGCGCATATACACATACATGCAAACACACACACACGCACTTACAAATACAGTTACACATAGAAGCACACGTTCATAGAACCCTGTTCAATTATTAAAGAGCATTCACTCATCTTAGGCAAACATGAACTGGCAACCCTAACAACAAAGCGATAAAATATAACAATAATAATAAGATAATAATAATAATAATAATAGTAATAATAATAATAATAACAAAAGCATAATAATAAAACTATTTTGCAAAATAAATATAAGATGAAATAAATAAATTAACAATCGTAGCAACATTTAGACGTCCACTCTAAGTTTACAATCCCAAATGTGGGAATAATTATTGCAGTGGGACGAATAGGGTTGTAAGCGATATTTAATCAGGAATTTATTGATGGCGATGCCGATTATTTGTTTTTCTGTCTGCACGCGAGTTTGTTTTTGTCTGGTTTTTTATATTTCTGCGTATGCGTGAGTAACAGTAGAAGTGTCCTTCTGTGTAATTTTGGTTTTAAATGAAATAAGGTTTATTATTTTAAGCCATGTTCATTAAAAACTATAAATAACATTTAAGTCATTGATGTTATCTGTTGGTAGAAATCATTGTTTTAAAATACCCTGGTATAATTTGAACGTTTTTTTTTCTTCAAATTAACACAAAAACCTGCTATAAAAATAAATATAAAAATAAATATAAAAAAAGTCCATCTCTGTTTTACCACCCATGAAAAACAAAATGGCTACCGCGGAAGTAAAAATAAACATCTGTTTTTTTTCTTTCTGCTGCAATGAAATGTGGCTGGGTGGATAAGAAGAAGAAATAATTCCTATTGCTTCTTCTTTTTCTTTTTTTCTTCTTCGACACACTCCAATAGCCGTCGTCTTCCTGACGACGGTGATGATATTAGTAGCAGTGGCCGTAGTTTTGGTGGTAGTTGTAGTGCTAGTTGTGATTGTAGTTGTAGTAGTGGTTGTGGTGGTAGTTGTGGTGGTAGTAATGGTTGTTGTTGTTGTTGTGAGAGCTGTTATGAGATTGTTGTAATGGTAGTCGTTGAAGAATGTATGGTGAGCAATAATGAATCACGTTTGAAATTTGCATAGCTGACCACCTCCAACAACAGCATCTCTTCAACCACACTCCCCAATAACACTCCCCCTCAACACCCCCTAGTAACACCCCCTAGAAACACCCCCAACAGCACAACCAGCAGCATAGCAGCAGAAAGTCACATTCAATTAGTTAATTGAAGCTTGACAAAATAGACTTTGTTGATTAGTGATTGCATAGCAGGTGCGTTCACCGCCACACTGGCATTCTCTGCATGTCATATTTCCTGACAGAAATCTACTATCGAGCAACCACGATAATGTCATTAAATGGTTCAATTCATGCATCAAAGAAATTGCAGCGGACTGAAGAGCGCATGGCTACATAAATATAATATCTTAATATTTAAAAAAGTTAAATACAACTTCAATACATACATGCACACATACATGCAC
The DNA here is from genome assembly GCA_963978895.1 of Erpobdella octoculata. Classification (NCBI taxonomy): domain Eukaryota; kingdom Metazoa; phylum Annelida; class Clitellata; order Hirudinida; family Erpobdellidae; genus Erpobdella; species Erpobdella octoculata. The sequence goes on from OZ022246.1 coordinate 72,502, forward strand.
ACATACATGCACACATACATGCACACATACATAGACACAGGCATACATACACAAGCGTGAATCATTTTTCAGCTTCTCCAGAGACAGGTATTGAGGTCCTCTCCACCACAACCACATGACAAATAACCACCTCAGAGATGGTAAAAAAAGAGTAGATGATAGACGGGGAATGTTCTCTCATCTTTTCTTTCCCCATATTTCATCGGAGAAATAATTTTTTTTATTTGTTATTTAAAATAATTTTTACTGATAAATGAATTAAATTACCATGCAAAATGTAATTAAGTTTTTTTAAACTAACAACGTTTTGAACTTATTAAAACAAACGAATAAAAAACAACTCAATAGATGACATAAAAACTGTTTTTATTTTTTAGCAAAACAGTTTAATTTATGGCAAACTTAAAATTTTTTTTAGAAAAAAAAACTGAAAACGGTCAACAAAAGAGAAAATCTCCATGAAAAACAAGTCACTCCCAAGATTCGTTTAACTAAGAAGCTGTCACACAGGACTTAAACAGGCAGGATATTACGAATATTCGTCTTTGCAAAAAGGCAACAAAAACCAAGAAACACTGCAAAATAATAAATTTCTACTTCTCATAACATTTCTACTTCTCATAACATTTCTATTTCTCATAACATTTCTACTTCTCATAACATTTCTACTTCTCATAACATTTCTACTTCTCATAACATTTCTACTTCTCATAACATTTCTACTTCTCATAACATTTCTACTTCTCATAACATTTCTACTTCTCATAACATTTCTACTTCTCATAACATTTCTACTTCTCATAACATTTCTACTTCTCATAACATTTCTACTTCTCATAACATTTCTACTTCTCATAACATTTCTACTTCTCATAACATTTCTACTTCTCATAACATTTCTACTTCTCATAACATTTCTACTTCTCATAACATTTCTACTTCTCATAACATTTCTACTTCTCATAACATTTCTACTTCTCATAACATTTCTACTTCTCATAACATTTCTACTTCTCATAACATTTCTACTTCTCATAACATTTCTACTTCTCATAACATTTCTACTTCTCATAACATTTCTACTTCTCATAACATTTCTACTTCTCATAACATTTCTACTTCTCATAACATTTCTACTTCTCATAACATTTCTACTTCTCATAACATTTCTACTTCTCATAACATTTCTACTTCTCATAACATTTCTACTTCTCATAACATTTCTACTTCTCATAACATTTCTACTTCTCATAACATTTCTACTTCTCATAACATTTCTACTTCTCATAACATTTCTACTTCTCATAACATTTCTACTTCTCATAACATTTCTACTTCTCATAACATTTCTACTTCTCATAACATTTCTACTTCTCATAACATTTCTACTTCTCATAACATTTCTACTTCTCATAACATTTCTACTTCTCATAACATTTCTACTTCTCATAACATTTCTACTTCTCATAACATTTCTACTTCTCATAACATTTCTACTTCTCATAACATTTCTACTTCTCATAACATTTCTACTTCTCATAACATTTCTACTTCTCATAACATTTCTACTTCTCATAACATTTCTACTTCTCATAACATTTCTACTTCTCATAACATTTCTACTTCTCATAACATTTCTACTTCTCATAACATTTCTACTTCTCATAACATTTCTACTTCTCATAACATTTCTACTTCTCATAACATTTCTACTTCTCATAACATTTCTACTTCTCATAACATTTCTACTTCTCATAACATTTCTACTTCTCATAACATTTCTACTTCTCATAACATTTCTACTTCTCATAACATTTCTACTTCTCATAACATTTCTACTTCTCATAACATTTCTACTTCTCATAACATTTCTACTTCTCATAACATTTCTACTTCTCATAACATTTCTACTTCTCATAACATTTCTACTTCTCATAACATTTCTACTTCTCATAACATTTCTACTTCTCATAACATTTCTACTTCTCATAACATTTCTACTTCTCATAACATTTCTACTTCTCATAACATTTCTAACTTAACTACGTGGGTGTCTGCAAAATTTAAGCATTGAGATTTCTTTAAAACGCGTGAAAAGCAGTTAGTATTTCTGTATTTCTACCTTGATGAAAAAAGAACGAGAGAGAGAGAGAGAAAGAAGAAGAAACGAAGAAACACAAAAGTTATTTATAAAAGAACACGAGATAGGAATATTTAGAGATAAGTGCTGGTAATGGAGAATCCTTAAAAATACGATATAAATATTTTGAATTTTTTCAGTGTGAAATTGTGAAGCGAAAGAAGGAGTTATTCTGAGTTAAAAAATTCTTATTTTTGAGGTGGCCACGATCTTATAGCATTAAGTTGTAATGTGAAATTATAATCACAAATAACACAAACCACTTCAATTTTGCCATTTATGTAAATAATTTGATTTACTTAGTCTTATAAATAGAAAAAATTATTTCCGTAAAAATACTTAATATTTCTTTATTTTTTAGTCCTGTCGGGATTGAAAAAGGAAATCCAATTTGTGCAGATTGAACAAATTCTGTTCAACTTCTCTGCTAAGTTGACCGACAAAAAATGATTTGTTCAGAAAATTTTAAATATTTTTATTTTAAAAAATTCAGAAAAATGTTAAAAAATAAATTCTTTAAAAATTTAATTTATTTTGTACGAAAAACGTTGGGAGAAATAAATTTATAAATAATATAATTCAAGAAAAAATTGAAGATCTATTTGACAGAATATTGAGACATGTCAGCAGAATGTCATAAATGATTGATATGAAGAGAAATGCTTTCATTTAATGCTACTCAAGTACTCGAGAACTCAGATATTATCACACACAACGCAAATGTCTTGCATAAGGGTACTCAGTTCTTAGACAATTCAGATATTATGACATAATATTGCTAAAATAATTTCTATATGGCTACTCAGTACTTATTCAATAAAAAAATATTATAACATATTAATAAAACAGTGGGTTTTGCAGCATTTTTACAGAGATTTAATTATTCAAAAGAAGAAAGATGGAAGTCACAAAAATATTTTAAATAATCACACGACTAAATTTTGTTATTATTTCTTGTTTTTACTGATTTGTTTTATTCAACAATTATCATAAGTGGGTGTTAAATGAAATATTATTCAAATATAAAAATTACAGAAAAAATATCTCCCTGCTTGAACGACTCATTTTATGATTTTTTTCCTACTTTTGTTCTATTTTTATATATTATTTTTATTATTGCACTGGAGAAAATCTCAATCTTTATTTTAATCTTAATGTCTCTTTAAATTCTAAGAGTTAAATAAAATAAAATAAATAAATAAATAAAAACTGACGCTCCTAATACTCTTCCCTTCATTTCTTCTTTCATTCCTGTCTTTTTCAATTTCTCCTTCTTTCAATTTAAGCCTACGCTCATATGAAACCAGACCTCTTAAAGGAAAAATCATTTTGAAACAGAAACATCGTTTAATTTAAAATTTATAAAACAAAAATAAACAAAAAAAAACAAAAAAATTACTTAAATATCTAATAAAATTCCTCAAATAATATAACATTAAATACAAAAAATGCAAAAATAGAAAAAAATAATTGAAATAGAAAAAAGCTAAAAACTGACCATTAACGAGAACCTTCATGTAGTGCGAAGCATTTCCTAAGAAGTTGGAAAAATGACAAGAATAAACCGCACTGTCAACTAATTTTTTGAATCTTCTAATTGTCAATCGAGCCACGTTGTTCCTCAAGCCACTGGTCGTCGTCCTGACCCGATCCGATGGGATGAGTCGTAGACCGTTTCTTCTCCATACATGGACAGGTTCAGGAACCCCGGTCGCCTCACAGAAAAGTTCCAGGGTATCGGTTTCGTGAAGGAAGGTTAAACTGGGAGATTTGTTGGTCAGCATTGGTGGAGCTAAATAAAAAAATTTATATTTAAACGTTGAATTGAGAAACAGAAACCATTGACTTTCAATTTAAAAAAAAAAAAGAATTTTATTTATTTTAAATTATAAAAATTTATTATTTGAAGTAATATTTCTCACTGCTGATTGCCAAAGCAGTCAGAGAACTGAAAACAAATATCCTTTCCAGATACATTCTCATAACACGATAATTAATAGTCAATAAATATTTCTATTTATTTAATAGTCAAGCAACGTTTATATTTATTTAACTAAAACTAATTTATATTTTCGTGAACTTTTACAACAACCAAATGCATTACTAAAACAACTTTATTAATCACTAAAAACAAATTAAACAAAACAACTTAAAAATCCATAATAAATTATTCATTGCGAACAAGTAGCAAACAAATCCAACGTTTTCCCAGCGACAACAAAATCACCGACAAGAAACGCAAATAGAAGAAAAGCGGATGACAATTTTGCACGCGACAATTCAGAAGGAAGAGGAGGAGGAAGACAACGAAGATGACGCACCGTCAAATGCTTGCGCTTATGTCGGAACAATTTAATTCTCTATTGCTAGTCATACATATATAATGTATAGATATATATATATATACATATACAACATATATTATATGTATATATAGTTTAATATAGTATTTTATTGAACAACTTTATGAAAAAATATCCTTTCTATAAAAAAATTTTTTTACAGCTCTCATTGGATGTGACAAGCAAGTCATGCAACGGTTTTCAATCCCTTAATTATTTAAAATTGCCAACTGTTTCACACTGGTTTTTTGAGATTTCACGGTAGAATTCAATTTAATGATGTTCATCGAGTTGCCTGCCTATCATTACTCATGCCTGGTTAGAATTTTGAAAACCATATTTTCATTACCTCATTTATTTTATTTATGACCTTGCCAATAGATGACAGGTCCTATGTTGAACCCGCTTGTGGTACTTAAGTGTTTTTAAAACTTTCCAATCATGTCAAGTTGATCGTGCAAATAGAAGATCAAACAAAATCCAATTAGAATAATTAAAAAAAAGTTCAGAGAGTAAACGTGACACGACCTTTGAACTGTTTCAAGCAAATATTTGAATATAAACAACATAGCAATGTGATCAGTATTTTGATGTGAATATAATCCAACTTTTTTTTTTGAACGATATTTCTTTATTCAACCCAGTCAGCCTTTTCGCTGAGCCACTAAGTACTAGCCAATTAGCTGAGCCACTAAGCACTAGCCAATTAGCCAACGAGCCCACGACAAAACCAGCTAACCTACCATCTAACGAATCACCAAACCCAGGCATTGTTTAAATAATAAATTAAATATAGAATACACATTGATAAACCATTTTTGTATATCACGTTTTGTGGTTCAGGGATTCATTTGAAAGAAAATATAAAACAGGGAAATATTTTTCATGCTCCATTAAAAGACATTTCTTATTCAATAACTTAAAAGCTGGAAACACGTTTCAATCGGTCTGTTGTGACTTATAATAATAATAATAAATGTAATAATAAAAATTATAATTTATTTTTATATGTTGTGACTTATAAATATATTTTAAAATAATAATAATAATAAATGTAATAATAAAAATTATAATTTATTTTTAAATGTTGTGACTTAAAAATATATTTTAAAATAATAATAATAACAAATGTAATAATAAAAATTATAATTTATTTTTATATGTTGCGACTTATAAATATATTTAAAAATAATAATAATAAATGTAATAATAAAAATTATAATTTATTTTTATATGTTGTGACTTATAAATATATTTTAAAATAATAATAATAATAAATGTAATAATAAAAATTATAATTTATTTTTAAATGTTGTGACTTATAAATATATTTTAAAATAATAATAATAAAAATTATAATTTATTTTTATATGTTGTGACTTATAAATATATTTTAAAATAATAATAATAAAAATTATAATTTATTTTTATATTTCGACCTGAACAAATACAAAATGTTTCTTTGCACGAAAGAACTTCCGGCATGAAAAGTTCTCTTTGAAATTTCAACGGAAAAAAAACATTTAATTCCATTATTGCACATTTTTAAAGATTTCATAAACATCGTTTTTTGCTTTCTATGATTAATATTATAATGATGATTATGAAATTTGAGATATGAGAAGAAAAACCCAACGAATGAATATGCGTGAGAGAAATTATGAGTTTTCATCACTTCAGTTAAGTCCTACTTTGTATTGTGCATGAGTCCGTGGTTACCAGTGGTAGTTATTTTTATACCATATTACAACTGAAATTACAACACAAAACAGTGACGGAGTAACTTTACTCCATATCCTCTATTATGGGGCGCCTCAGGCTATAAGGGGCCTATCAGTGCTGGGCCCCCTTTTTCTTTTTGTGCCGAATATTAATTATACTTATTTTATTTCTAGTGATACTGTTTAGTATTTAGTGAAACCCGATTTAGTATCTTCTGTTTATCGAATATGGTATTGTTTTAAGCGAGCCAATCAGAGCGCATGTAAACTCCCGCATTTGTTAATTGGCGTACGTTTCTTGGTATAGCGACATTTTTACCGATTAATTCTTGATAAAAATTTCATGGACTTAAGATTAGGTACATCTTTATAGTCTATCATAATTTGATACACTCGCGATCGAAATTTAGGGAGATATTTGCGTGTTTACATCAGCCTGTTTAATATTAATTGATATTGATTTTTAGTCGGCGAATCAGATAGGCGGATTGTGATCACGTGATAAGATTTTGTTATATAAGGCGGCCAGCAAACGCAGTAGTGTCGCACGTCCAAATCGACTTCAAGTCGGAAAAGGACGTTAAATCAAACAACAACAACAGCAGTAGTATCGCAGTCCGGCTGGGTTTTTTGCTAGAGGGAAAGACCTGTGCAACTTTTCTGCGTTACCTCCTTCTCTGATTAACATTTCTAGCTTGTTTTTTAGTTAAATAAAGTTCTGCTTAATATCTCTCCATGTGTTTTTGGTGTCAGCAAGTTTCTAAGGCTCGGCGCTGACATGGCCCCAAAATTCAGGTGAGTTTATAAGCAATGAAGATATTAGGCGTACGGACCGGGTTCTTGAAGTGGTAGCCCCTACCTATAAATTCGTGCAAAAAAACCTTTAAATTTAGACAAAACAAGCTGGAAATTCTGAAACAAATTTAAAAAATGATTATGAAATTTTGAACAAGCATTTCTAAAATTTTTGAAAATTACCTAAGGTCCTACGGACTAAACCCTCTTTCCTGGTCATCAGCTTTTTAAGAAAGTCACTCACCCCCTAGTCCCGGCACTGACACAAAACCAAGTTATGAACGCATTAGCATACATCTAGTGGTCTATATTTTATCAGACTTGAACTCCAAAGAATCACGGTTTAACTCCCACTCGTTGGCTATTAATAAATAGCTAATGGTGTTATCGGACAATTAAAGGATAGAACCTAAAAATGGAAATAGTTTTTGATTCTATAGAGATGGAAGAAACAGTATATTGAGTAACTGATGAAATCTAATGATTAAGAAAAATATTTGTTTCAAAGTGAAAATCTTAACTGCAAATAACTGGTGATAAAGCAGACCAAAAAATCAATGAAAAAAAGCCTAAGCGAAGGAAAAGTGAAAGTAGACCTAGTGTTATTGAAAATATAGCTGAAATTTAAAAAGATTGCATTTTAAGTGGATGGAAGTACTCCAAGAAATGATTATCAAAACAGGATGAAATAGTATCTAAGACAAAATTAAGAAAAGATTTTGATTTTAAACTCAGCCAGAATCGACGACTCTGGCTGAGTTTGAACTGCAACTAAAAATGTACTTAATTATACAGATGTATGTATCACTTTCCTATGCTCTCTTATACCTTTGTCTCTATATGCCGTCACTTTTCTTCAAATCTTGTTCTTTAAGCAGCTAATAAATATTCACACACAAAAATAAAAGTCATTTATATATAACTGGTTGCCGAGAGAAAAAGAAGATTTAATTTGAGGTTGTTCAGCAGTGTAGAAAATAAAACTAAAAAAATAACATCCCAAAATTAAACGACATTAAAACATGCAAACATTAGTAAAATATAAATAAATGACAACATTATGGAATAGATTAATAAAATCGAATCAGACCTTTTTGCAGACTCAAATCTCAAATGGAAAGAACTTCATCAGCATGTCATATTATATACGAAAAGTGATTCAATCATTTCGGGGCGTAACTCAGCGGTTTACTGCTTCTTATTGAATTACAAAAAAGATTTAATAACTTTCTGGCCAGATGCGCCATTTTTATTTATAGAGTCAAGTTAGATGACTCGTTAAACTCACTTATATCATATTAAAAACTGAGTTCCTATTTTTTTAAATTTTTACTCTTTCGATTCAATGCCGAAATAATAGAGATAAAAAACTCTAAAAATCAATTATCCGTTAAATAATTATTTGATAAAACTGTAATAAGAAATATCAGTAAAATAGTTTAAGGAAGAAATTTGCTTTATTTAGTTTCGCTACGTATTCATTTTGCAGACTTCATAAGATTTTCCTGCCACCTATGGAATAGAAAATAAATATATTTATTTAATTGCACTGATTTTGCGATAAAATTCATTCTGTTCTTTAACATTAAGGAAATTCATTTTATAAAAGTAAAGAATATTAATTTTTTCCGAGAAAAACTAGTTTTTTAACTAGTTTTAGTAAAGTGCCAAAATCCGAAAAAAAGAAATTAGGACTGAAAACAAAACGTTTTTTGCTGGTTTATTAGTCGTACCTCTAAAGCAATTTGCAGACGATCCAACACTTATGTAAAGTTGACAGAGGTCATGCCCGGAGGAGAACACGAGAGATTTGTTCCTAATCAAGACCGATTGAACCCCTCGAGGGAGAATATAACATCGATCGACAGGAATACCGCGGTAAGTAAATAAATAAAACAATCAATCTGAGAGGAAAATCGAGGTAAACAAATAAATATAGTAATCGATTCGTAGATGGAATATCGCAGTAAGTTTATAAAACACTGCAATCGATTTAAGGACATATCGCGGTAAGTAAATAAAATAGTTTATATATTTTTATGCTGCTTCTACATAAGTTGGAACCATGCGGTGCAAAGACATAGATTGCTGCGAACAAAAGAACCACCCAATAAATTCAGTTTATCCCCGCTTTGCGAGCCATCTAATCCTCAGAAGACAATAAATTAAAAGCTTAAATGGTTCAACCTTTTATTACTTTTGTATTTCTTTTTCACACACTTCTTTCTTTTCCTTCTACCACATTTTCTCTCCATCTCATTCCACATCTTTCTTTCATGGTTCAACATTTTTCTTTTTCCATCTATCTCCTCATTCCACATCTCTTTCTTTCTCTACATCTTTCTCTCATCTATCAACATTTTCTTTTTCCTTCTCTTTCTTTCTCCACATCTTTCTCTCTCCATCCATCTCTCCACTCCACATTTTCTTTCTACATTCATCTTTTCATTTCACATTTTCTCTCTCATTCATGTTATCACTTCACAACTTTCTCTCTACATTTATCTTATTATTCCACATCTTTTTTCCCATCAATTTCATCATTCCACCTCTAGATTTCGTTATCCATCTTTCATTCCATCCATCTCTTCAGTCCACCCCTTGTCTTTCCATTCATTTCTTCTTTCCCCAATCTTTCTTCACTCTCCTTTCAACTATCTCACCAGTGTAATATAACACAATACTAATACAATTTAAATTTCCGATAACAAGGTCTACAAAGTGATGTGGATGTTGAATAATACATTCGCATTCGCAGTGTTCATGATGCGTTGCCGACCGGTTTGTTGTGCATTAATTTCCATTCGAGTTACAGCGTGTTGTATCAATTTGCTTTAAATAGCGTACTCGTGTCATCGTCGGTTCACGACATACAAGTTCATTTGAATTTCGGTCTGAACGACCGCAATGATATTGCATGGTAGAAAATTTAAAAAAATAAAATCAATACTATTTATATAATAAATATTATCTAAATAAATAAAATGATAATAAACACTGGTTGTTCATGTAGTTTAACTCCGTTAAAAGTTAGGTAGAAATACCGACTACCAGAAAGTAAATAAAACTGTGATAAAAAACTGAGTTAGAAACTGTGTCAATAAGAAATTGGGTCGGAGTGAAAAACTGTGTCAATAAGAAATTGGGTCGGAATGAAAAACTGATTCAATAATAAACTGGGTCAGTAAAAGAATAAAAAAATAAAAGTGCAGAAAGTGGGTCTAAAAAAAGATCGGAATGAGACGAAGTAACATCGACAAGCAAGAAGAAAATTATGCTAATAAAGAAACGCTACTAAAGTCCACTATATTTAGCTAATAGTGGGCATCTGCAAGAGACATAAAATTGCTTCCGAAAGTGTCTTTTTAAAAGACACCGTCCACTTAAAGTTATGGTCGACCTCAAATTTCTATACAAAAAAAAATAGGAGGAGGAAATGAAACAAAAACGGAAACGGAAAGGTAGCTATTAAATCTAAATCCTCCAATTCTGATAAATAATTCAGTGAGGATGAAGACAAAAATACATACCGGGAAGACGACGATGATGATGATGGTGGTGGTGATGATGATAATGATGAAGATGGTGGTGGTGATGATGATGATAATGATGAAGATGGTGGTGGTGGTGATGATGATGATAATGATGAAGATGGTGGTGGTGGTGATGATGTTGCTGATAATGATGATCATGGTGATGGTGATGATGGTAATGATGATGATGATGACGATGTTGACTCTGGTGAAATTCAAATTTCGTCAATCCGTCAAGATGAGCGTCAGTGAGTGACGTCATCTGCATCGATCAGAGAGTTAACTAACATGGGAGGGAAGAGTGAAAATCGAATCACGTGAAAGGTCAGATGACGAGGTCAAGAGAAAACTTCTCGGTGGAAGACTTTGATAAATAAACAAAATTTGTTTTATCTTTCCAAAGAAAGTGTGCACCCAAAGGAGTGAAAAAAAATTGAAAGAGTGAAGCTGATAGAGAAAGAAAGAGAGAGAGAAAGAGAGAGAGAGAGAGAGAGAGAGAGAGAGAGAAAGAAAAAGAGAGAGAAAGAGAGAGAGAGAGAGAGAGAGAGAGAGAGAGAGAGAGAGAGAGAGGAGAGAGAGAATACTTGTCAGACTGAAACAAATGTAAGACAAGTACGCGGTATGAGAGGTTCCGTCGTAAAATAGCAATTTACAGATGTGCAAATCACTTCCACGTGACGGTTGTCATGGTAACCGGAAAAGGAAGAGAGGTGTAACGGAATGCAAACACGCCACAAAAGATGTTAAACATTTCTCTTGTATTTATCAATTGTTAAAATCTTTCAATTTTACTTCCATGTTTACATGTAGTTAGCATTACCTCTTCATTATTTGCATTTGTTATGTTGTTGTAGTTGTTGAAGCTGAGTTTGTTGTTAATTTCGTCGTTTTTACTGCTAGATGCACGTTCGATGTTCATCAAAATGTTCGAAAAAGAAATTGTGGTTTTAAATTTCATGTTTAATATAATGAGCCGTTTTATATTATTTAATTGTTTTAAATTAATTTATTCGTGATCGATTTTTGTACTGTTTTAGTTTATAGAATTTGCGGTGTAAAAGTTGATGTTACTGAGCGGAAAGTTGAACATAACAATTTAGAAACATCAACAATATGCAAACAACCACAATATAAAAATTTCAGCAATTTAAAAACGACAGCAATTTAAAAACATCAACAATTTAAAAACATTAACAATATGCAAACAACAATAGAAAAATATCAACAATATAAAAAATCAACATTAACGTTATAAAACATCTACAATTCGGTTTTACATTATCAAATATAATAACCTCAACAATATGAGAACATCAACAACACAAGAACAACAGCATTAATAAACAGACGAACAAAACATGATGGCATCAAGCTGACATTAGCAAGATTTGAACCCACAACATAAGAAATAAGAGCCGACACTCGCGCTAAGTGAATTTTCTCTGCTGCAATCGATCGCACACTTATCAGTAGGTAGATACATACACAATACACATACATAATATGCATATAACATAATATATACTGACATATCCTGTGAATACAAACTTATACAAAAAAGATAGTATATGTATATTTTTTTTCATTTTTAGTGTTTAAAAAATTGTATACACTAACATTTGAATAAAAATTGTTTTTAAATATTTTGTATTTAAAACCGATTAATGTATTTTATGTCACCCATCGAAGCACTAACCGAGCTCGACGTTGCTTAACTTCGTTGATCCGACGAGTAGCGGTGTTTTCAAAAACAACGTTTGCGCTGAAACAACTTACAAACAAACAAACAACATTGCAAGTTAATATAAGCGCTATAATAATTATATGAAATTATTTTCCCACGCTTTCGAGAGGACACCGACAGAATGTTTATTACCGTCCAATAATCACAATGTTCGTATCACAACATAAACAAGTCGATGAACGCTGCTAAGAAATTCGAAGATCTCCATGGAATTTCTACAAGTTCAGAATTCTGGATCTGTCCAAAATCTAAACATGGTCTGACCGATCAAACTGCTCGCGATAATTGGACAAGAGTTGAAATTTCACCTTCACTTCTTTTCTTCACGATGAAAATTTTGTTGTCATTAACAATAATTCCCTTTAATTTAGTTTTTAATAATTTTAGTTTTTTAAATTTTTTAAATTTTATTTTGGTTTAATTAAACTATAATTTTTTTTATAATTGGGCAAATTTTATAATGATCTTCCGAGCCCACGGACATTACATGAACACCCCATGGACATCCGGACAAGTGAAAGTTAATAAAGCTTGAAAAATAGCAACATTCAAGATTGCAAAATTATTTCAGCATCTCTTCTTTTTCCAGAGTTTCTAGTTTAACTGATGATTTTAAAAGTTCATCTCAACTCCACCTTGCTTTTGCAAGCCAGTCTCAAGCCTGGAGAAAGGAGGAGGGAAAAGTTAAAAGGATCAAATTATGATCCATGACTGGAAGTACTTAGGTGCTTCTGACACAGCCGTTTCAGTCTTAAAATACTTGGTGTAAAGGACTATAAACTATTATTTCAGTCGCATTATAATGCTGTGAATTAGTGTGAATGATTGACATGAAATGAATTCGAACCTTAAGTTTAATAACGGTAGTTCCAAGATTCCACAAGCTTTATCAGTACGCCCCCCTATCATCAGCTATTTTTTGTAGGCAAAGGTGTGTAGGTTTTCGAAAAGTTTTTGGTAGTCGTAGGTACATTTTCCCAAAATTTTTCTGGTGACCGGAGGGAGGGATTAACCGTAGATACTTTCCCAAAATTTCCACTGATATTGCGCTTCTTTTTGGCACCCCATAGCCACCGGCGGCCACTCCATGCCCCCTTGCTACGCCACTCGGGTACTACACTAACCTAACTGATGTTTCTTTGAATAAAAACTCGTTAAAAGACTGCTCAAAAGTTTCATATCTTTCAGCATATAGGTGTCATCATCATCATCATCATCATCAACAAGAAAACCACAAAAGTCACAAGCATTCACACCAACATAAATGTCACAAACCGTATCCTCCACAACAAGACAAAGGTTTTCCCAACAACGAAACCTTTATGACAACACACGCACACACACTCGCACGAACACAAACTGGTACGCACGTGAGACAATCCTGGTACGAATTCAAAAGAAAAAACGAGTAGGGAAACACATTTCGCGGGCTTTAAATAATTTCGTAGCTCCAAAGAGCCCTCGAAAGACGCGAAAACTTAATGAGAATAAGCGAGCGACATCGGAGTCCACATTTGAGATAAAATGGAAACAAAACAACTTTGAAGAGATTAATGACTTAAAGTTGGTGGTCACAAACATCACCGACGATGTTGCATAAACAGTAATAAAATGTAACATAACGTAATATATTTAAAAATAAACATAATATAATACGATATAATATAATGTAATGTAATGCAATGCAATGCAATACAATACAATACAATACAATACAATACAATACAATACAATACAATACAATACAATACAATACAATATAATATGATATAATATAATATAATATAATATAATATAAATTAATATAATGTAATGTGATGTGATGTGATGTGATGTGATGTGATAAGTGACGTGACGTGACATGACGTAACGTAACGTAACGTAATGTAATGTAATGTAGTGTGAATATGATGTGATGTGATGTGATGTAATGCAATGTAATGTAACATAACATAATATAATAACAAAATGAAACAGAGAAGTGTTATAACGTTATAAGTCCGAGTCACTGATTAAAAAACATCAATAAGAAAATCTTCTCTACGTGTCATCTTTTTAAATTGTAGATTTCATTTATAATTTTATTTTAATTCTTTTTTTACATAAAAAATATGCGATGGTAAATAATGAATAAACTTACATTTCAATTTAATATTTAATAAGAGCATCGTCACAAATCTAACGATGAAACGTTTAATCAAATGGAAACAACCGAAGGCCGCCAAAAACATGTGAACACCTTGCCTGTATAATGTGTAGTATATTAACATTATACAATGTGCAATATATATATATATATATACATATATATATATATATATATATATATATATATATATATATATATATATATATATATATATATATATATATATATATATATATATATATATATATATATATATATATATATAAATCTCGTGTCATTGTGTTTGAAATTGAACTCCTCCGAAATGGCTAAACCGATTTTTATGAAATTTTTTGTGTACATTTGATAGGTTTGAGGGTAGGTCTTAGGCTATTTAGAATAAATACTTAAAATTATTAACAAAAGTTATTTTGGATAAACCATGAGATGCAATTATGAAAATGCAACAAATAGTCCGAAGTACATTTTCCAACAATTTTCTAAAACGTCACCTTTATTTATTTTATGTCTTTTTTAATACAACAGCTGTTACAACATTAAAAAATACACACACATATACATTCAGAATACTATTATTACTGGAATATTTTTTAAGAGCTGTTTAACAGTTAATTAGTACGAGACGATTCAATTGCTTGCTCACCGGGAAACGTAGACATTTTAAGTACAATTTTGTGATTCCTTACTTGTCATTGCTTTTTAATTATTCAAAACTTCCATTCTCAATAGGAGCTGGAAGAAGTCAAACGAAAGTAGGAGCATGTGTGTATGTGTGCCTGTGTGCATTTGTGAATGTGTGTATGTGTACCTGTGTGTGCCTGTGTGTATGCGTATGTTGATGTGTTTTCGTATGTGTCTGAGTACGTTCATGTTAGTAGTCTTGACGCGGTTCTAGGTAGGTATAAATGGCTTCAGTGTACGGACGACACTGTTGGAAAAAAGATTTGAATGAATAAGCGTCCTTCTTCTTCCTTCAATGGACATGAATAATGCATTGCCGACCGGCCAGGTGCGTTCATCATAGGAAATAATGAAAACAAATTGGGAGGAGGATGAAGAAGAAGAAGAAGAGAATGGCAAAATGGAGAAGTAAATAAATATTGTACGATTACAATACACAGGCCCGAATACCAGATTTATTTTTTATAAAGAATTGGTCAGAAGAGAGAACAAGTGTGAGAGAGAGAGAGGAGATGCCATGTTTATGATCCGTCGGGTTCAATTCCTGGCTTCCAATTGGATTGCTGTTATGTGGTGAGTTCGCGAAGAGTGCAAATGGATTTTTTCCACAACTGAAAATTAAATATAAAAAAATTACTAAAATATTTTTTTCAAAGAAATAATCTTGGTAGAATGATCAAAAAGAACAAAAACCTTCAAAATTATTTTGACTTCCGGTGACAAATTGTTTTGATGTCCTTCGATCAAACACAATCATGTAATAAACATTTTTCTGTTTGATTTGAAATTAAGATATCCGATCTGTTGCTGCTGCTGTAGGTGGATTGTTGGTTCTTTTCGTTTCATCGTGGTAGTTATAGTGGTAGTAGTGGTAGTAGTGTAGAAGTAATATGCAGTAGTTGAGGTGGTGGTAGTCGTCTAGTGGTTGTAGTGTAGAAGTAAAATATTGGAGTTTTCGTAGTCGTGTTTAATTTAGTGTAGAATATGTTATCGTTGTGATGGTAGTAGTTGTGGTTGTAGTATTACTGCGCTTGCGCTATGAAAGGCATGTATAATAAAATTACTGTTTGAAAACTCTTTGGAATTTCACAGTTTCACGACGGCTTAAAAGTGAGAAAAGACTTTAAGACATTAAATCAATTAAACTTAATCTGGAAGGGCTGAAAACTATTCTGGTAAAAAGGTTTAAATAGCAAGTCAACGCAATTTCAACTGCGAAAGTATTATATTGTACATAGGTTTACCCATTTAAATATTAATATATGAATATACATACCCTATATACATAATGTATACCCATACTTTTGTATATTATTATATTACACGTGTCCGTGTACAACCGTCGCACGTTGATCAACCAGCACACACAAGTACAAAAACATAAAAATGAACTGTTAGTCACATCTGGAGACCATTTGTCTCCAAGGTATGGAAGTATGTAGCAGTGGTAATAAATAATATGTTTGTATTGTGTGTACGCGTATGTTGTATGCGTGTGATGGATGTGATCATTCGTGTCACGCTTGATGGAATAAAATAACAGACCCGTCATCGTCATAATAGCAATAAATAAATATATAAATAAATAAATAAATAAATAAATAAATATATATATATATATATATTATATTGATTTGTCTTCGTTGAAAATAAATAATTTTATATGTTTGCTATTAAATACACTTTTGCAAATCACTCGCATAATAAATATAAATATTTTGTCGTCATATTTAAATTTTTAAAATATTATATTTCGTTGAAACAAGTATATGTATATTATTAAACTGTTTATTTATATTTATATTCATATATGTGTATAGATATATAGATTTAACTCATGTTTTATTTTTTAAAATTTTTGTATTCTGTTTCTTTTCTGTTTAAGTTGAGTTTGTTTATTTCAGAACCGAAAGACTAGTAAATTTCAAAAGCTAAAAAAAAGACTTAACTCCAGCCATTAAACGAAAATCCCTTAAAAGGAAAATGAAAGAAAAAACCGAGGTGAATTAAGGTTCGTTTACTTCGGGATTCGAGACGGTATAATTCGAAAGGAAAACGCATCCCTATGTCCCGCACGTGGAAAAAGTAAAGCCGAGGATCTCCGAGGAAAGGAAAGAGAGGGAGGAAAAAACAAGAAGCAAAAAGGGAAGAACGGATGAGAAGGGATTGGGAAGGATTGGTTGCTCGAGGGTAATAAATCATCTTTTGAAATATAACCAGTCGGTAGAAACATAACGATCCATACAGGACGTATTAATCTATACACATGAGTGAAAGATACAATGATAAATTGAAATCTCATAAAACAAGAAACGTTTCCTCTTTTCCGTTCCCTCAGTACTCCCTCGATTCGTACCCTCCCACCTCGTGCTCATCATTCTGTCGTACATTTTTCTTTCTTCGTTTCACCTCCTCTTTCGTCACTAAGCTCAAATCGCAAAAATAATATAATATTCTAGCGCTTCATTATAACAAAAGAAATGCAGTATTCTGTCCGGAGCAGTTTAGAGTTACTTTTTCAACAACAACATCAATAACAACAACGCTGTCCTCCTCCTTCTCATCGTCATTCATCTCGTCATCATCATCATCGTCATCATCATCGTCATCGTCATCTACAACAACAACAACAACAACAACATGAAATTGATATATAGTGAGGTTTCGAGGTTTCCTTTAAATTGAATTCGTGGAATGAATGAAACGAAAGCTGACGAATAGCGCTCAGAGAGAGAAAAGAAAAGCAGCACGCATGCAAGAATGTGCCAATTTCATGTAATATTACCGAGGATACCGACTGTCGTCAGGTCTCACTGTGAATTCTGAATACCTTCAAATTTATTCATATGATAAATAATTTATTTGTTTGTTTTATAAGACGTGTGTTATATGAGTACGTGAGCGTGTGTGGATTTCTATGAGACTATTTTTATTTAATTGAAAGTAGTTTATATCGTTAATATAAAAGCTGTAATAGAAACAGTAATGAAAACAGTGATCAGGCATCATTTTCCTTATCAAAATCCCTGATTTATATATTTATATGTAAGTAATTGAAAATAGTTAGAACAATAATTCAAAGAATATTGCAATAACAAACTGTTGACAGTAAGATAGACGAGGACTTTGCCTTCTTGGCATGTTTTTCCGCCATTATCCATGCACAAAGTCGAGCATTCGTACATGCCTGTATCATCTTCATCGACATCTGATAATCTGTCAATTTTTGAATTAATAAATTAAATGTTCTTATTTCTAAAAATTTTAATTTTTAATTGGCTGCAATTTTATTTTTCAAAAACGCAACAATAATAAGTTATTCATGTCAATGATTTTCTTTTGAAAACTTGTTGTCATGTGTCTTGTACGAATTTTTCTTAAATCTGTTAATGGATAATAAAATAAAATATTTTTATATGCACACTAAGAATGCCTTGGGTAAATCCTGGCCTTTGTAACTTGACCCAATTGTACAGCTCGATAAAATCTTTTAAGACAATTGAACATTTTGTTATTATGTTTGAGACAGATGCATGCTGTATACAGCCGCTTAAAAAGCTAATAACTATAAACTAAAAAATTACTTTAATGTTTGAAACAAAATAAATTTAAAACGAAATCTAATGGCGCCTGGAATCCGAATGTTGTGTGATTCGCAAGTGCAGTACAGTGAAGGGTCTTTTTTCGTGGTAGGAAACACAAGTGAACTGTAAAAAAATATTTTTTTTTGATGATTGTAAGTCTATAAAATATGAAAACATTGACCACAGTCTTCTAAATACTTTTTATGTGAAGTATGTGAGGATTGAAAATATAGGAAATTTTTGAATCGAAACGGAATAAACAAATTTGTTAATAAAAATTTTTAAATTAAAAATTAAATGTCGCTTTTTTAAAGAAACTAAAAATTTAAAGTTCGTGTTTCTATATAAAATTTGTAATTTTTAAAAAATTTTAAAAATTTTGATTTATTCTATAATTGACTCCAATTTTGTCTAATCGATCTAAACATTTTATAGAATGAAAAATCCCCGCGACAAATAAACCCTCAAAATTTCAACTGGATTGGATAACGGAAAGTTGGTTTTTCGAAGTGGTTAAGGATCCCAACTTATGGCTCAAGCAAGCAAGCAAACACGGCGAAGTAAAGGATTTAAAAAATGAAAGATTGTGCAAGAATGCTGAATAAAGATAGAACTTAATTAAAATTTATATTAGAGTAGGAGTGTATTAAACCATGAAAACTAACTTGAGATTGATTCCACCCAAAACATCGATTCTGTACAAATATGATTGATCAAATCTGGGCAAATAATTTTCTAAAATTGTAGCAATCGGTGCTTCTTTGCCGAACTTTCTCCATGCATAAACACCATTGGGAGCGCCTGATTTGTTTTCTTTTTCATTCTTCTCATAGTTTTCCCTTTCATCGTCTCTTTCACTTCCTCCATCTTTTCCACTCTCCTGAAAAAACGACGACTTGTCTGTGCCGCATCTGAGAACGGCAACTTCACCGGCGTTTGCTTCAACTTTAACGTCAGCTTCTTGGAGCAACATCTCTGCTGAATGTGAGCTCGTCGTTTGAAAATTAACTTCCATGTGTAAAGCGTCGTCGTCGTAGTCGTCGTCGTCGTCTGTGGCATTCGAATGTAGTGCTGAAATAAAAATAAAATAAAATAAAATTCAAATGAGAAAATTAACATTAGAGCGAAAAATTTGAAGAAAATAAAATTTTTATCCAATGATTGTTGGAGAAAAAAATCACATATTAACAAGAATGTGCGTAATAAAAAACTCAAAAAAGAAAGAGAAATTGGAAAACATCAATCAGTAGGCCTACTCCATCTGTTGACACTTCTTTGTCGTCCAATCAGACGTTTGAAGAAACCTGCACGTATTTCAGTCCCGACAGGTGAGAGAATTTTCCCGCCAAAAAGAAACTGAATAGTCGTTTTTAAAAGTAACAAGAACAACAAGAAGAGCCGCATGAAAAATGACTATTTGAAAACAAGAGCTCAGTGCATCATCATTTACATAATCGTAATCAACACTACTACTACTACCATGATTTTCGTCCTCATCATCATCATCATCATCATCATCATCATAATCATCATAATCATCATAATCATCATAATCATCATAATCATCATAATCATCATAATCATCATAATCATCATAATCATCATAATCATCATAATCATCATAATCATCATAATCATCATAATCATCATAATCATCATAATCATCATAATCATCATAATCATCATAATCATCATAATCATCATAATCATCATAATCATCATAATCATCATAATCATCATAATCATCATAATCATCATAATCATCATAATCATCATAATCATCATAATCATCATAATCATCATAATCATCATAATCATCATAATCATCATAATCATCATAATCATCATAATCATCATAATCATCATAATCATCATAATCATCATAATCATCATAATCATCATAATCATCATAATCATCATAATCATCATAATCATCATAATCATCATAATCATCATAATCATCATAATCATCATAATCATCATAATCATCATAATCATCATAATCATCATAATCATCATAATCATCATAATCATCATAATCATCATAATCATCATAATCATCATAATCATCATAATCATCATAATCATCATAATCATCATAATCATCATAATCATCATAATCATCATAATCATCATAATCATCATAATCATCATAATCATCATAATCATCATAATCATCATAATCATCATAATCATCATAATCATCATAATCATCATAATCATCATAATCATCATAATCATCATAATCATCATAATCATCATAATCATCATAATCATCATAATCATCATAATCATCATAATCATCATAATCATCATAATCATCATAATCATCATAATCATCATAATCATCATAATCATCATAATCATCATAATCATCATAATCATCATAATCATCATAATCATCATAATCATCATAATCATCATAATCATCATAATCATCATAATCATCGTCATCGTCATCGTCATCGTCATCGTCATCGTCATCGTCATCGTCATCGTCATCGTCATCGTCATCGTCATCGTCATCGTCATCGTCATCGTCATCATCATCATCATCATCATCATCATCATCATCATCATCATCATCATCATCACTGTCGTCACCATCATCGTCTTCATAGACACCATCAACAATACTAATAACAAAGCCATAAATAACTCTTTCCATTTTAGCACTTATAAAAATATTTCACCATAAAATCCGCGAACCGTAAACGGGAAGAAAAATATTCAATTTACAATTCATATTTGCAATCTCTAAGGTCGCATACGTTCCAAGATGTCGTGTGCGTTTGTTAGACATTGTACGATGTATGTTAACTTGGCTTTGCACAAATATACAAGTGTGTAATACGTCGCTCTCTATCTGTAGTTTTACGTAAATGTACACGTGGCTTTAAGTCAGTGTATATGTGGCTCTCAACAAGTGTATATGTGGCTCTCAACAAGTGTATATGTGGCTCTGCTCAGCCAGTGTTTCATTTAGAAATTTAGAGCATTGACTTTTGGAAGAATTTGAAAATTAGGGGTGATCCAAAAACATAGAGATAAGGATGAAATATTTCCATGAACATAAATACGCGTTACCTGGACAGACATACACGCAGACTTATTTTTATATAATAAATTTTATCCTATATTTATTTTAAAAATTTAATGAAGTATAAAGTACATACAACTTAATAATTATCTAAATTATAATTTACTTTAATACTTGTCTAAATTATATTTTCTTATAAATAAAATAAAAACAAAATAACAATTATTTATTTATTATAAAGAAAGAAAGAAGATAAACCGTATTACATCATTGCACTATTGCACCGCCGCCATAAGAGTTTTAACGATTGGTTGTTTAATGTCTCCTTCAGCCGTCGGTACAATCGTTAGAGCATTGAGCCATGAAATTTCCTCTCAATTCTTAAACATATTTCTTCTTTTTTTCTATTTTTTTTATTAGTTTGACTTACTTTTTTTAACATAAAATCAACGCTTGACTAATAAAGAATTGTATTTAAATTACGTGAACTTCCGCAGTTATTTAGGCCACAATCAAAATTTTTCCTAAATTAAAAGTTAAATTGCTTCATATTTTGTGATGAGTGCATCTTATTTAATTACTTATTATTATTATTAAGGTTTTATTATTCAAATAAATTAATTAAATAAACACGTTTAAGAGTTCATACAAAAATACAAACTCTATTCTGGACAATCATCGCCAGTTCCACTGCAATTGCCATATTCACCATCATTACCACCACCACCACTCACCACCAGCATAATCATTATTAACACTAGTATCATCATCATCATCATCATCATCATCATCATCGCTGGTATCATCACCACCACCACTGTCATCATCACCATCGTTGTCACTCATGACAATTATTATTAATATCATTATTATAGTAACAAAAACCACCACAATTATGAAACTCACCTTTATTATCATTTATATAATCGTTATTAACGCCACCATCGTCATCACAAGTCACTCATCGCGATTCGCAATAATAAATGACATTTAACCACTGACACATGACAACCAAAATCATCATCATCATCATCATTATCATCATCATCATCATCATCACTAACAACAAGCCAGCAATCGACTCAAAAACTCGAGAAGCTTCTTTATTCGATTGCACAGCTGATTGAAAGGATTGCACAATCGCACGTATATTCCAGTTCCCACGAAGTCCGTGAACATACGAACTTATGTAAAGTTCATGTTCGTAGGGTCTGTGAACATACGAACTTATGTAAAGTTCATGTTCGTAGGGTCTGTGAACATACGAACTTATGTAAAATTCATGTTCATATAGTGCTTGAACATACGAGCTTATGTTCAGTTCATGTTTATATAGTTCGTGAACATACGGACTTATGTTCAGTTTATGTTATAATAGTCAATGAACATACGAATTTATGTTCAATTTGTTATTATACTCCATGAACATGACAAGCATATGTTAAATTAGTGTTATTATAGTCCGTAAACATACAAACTTCTGTTGAGTTCTTTTTTTTTAAATCCGTGAACTTATGTAATGTTCGTGTACTATAACCGAATGTTGGCAAAAATAATGCAGTCACTAAATTCACTTAAACGCTAAGAATAAATTAAATTGAAACATATGGCAAAATTGTCAGTTTAAAGAAGTATTTTGGAGCAAAAGTTAACAAAAAATTTCAATTTTTAAGAACTTTTAGAAAAATATAAGCACAAACAAAATAAAATGAACACAAAAAAGAGTATGAAAAAGAAAAAAAAATATTGCAAAAGTACACGATGAAAAAAAAAGTTAGAAAAAATATATTATGGGAATGGGAAGATGGGAAGGTACATGATGAAAGAAAAAGGGGAAATGTATATACTGAAAGAAAAAGAAGAAAAGGGAAAGGTATATGATGGAAGAAAAAGGGAAAAAGTATATACTGAAAAAAAAAAGAATTGGAATGGTATATGATGGGAAAAAAAGAAGGAAAGGAAAGAAGGATGAAACGTATATGGTAGTAAAAATGAAAAGAGGGAGAATATTATATATTAAGAGAAGAGATGGAATCGGTATATGATGGGAGAGGAGAAAAAATAGAATATCGTTGAAAAAAAAGAAGGAAATTGTATGTAGTGAAAGAAGAGGGAAATGATATATAATGGAAGAAAAAGAAGAAATACGAAAAAAGGGTATTTGATAAAGATGAAGGAGGGAAAAGAAAGAGAAATTAGTCATTTCATTAAAAGATCAACCTTCTGCTGTAATTTTAAATTAAATAAATCAAGTTTAACGTTGGTCAAGAAGGCCCGTGCATTTATTTTAGTTGAAAACAAACTTTTATATTCTATTTTTTCAATGTGTTAAAATAAATATTTCTAACTATTAAATAAAACAAGTATTTAGAAACGACTATGAAATATAAAATTTATATAAATGTAAAACAAACGAAAATAATATAATTAACTATTAATAAATTAATAATAATAATAATGATAATAATGATAAACATTTACAGTAATAAATCAAGCATTTAGAAACTAAAAAATTGCAAAATTGCAAAACTGAAAAAATAAAAAATATATATTATATTATAAAATATATATTATATTATAAAATATATAAATATATATAATATATAAAATACATATTATATTATAAAATATATTAATATATATAAAATA
>OZ022246.1:97079-102079 GCA_963978895.1 Erpobdella octoculata
CTCTCCCTCTCTCTCTCTCTCTCTCTCTCTCTCTCTCTCTCTCTCTCTCTCTCTCTCTCTCTCTCTCTCTCTCTCTCTCTCTCTCTCTCTCTCTCTCTCTTTATGTCTCTCTTTTCTTTTTTCCGTTTTTCTTTCTTTCATATTTGTTACTTATTACTTTTTATATTATTTATTTATCTAGATTTATTCTTTCAATGTTTTTCTTTGCCACAGGGAACAGTTAAAGGGTATACTCTTAATAATATGTGTGTGAAACGAGGCTCTGCTATTAATCTAGTGGAATATATATATATATATATATATATATATATATATATATATATATATATATATATATATATATATATATATATATATATATAACATATGGATATATACATGAATTACATAATATATGCATATTATATTTGAAACCATATTTCAATGAGAAAATAATAAGCTATATTATTTTTGTGTACATAACAAAATGTATTAATATAAAATAATAATAATAAATAAAAGATTATAATACATTAACATGAGAATATCAACAACAAAATGTATTAATATAAAATAATAATAATAAATAAAAGATTAAATAATACATTAACATGAGAATATCAACAACAAAAACTCCACTGCGATAAATAGTGGAAATATGAAACGAAGATTAAAAACATAAAACTTCAATTTCAATTTTGCGTTCGAACGCTCATGTGCATCAAACTGCGAATTTAAGAAAGCAAAACATCTTCGAAAAAACAAAAACCATTAAAATTTTTTATGGAGTAATATATATATATATATATATATATATATATATATATATATATATATATATATATATATATATATATATATATATATATATATATATATATATATATATATATATATATATATATATATATATATATATATATATATATATATATATATATATATATATATATATATATATATATATATATATATATATATATATATATATATATATAAATCTCGTGTCCTAGTGTTTGAAATTGAACTCCTCCGAAACGGCTGAACCGATCTTTATAAAAATTTTTGTGTACATTTGGTAGTTCTGAGGATAGGTCCACACTAGTTATGTAGGTGCATGATAAGCCGCCTAACAAGACTGGTTCCAGTGTGCCCTCCTTTATGTACGGTAGACACAGAAACAGGACAAATCGTAGATGAAATTTTTAAATTGACATAACAAGAGAGAAAAAATACTAAACTAAACTGGACATGAAATTGTATCGAATTGTATTTTATATTGGCAGCCTGCTTGTCTGGCAAAGCCATTCAGATAAATATCGTCATTGGCTTCTGCTCCTGCTGATAAGCACGACTGCCTCCATGTTTATCGTTACTTAAAGACACATTTACAACAACAAGCGAGCTCGTTATGACGACAGATCTGCTGACGATAATAATAGAAAATTCCAGAAAGATGGATGGATGGATGGAGAGCAGGAAGGAAAGGATAGAAGAATGCCAGGGAGCAGCAGTAGGGCAAATGACTTTCAATTCAAACCGGAAAAACAGTGCGGAAAAAAAATTGAACGTACAAATTTGTCAAAAAGAAAAGCCAAATAAAATTCCACCACACACACAAACACATACTTATCTTTACCACATGCACATACACACAGTATCAGCACACACACACACACGCACACAGTCGCGCAAATACATTTGAAAAATGGAAGACCAATCTAGTCATCAATCCTGTAAGCAAACTCATATTTTTTACGCAGATAGAGATGACTAATGAACAAAATCAAAACCGCAACCGTGATAAACAAAAGCAATCTACCTATCTGGAAAAACCCAGGAAATCCGTCAAATGCTTTGATGAATGACAGACGAAGCAATCTGATGACGACCGGCTTCCAAATCTGAGAGACAGTCACGTGACAGGGGAAAACGGAATTACAAAACGTCATGAAACATTTAAGCTTCCTGGCGGTATTGAGCCTTGAGGTTTATAATCTGTTGCAGTGACGGGGGATACATATTTCACATGAAACCTTGCTAATAAGCACATCAATCAATACGCATTGTACTATTATACCACAACACCGTAGAATTAATATACCACAACACTGTGGTGTTATTATGAGTTGCAAAAGTGCATCAAAATTGTAAGTAATATGTTTTTTATTGAGGTGAGAATGTGAAATGTTACTATGTTGAAGCTGGAATGCGCTATATTAACATTTCGATGTAGTTATGTAGTGATCTGCATTATCACTATCACCACCACCATCGTCATCATCGTCATCCTCATCATCATTTGCTGCAATGCTATCATTATCAGGACAGAGCAGCAAGACAAGAGTTAAACAGAACAGTAACACCTTCGTACGACCCCGGGAGAGCAAATATATTAAAGAAAAATTGAGAAGTAATGGAAACATTTCAATCTTTGTTTACATTGGCGCATTTCTTTCTTGCATTATTGATCAGGAGAAATTTCTCGTTTCCCCCTCTTCCCCCCCCAATGCCACATCTCCTTCGTGTAAAAAATGAGTAGGAAGTCTCGAAGGGTGTAAGTATTTCTTTGTCTCTATGGATAGCATCTTGCTTATGTTTCTTTGTCTCTATAGATAGCATCTTGCTTATGTTTCTTTGTCTCTATGGATAGCATCTTGCCTGTGTTTCTTTGTCTCTATGGATAGCATCTTGCTTATGTTTCTTTGTCTCTATGGATAGCATCTTGCTTATGTTTCTTTCCATATCTCTGTAGAAATAATTGTGTCGATCATTTTTCCTGCTTTATTGATATTAATTTGTTTGTGTTTCTCTAGCTGTCTTCCGTTTTGGTAATTGCCTCTCTCTCCCTGCCTCTCGCTCTTTTTTATTTTCTCTCTCTTTTTCTCTTTCTCTTTCTCTCTCTCCTCTTTCTCTCTCTTCTTTTCTCTTTCTTTGTCTCTCTGTATCTTCTCTTTTGTGTTTACTTTGTTTTTATAATTCTTTCCTACCATTCTCAATCTTTCTTTCTATGCATCTTTTTTCTTCTCTCTTCTTGTTTAATGGTCGACTCGTTCAAGAACGCCTCCTTTCATCTTGCAAACAACAAATGGTCAAAAAAACAAGAGAATGGTCATGGAAAAAAAATAAAGAAAGAAAAAAGAACGGAATTGCAGAAAACGTGGTGAGAAGAAGTTGATGAGTAGCTGGAAAAACAAGTACGGAACGGAGTGACAGAAGAAAAAAAGATGAAAGAAAGCACCTAGATATCAGAGCTGGAAAAAATTTAAGAAGAAAAAAACAATAAAATAAAATTCATAAGAATAAAATAAATAAAAAAAAAAGAAAGTTTACATGAAAGTTAAAAAAAGAAAGAAATTGAATAAGATGGAGCACGAAAGTCTCTCAACTGACAGAAGAGTTGAAGATGGAAGATCTCCCCGTACGACGACAACACAAGATGCCCACAGTCCTCTTCACCAACTCCATCCCCAAATACGTAGGAGCAACAACAGACATACATCTGGATGACTTATGGGAGTTCTAATCAACGGAATTTTCCGTGATGCAAGCAAGTTAATCAGCGATAAATCTCAAGAAGAGAAACAAAAAAAAAACCTTAAACAACTCTTCTTTGTTGTTACGTCAAAATAAACGGAATCGATCTTGTCACGTGACGTGAGATTTGTCTCTCCATGATTTATCATTCCGATTAGAATCGTAAAAAACTTTCCTTATTTGTTAAATTTTTGTTTTTTGAAGATTTAATTTAATTTTATTTTTATTTTTTAAATTGCTTTTCACATCAAAAAGAAAGCAGCAATTTTCAAGTGCACGCACAAAAAAGCTATCCTACTAAATTCTTATGTTAATTCCAAAAACAAGATTTTTTAACAAATCCCTTATATTATTGAATTTGTCGGATTTTCATTTATTGCAAATCAGGTTCTTTTAATATGACTTTTTTGGAATTTATATATGTGAACCTTTTTTTAATCGTATTTGAATGAGTGAGTGAGGCTGTGGTCAGTTATATACGTAGATAATATCAGATCATATAATAAATTTAAATAAATGAAAAATAAGAATTAAAGAAAACATTTAGACATGCGTCATAATGAAGCAGCTGAACAATTTTTTTGAATATATGTCCCTTATTAGAATCCAGATTTCTAGATGAGATCGAATTACCATGAAATTGCGTCAGATTGTAATCAATGATGGAAAGAAGAAGAAAAAAAGAAATAGGAAAAAAGAGACAGATAGACAGACAGACACAGAGGGTAAGAAGGAGAGAGAAAGGGAAGGAGAGAGAAAGGGAAGGAGAGAGAAAGGGAAGGAGAGAGAGATAGGGAGAAAGGAAAATTAAAAACCAACTTTGATAATCCAAATCTCAAATTATTTTTAAGAAATACAATATAAAATGATTAAAAGTTAAAAAATGACATAAAACGGAGTACTATTACGATGATGATAATGATTATGATGATGTTGGTGGTAGTGGTGATGATGAGGATGATGGTGGTAATAAAAAACATTTTTAGTGTTTAATTACGTCATTTATAGCGAGCTAACCTTTTGGCGATAAAAGTAATAAAAGAAAACCCTCATTATCACAAAATGTCACCATTATTACAATAGGTTTCCATTATGGGTCATCATTATCACAACGTGTCATCCTTATTAATTTATGTCACCATTATTACAATATGTCACAATCATTATTATATGTCTCCATCATTATAATACGTCACCATTATCATAAAATGTCACCATCATTACAATAGGTGACTATTATTACAATAGGTCACCATATCATCATCATCAATATTACAATATTTATATTATACGCTTTTATTCAACTTCTTCTGTTTTTTATATGTTTAATGGTTCGTAATTTCAAATCAAATTTTAGATCAAAAGCCTTTATCCAACTCAGCTGAAACTTGAAAAAGATAGGTTGATAATATCTTTTCTTAAAAGTTATAAAAAGTTTCAAACAATTGAACAATTGAACCATCTATAGTAAATTTATACGCATC
>OZ022246.1:107079-242079 GCA_963978895.1 Erpobdella octoculata
ATCCAAGTCCAACAACCTCCCAGAATGATCAAATTTTCTCCGTTTCTAAAATGTCTACCATTTCATTACCCCTGTACGGCGATTTTATTTGATCTCAAAATGACTATCCGTTCCTCTTCTCAAGGTGATCACCATTTTTTTTCCATAATGACTACCCTCGCCCACTACGCAAGAGTGACCCCTTTTTCCCTCAAAATACTCACCCTGTGACGAGATTCTGCTCGGGTATTGATGCCTGACGACGAAACAACTGACTCGAGACTAACAAGATTTAAAATTTTATTAAAATAACACAAACGACAATTAATACACTAGTCGGACAGAGCTTCACCTCTCAAAATCGCAAGAAGCAAGAGAACCTAAATTCCAATCGCAAATTTCCTTATATAGCCTAGCACACGTGTCAATTTTAATTTACAAAAACCACCAATCCGAATACAGCCTTAATTCCACGTGACCGTTTGACTAGCCCCACGTGACCGTTTGACACACAAAAGTTTACAAAGGCAATATACATCAAAATCACCGCAACGAAGTAATAATATTAAACTAAACTCCTTTTCCAAACAGATAATTCGTTTTTTAATTTGATATAATAAAAAGTTTTACATTAGCAACGATACAAATAGATAGAAACGACAATTAGTCAAAAGGAGTTATGATAATTACTTAACGAGCCAATCACATCGCAGAATGAAAGCGCTTACGTCAGCACTCAACAAATTTACAAGAAAGTGTGCTTAAAATATGTTACATATCACGCTACAACTCATTTAATACTCATCCGAAATCGATAAAATTAGGTATCAATAAAGGACTACACAATATCTATGCAACGTACTAAAAATTATTATCGAAAACTTAATAGGAAAGACGCTAGAATTCGAAGCACACCAAAATCGAGCAAGTTTGATTAATAAGCAAACCGACGTTACCTCTCTAGTCGGCGTTTTTCATCGCGCTCTCCGCCTAGTCCGCGCAATAAAGTTATTCATTACAAAATTATAATCGACTATGGAGACAACCATGACACACCCTCATTAGCTACCTAAGGGTGACCACAGCCTATTTTCGCCCCCTAAAAAGTCACCCTAATTTTCTACCCAAGAGACACTCTTTCATTTCCCAGAATGGCCACCCTAACTTTCTACCCAAGAGTGGCCCTTTCCTTTCCCAGAATGACCACCACCATTTTCTACCCAAGAGAGCCCCTTTCTTTTCCCAGAATGACCACCCCCATTTTCTACCCAAGAGTGGCTCTTTCCTTTCCCAGAATGGCAACCGTCATTTTTTACCCAAGAGTGGCTATTTCCTTTCCCAGAATGGCTACCCTCGTTTTCTACCCAAGAGTGACCATTCGCTCTCCCTTTCCATGCCCAGAATGACTATCAATCAACTGGAGATTGACCAGTGAGAACGTGGGTCACGTGATTGTTGACGAGTTTATTTCATCACGTTGTCATGACAGAAGTAGGCTGAGGGGGGGGAGATTTCTTAAAGTTCAACTTGATTTTTTAATTAAAACTTAAATATTTATTTTAAAAATCTCTTGTTTAATTAAAATTAAAAAGTAAAATTGGAGAAAATAATCTGGCAACAAAGCTACAGAAGACTTGCAATAAATAAATTTATAAACAAATAAATAAATAAATTAAATAATTTATTTATAAGAAAATAAAAAAATACAGAAAACTTGGAGAATTAGTAGGGATTTAAATTATAAAGATTTAAATTGTTATTTATTCATGGCACCACATGCACGCGTAAAAACCTACACACATCTATATACATACTCGAACATAGATAACCACACAAACCCACACATACACACACCTATACTTAAACATAGATTCACACACACCGAGACAATTAGACATACCTATAAACATACATTCAAACATACCCATACACATACATTCACACAGACAATCACACCCAAACATACATATATACATATATACATACATACATACATACATACACACACACACACACACACACACACACACAAACAAACACACACACACACACACACACACACACACACACACACACACACACACACACACACACACACACACACACACACACACACACACACACACACACACACACACACACACACACACACACACACACACACACACACACACACACACACACACACACACACACACACACACACACACACACACACACACACACACACACACACACACACACACACACACACACACACACACACACACACACACACACACACACACACACACACACACACACACACACACACACACACACACACACACACACACACACACACACACACACACACACACACACACACACACACACACACACACACACACACACACACACACACACACACACACACACACACACACACACACACACACACACACACACACACACACACACACACACATACACACATACAAACACACATACATACATACATACATACATACATACATACATACATACATACATACATACATACATACATACATACATACATACATACATACATACATACATACATACATACATACATACATACATACATACATACATACATACATACATACATACATACATACATACATACATACATACATACATACATACATACATACATACATACATACATACATACATACATACATACACACACACACACACACACACACACACACACACACACACACACACACACACACACACACACACACACACACACACACACACACACACACACACACACACACACACACACACACACACACACACACACACACACACACACACACACACACACACACACACACACACACACACACACACACACACACACACACACACACA
Source organism: Erpobdella octoculata (assembly GCA_963978895.1). NCBI lineage: Eukaryota > Metazoa > Annelida > Clitellata > Hirudinida > Erpobdellidae > Erpobdella > Erpobdella octoculata. The sequence continues at coordinate 109,966 of OZ022246.1, forward strand.
CACACACACACATACATACATACATACATACATACATACATACAAACAGACAAGATTCGAAATGTCTCGAGATGTTTATGTACAAATCTTGAATATTCGTTGAGAGCACTTTCCTGTTTTATAATTCAAGATTACGTCATTCATCCCATCAAGTGATTATTTCGATTTTTATGTTTCTCTTTTTATTTCAATTCTCTGCAAATGTTTTTTAAATAAATTTATTTTAAAATAATTATATTTTTAAGATTTAAAATCCTTTTTCCATTCATTAAATATTTGTTCTTTAAAGTCTAATTTCATCAAAATGCTAAAACAAAAGCAAAAGCTTTCAAACAAAATAATTTGATTATATATTATTTTTTTTATAATTTAGATCATTAAAGAAAGAAAGAAAAAAACATGTCATTTTCAAGAGACGAAAAGAAAAATATATGAAGAGAAAGACATCGTGAGTTATTATTGATGCGGTCTATAAATATCTCCTGGGAAACTCCGTCAGGAATAGCGAACAAATAATTAGCATATTATTGCATAATTAATTACCAGGTCAATCGAAAACATGGAGTTGCATCACTGCAATTCTGTGGAAATTTTACGCAGAAAACCACGGGATGAGGTGGAATATTTTGTTTATACGAAAGCCGAAGATATGATGGATGGATGGTGGAAGTTATGAGGAAAAAAAGACAGAACCCAAGCAGAAGTGACTCCATGTCTTTTTCTTTTCCCTCATCCTCTTTTGTATTCAGCTCGATGCCCGTTTCAAATTGATCAAACAAAATATAAAATAAGCATTCACCTACATGATGTTAGAATACTATCATCATAACCTAGATGGTGTCCGAATACTATCATCATAACCTAGATGATGTTAGAGTATTATCATCATACCCGAATACTATCATCATAACCTAGATGATGTGAGAGTAATATCATTGTATCCGAATACTATCATCATCATTTCAATAATGGTGTCCGAAAACAATCATCATCACTTTCATGATGTGCGAATATTGTCATCATCATCTCCATAATGATCTTATAATACTGCTACCACCATCATCATCGTTTTTTCCACCAGCTTCATCATTATCACAACCCCTATTTTATCATCATCATCATCGTTTTTCCCACCATCTCCATCATTATCACCACCACTATTTCATCCTCATCATTTTCATCATCTTCGTCATCGTAACCATGACAAATTAATCAAACCCTTAAATCTGACTTTTATACAAAACAACATCAGGAAATGTTGAATAAGTTCACAATGTACTGCTTTAAGTGCACATGTTTTGTATTGTCTTTGTACACAATCATTCGAGGGTTTTCATCGGAATAAAATTGAACGTACCCACCATGAATTTTTCAAATATTTTCCTGTTTTTCCATCAGTTCACTGACTGCAAATGTTTAATTTGGAATGTTATTCGTACACTAACGTTATACGTACACTAACGGTATACGTACTCTCATGTTATACGTACACTAACGTTATACGTACATTATCGTTATACATACACTAACGTTATACGTACACTAACGTTATACGTACACTAACGTTATACGTACGCTAACGTTATACGTAAACCAACGTTATACGTAAACCAACGTTATACGTACACTAACGTTATACTTACACTAACGTTTGCGAGTCTTTCATCGGGGTTTTATTTTTAAAGTTATTATAAGAAAGAAAAAAAATTATATTTATAATAATCAACGTTTTATAGCGTCGTCCGTATAGCTTACTTTGTGCATTTTGCGTTATGTCCGTATAGCTTACTTTGTGCATTTTGCGTTATGTCCGTATAGCTTAATTTGCATACATTTAGAGTTACGAAAAAAAATTTGATGTTTGACAATTTTCTAACATAAACGAATATGAACGAAATAATCAGTTGACATTCATTTCCAACATTTTATGACATTTAAAGTTTTTTTCGTCGTCTGATATAATTATTCGATTTGCATGTTTTAACTTCCAAACTCCAAAAAAATTTTCTGTAATATTTATGAACAATAATAATAAAACTAGTAATTATGAGAGTTATTATTATATTTATTATAATTCATATAAATTTAACTATTAAATTATTTTTATTAAGAATTTAATTTTCTATTTATTCATAATTAAAAATACAAATATATATTTAAAGACAGAAATTATAGAACTGCAGATATATTTATAATTCTGAACTATCTAAACTACAGTAACTATAATTAAAAAAGAATCTATAAAAAAAACAAACATATTTATAATTTAAACCATGGAAAATATAAATTAATCAAGTGCCAGTTAATATGCAATTTGGGCTATTACAGACAATAATTATTAAAATTAATAATTGATATAAAATAATAATATTTTTATTTTAAATAATTATAATTATAAGTTATACTATGGTAAAATAAATAAAAATAACAAAAAGAGATAATAAAATAATAAGCTATTTAAGCAAGAAATACTGGATGAGGCTTAGCGGAATTAAGTGAAATAAAAACAAATCCCAAGTATACAGAAATGAAAAGGAAATGTAAGAAATACAACAAACGTATGTTTTACATCTGTGTTTACATACATATACAATAATATACATACTTTGTATGTAAACATACATACAAACATACTTAAATTATTGTATCATATTTGTATACATAACTCGTGCCATCTACTCACTAGGGGGCAGGATAAAACACCGGGAAGTGAAATATTCTTTTCTCTGGAACGCCTCCCTTCCTTCCTCTCTCTCTCTCTCTCTTGTTTCCTCTCTCTCTCTCTCTTTCTCTCTCTCTCTCTCTCTCTCTCTCTCTCTCTCTCTCTCTCTCTCTCTTTCTCTCTCTCTCTCTCTCTCTCTCTCTTTCTTCCTTCCTCTCTCTCCTCGCTCTCTTTCCCTCCCTTCTCTCTCCCTCTCTCTTTTGTTTCCTCTCTCTCCTCGCTCTCTCTCTCACACGCTCTCTCTCTCTTTCTTCCTTCCTCTCTCTCCTCGCTCTCTCTTTCTTCTTTCCTCTCTCTCCTCGCTCTATCTCTTTCTCTCACTCTCTCTCACACGCTCTCTCTCTCTCTCAAATCATTACGGCTTGCAATAATATTATTATCCTCGTGTTTAGCAACTCGACGAGATAATCAGCTAATTAACGAGGCAGTTAATTTTTTTTTTACTGCCTGGAAGCCATGTTGCGATAGCAAATCATCACCAAGGAGATTGATGCAGGCCTTTTAACACTCTTGCACTGCAACACTCCCGGGCTGAATTACCGCGAAACTTTCATCTTCGGTTGACACCACGTTTCATCAGTGATGGTGTCATCACACCTATCCCCATCATCATCATCACTATCTTTACCATCATCATCATCACCATATTTATCATCAACATCTTTATCATCATCATCATCATCACCACCACCACCATAATCATCATCATCATCATCATCATCATCATCATCATCATCATCATCATCATCATCATCATCATCATCATCATCATCGTCATCGTCATCGTCATCACCACCACCACCACCATCATCATCATCATCATCATCATCATAACCACCGTCGTCGTCTTCTTCTTCCTCACCTACTTCTAGCATAACAGAGAGAAACGTATATACTTGAGATTAGACTGACTGACCACCCATGAAGGGATGGAAGGAAAGTCAACTGTGAACTGAATTTCTTTTAAACAATTTAAATATTTTATTTTTAAAAAATAAAATTAATCGTGGAATATGATAAAGGAACTTTAATCATTTCTAAATATTATTTAAAGAAATGAACTAGGGTATCTGAAATGAATAATATCATTATAGTAATCGTACATATTAAACTAATTTTTTGATTAGTTATTTCTTATATTTACAAAAAATATATAATAGTTAAGTTATTGATATATTTACCATAATTATTTCATCATAACTATTGTTATGTTTTAAATTAAATATTGTAATTAAATTACTTTGTGTTGATATTAAACTATTTAATCGAGACACTTAAGAATTTTTATATTTTTAATAATTATTAATAAAAACAAACAAATAATCAAAAACAAATTATATCCAACCTGTCATGTGAGATGTTTCAGATGACGATGACGATGATGATGATGATGTCGACGACGACGACGATGATGATGACGATGATGAAGGAAAAGAAGGGAATGAGACAGTGGAAGAGATGAAAGTCGCCAAAAGTAACAACGGACATAGGAAGATGTACAAAACCTTGATTCTGCGTTGAAACATTCTTCGAGTTCCCGACAGGCGCTCATTCTCCGATATCATCGGCGGCAACAACGACTCGACTGCAACAAGGACAACTACTCATGCGGCAGTTGTAGCAACGACATTTTATTCCCGATATATACTTTGTAAGAAGTTCATCATCGTCGTCATCATTAGCAACAACTACAACAAATACTGCTAACATGGTTGTTGTTGACTTAAAATATCCTGTAAAAACCAGTCAATTATTTTGTTTTTAATTATTTTCCTAATAATATAATTAAGAATAATAATAATAAATATCATCAACCAAGATGTTCGTTGAAAATTCAAAGTCGCCTAATATTATTCCGTTTTGTTGTAGTTTATATTTTCTTATATTTAGTTGATAATATTTTTACATTTATTTCATATTTTCTTATATTTGTTTATATTTTATCTTCAAAACGAACTAATTTAATTATTCTCTGACAAATTGAGGAAATCCGGTCAAACTGGTAACCAACGGATAACTATAAAGAGACCATCAGAAAACAAGCAAGCAAGAAAGCGAGCAAGCAAGCAACAACTTCAACCAATTTAGCAGAACCATAAACGTTGTAAGATTTAGAGATATTTCCACATTCCACCACGTGTATTTGGTCAGTCATCGCAAGATGTTTCTCATCACTTTTATTTATTCAACAGCAGAAAACAATCTTTTATACTTCATAGAAACTTTCATACACCTCCAATAATAGTAATCACATTTAATAACGAATATTGATAAATTAATTTTCGAAATCTTTAAAAGCAAAAGCCGCAGCAAAAACAATAACAACTAAAATGAGTTATTTTTTCACAAGCGTCAGGGCAATAACAACTACAATGAAATATTTTTTCACAAGCGTCAGGGCAAAAAAAAAACTTTAACTCGACTTCTCTTCGATTGTATACATGAGAGAGAAAGGGAAAGATATAACCTATTTATACTCGCAAAGCCTTCCGCGTGTCACGAATGCACGGAAAAAGAAGGAAATGTCGGTGTGACATAAATGCATGGAAGAAATGTAGTCGTCACACAAATACATGGCATAAAGAAAAGCTGGCGTGACAGAGATGCTTGGAAATGTCGGTGTGACTTAAATGTGTGGAAATGTCGTTTTGACACAAATGCGTGCAAGTGACGGTGTGATGAAAATGCGTGGAAATGTCGGCGTGACTCAAATGCGTGCAAATGTTTTTGTGATAAAAATATATGCAAATGTCGGTATGATACAAACGCATGCAAATGTCGGTGTGACACAAATGCGTGGAAATGTCGGTGTGACAGAAATGCCTGGAGAGAAATTTATATCTTGGAATAGCGTTTGTGTTGCTTTAAAACACGTCTGCTGTCGCCATTCGGAACACTTGCGTCCAGCTTCGTCGTATCTTCTAATTAACAATTTGAAACCAGTTGTCTCACGACAAGAATGCAATAAAAATCCCTCGAAAGATCGTAAAACATAAAAAGACTAACATCTCCAATAGTGAAAGTGAGTGAAAAGAAGCACATTATTATCTTAAAAGAAGATCATATATCATATTATTTTAAAAGAAGTATCATATACTATATTATTATCTTAAAAGGATGTCATATATTCTATTATTATCCTGTTTTAACGGGATTCAAAACTTTAACCTTTCAACTTGAACGAACAAGTTCATTTGTTTTAAAGTTCTTTTTTTCAGGTTTAAAAAATTTAAATTCTATGAAAACATCATTTAACTACAATATTACCATATCTATTGCTGAAGTAAGTACATAGCTGTTCAGTTCTTAGCTTATTTATATATATCACTAAGTGTTGAATCCGTAACGGTGGTGTTTTTTACAGAAAGCATTGTTCCGTAGATCATCGTATACTTCGCTGGATGAGGTTTTACCTACATTCGATAGATAGCAGTTGATAAAAAGGCATGAATGAGAGTGCTGCCAGCAAGTCTCTAGGCAAAAACTGCCTCTGCAGAAATGTAGAAAAAAATTTTTTGATAAAAAATTGGATCAGAAATGAACCTGTTTGAAATAATTTTTTCCTAAAGAAATATTTTAATAAAATAAATGATTAAAAAGTGTCTATGTCAAATTGCGTATATGTCTTGGTCACGAAATCAGATTGCAATCCCGAAATGTCGGGATTCACGGATCCCGGATTGACAAGCTTTCAATCCCGGAATTACAAAAAAGCCAACCCTAGTTTCAATGTTTGGAAGCAAAAATTTTTTTTCGATGTTTAGGTAGCTTGGTCAGCATTTAAAAAATTTTCTGTGCTTACTTACTAAAAATGAATATTAAAGAAGTTGACCAAAAGCGTCTGCTTTATCAACGGATGTGGAATTTGGACTCTTTTAAAGCGTCAAGACGTTCAAGGGCCGAAAAGCAAAAAGAGGTTCTTTTTCTGAAAACTCTTGTTGAAGAAATGCTCTAAACGAGTATCAACATACACACGAAAGTACATATACATACATACATACACACGTATACACATACAGACATACACACGTATACATACATAAGTTATACATACATACATACATACATACATACATACATGCATGCATGCATGCATGCATGCATGCATACATACATACATACATACATACATACATACATACATACATACATACATACATACATACATACATACATACATACATACATACATACATACATACATACATACATACATACATACATACATACATACATACATACATACATACATACATACATACATACATACATACATACATACATACATACATACATACATACATACATACATACATACACACACACACATACACACACACACACATACATACACACACATACATACATACATACATACATACATACATACATACATACATACATACATACATACATACATACATACATACATACATACATACATACATACATACATACATACATACATACATACATACATACATACATACATACATACATACATACATACATACATACATACATACATACATACATACACACACAGATGAGATGCTTACATCCCGGACACCGACATACAAACACTCACAGACAGAAATGTCCGAGCTCCTCTCTTTGCTAATTGCGCTCTCTCGTCGTACGTGAATCACGCGATCTAGATTGATGACAATGATGTATGCCGTTTCTCTTTTGCTCCTTTTCATCATCATCATCTTCTTCTTCATCTTCTTCTTTCCCAACTCTCTTTTCTTTCTTTCTTTACATAATAAACATTCTCATCATCTTCTCTTTCTTCATCTTCTTTTACTCTCTTCTCTTCATTCCCATTTTTTTTATTTCTTACCTTACTATTTTTCTTCCTATTCAATACTATTCATAATCATCCAACTCTTTCTCAACATCATCTATAAGAACTTAAACTACGAAATCAAACTGGCCAAGACTTACTTATTGTCTAATAAAAATGCACCTTTCCAACCCCCCCCCCCCCCCCGTGCTTTCGAAGTCTTGACGTGATGTCAACAATTCATCTTTATGTCCTTAAACGTTCAGATTGCTCTTTTTGTGAAAATTCTTCAAAGTTTTTTATTTGAAAAAGCCACAAGGCCAAAAATTTTTTATTTTGTTTATTTATTAATTATTTAATTAATCAATCAATTTATATATATATATATATATATTTTTTTTTTATATTTATTTATTCATTTATTATTTATTATTTATTATATATTTCATATTTGTTATTTGAATTAATTAATTAATTTATTTATTTATTTATTTATTTATTTATTTACTTACTTACTTACTTACTTACTTACTTACTTACTTACTTACTTACTTACTTACTTACTTACTTACTTATTTACTTATTTACTTATTTACTTATTTACTTATTTACTTATTTACTTATTTACTTATTTACTTATTTACTTATTTACTTATTTACTTATTTACTTATTTACTTATTTACTTATTTACTTATTTACTTATTTACTTATTTACTTATTTACTTATTTACTTATTTACTTATTTACTTATTTACTTATTTACTTATTTACTTATTTACTTATTTACTTATTTACTTATTTACTTATTTACTTATTTACTTATTTACTTATTTACTTATTTACTTATTTACTTATTTACTTATTTACTTATTTACTTATTTACTTATTTACTTATTTACTTATTTACTTATTTACTTATTTACTTATTTACTTATTTACTTATTTACTTATTTACTTATTTACTTATTTACTTATTTACTTATTTACTTATTTACTTATTTACTTATTTACTTATTTACTTATTTACTTATTTACTTATTTACTTATTTACTTATTTACTTATTTACTTATTTACTTATTTACTTATTTACTTATTTACTTATTTACTTATTTACTTATTTACTTATTTACTTATTTACTTATTTACTTATTTACTTATTTACTTATTTACTTATTTACTTATTTACTTATTTACTTATTTACTTATTTACTTATTTACTTATTTACTTATTTACTTATTTACTTATTTACTTATTTACTTATTTACTTATTTACTTATTTACTTATTTACTTATTTACTTATTTACTTATTTACTTATTTAATTAAGATCGGTCACAAAATGAGCGCTAGCGGGAGAGCGAGCGGAAACGGGAAATGGAGATTGAGCGGGAACGCGAACGGGAAAGCAAGCGGAAACGGAAAAGTGGGAAAGGGAAAGTAACCGGGAACGGGAGAGCAAGCGGGAGCAAAAAATTATTGTTTGTTACTTATATTTATTCATTAAAATCGTCATATGTTGAAACATAACAACTCAAACTTATGATTGACTGGCGCCTCTGCAACTCACAGGAATGGCAAGTCGCATAACCAATTCCTTCATTTATATTTATTTATTATATATTTCATATTTGTTATTTGAAATTTATTTATTTATTGTTTTATTTTAAATTATTTAGCCAACAAAATGGAATTCCGAGTGTACGAATAGCAGCCCTTTCGGATCGACTCGCAGACTTTACCCTGGAGACGACGTTTGAATTGAAGCGGTAATCAATGGAAAAAAATCAATTAACTAATAAATTACTAGCCAGCCATTAACCTGGGGCGTTTTAAGGCAATTGGCGAAATCAAATTCCATGGATGGCTAGATGGTTGTATGTATGTATGTATGTATGTATGTATATGTGTATGTATGTATGTATGTATGTATGTATGTATGTATGTATGTATGTATGTATGTATGTATGTATGTATGTATGTATGTATGTATGTATGTATGTATGTATGTATGTATGTATGTATGTATGTATGTATGTATGTATGTATGCCTTTATAAAATATAATAAGTTAAATTGATTTTCTCGTAAAATAATCAATTATTATAATATCAACAAACAATAAAAAGATTTGAAATAATTAACAACCGAATAAATATAAATGTATTATTAAAAACAATTTCTTGCTCCGGCAGGCACGAACCGAGTAGCGGTTTTGTGATCTTCGTGTGGCTCCTGGAAAACTTGTGTCGGAAGCAATAAAGCAACTTCCAGGTATAAATTGCACATCCCTACAAAAGCAGCATGGCAGATCTATTACATACGCAAGATTACTAGCGAGACGTGACGCAACCGCTACTCTTGATGCGACGTCGTTGCCGTCGTAGTCGTAGTAGTAGTCGTAGTACTTGTTTTGACTTCTCGCTGCTACTACTACTGCTGCTGCTGCTGCTGCCTTACAGAGAGATAAAACTAGATACTTATTATCATCAATATCAACATCTTCATAAGTAGCATTAGCATTTTCTAATTATCATCGTTATCACTTTTGTCATCACCATCATCACTTTTATAATCATCATCATCACTTTCTTAATCATCATCATTACTTCCTCCATCGCCATCGTCGCCCTGACGATCGCTATCGTAATCGAAATCAACAATTTTCCGCTACTGTTGCCGTAGTGAGTGCCTCAATAAAGAAAGACGGTAAGCAATATCATCACCACCACCACTACCATCATTATCATAATCACAACCACTGTCATCATTATCATCACCACTGCCATCATTATCATCACCACTGTCATCATAATCACCACCACTGTCATCATTATCATCACCACTGCCATCATTATCATCACCAATATAATTTCTAAGACTATCATCATTATTATCATCACCACTATCATTATCATTACCATTATTATCATCACCACCATCATTATCATCAACACCATCATTATCATTACCATCATTATCATCACCACCATCATTATCATCGCCATGATCACCATTATTTCCATAAGAATTATAATCACTCTTAAAAAAATCTTGGTTATTTTTCTCCAAAATCATCACCATCCTCATCATCGTCATCATCACGAATATCCTAGCTGTAAACTACATTATTGATATTAACAGCAATACTTCAATATTTTTTCAATATCGCTTATATATTTTAAACATTTTTTGCTCACTGACACTTTCGTCGGTGTGTGGTGTGTTTATAAAGATGCTTTCATGTGTTTGAAACTATGTTTGTTTGTATGTGTGTGTAGGTTTTAGTTTCCAGTTGTTTTAATTTTTACTTAATGTTTGTCCAGGAATGAAAGTTAAAACAAGAGTTATTGAGTTAAAAAAATAAAAATAAACTAAACAGATAATTACTGAAAAAATCATTGAAGGTCTAATAAGACCTCTCTCTTTTTATACACTTTTACTTAACTTGACTTCTCTGTCTGTTTGTCTGTCTGTCTGTCTATCTATCTATCTATCTGTCTGTCTGTCTGTCGTCAAATTATGCAATCGATTTTAAACTAACTTCCCGATGAGCTAGAGACATAAAAATTTAAAATTACCTCCAAACTGATTACCAATACATTCTATCAAATTTTCGGATCGATCGGACAAAATTTAATTAAATAATTAATTGTGATATTTTCGTCGAACTATTTATTGTCTATGCTGATATGCTCGTTGTTTATGTAACAGAATGTGGCCTACACAATCGATTATATAAAAGTGTGTTTTTAAAAAACTTTTTTTTTGATTCACTTGTTACTCCTTCTTTCATTCTGTTTCTTTAATTTTATTTCTCTCTCTCTCTTTCTCTCTTACTCTCTCTCTCTCTCTCTCTCTCTCTCTCTCTCTCTCTCTCTCTCTCTCTCTCTCTCTCTTACTTTCTCTCGTTTTCTTTCTTGAAAAAACTGCACACCGTTTTCTTGTACAAACGCAATTAGCTTAACAATCCAATCGAGAACAAGGAAGGAACGAAAGGAGCAGTTTCTTCTCCTCCTCCTCCCTCACCATCCATTCATCCGCTCAATATAAATATAAACATTGATGGAATAAAAGAGAAAAAACTAAAAATCAATTGATATAAATTATATATATATATATATATATATATACGTATACGTTAACAGTTTCGATTGTTATATTCATCACACTTATAGCTTTTTATCACAATAATGTGTGCCATTTTATCAAATTTAAAGAAAAAAGTGTCATTTTTATCACATTTATGGTTTTCATTTTACATGCTTTTATTAACTTTCACTTGTCCAGATGTCCATGAGATGTCCGCGGACGTTTAGAAGATCGGAAGTTCATTATAAAATTAATCAACTTCAAGAAAATTTAAAGTTTAATTTAGAAAAATAACCATGAAAAAATGTAAAAAACAAAAATTATTAAAAAATAAATTAAAGATGCATATGATAATGACGACAAAAATTTTCATCGTCATAGTAACTAAAGGCATATTTTCTTTACTATTCACCGGGATAATTTTCCAGCTATCTTAAAAGTATGTTTTTAATTTTTTTTAATTAACCGTCACCTTTTCACTTGTTATTTTAGTGAGTTAACCATGGCAAAAGTCACTTTGATGATGCTGATGATGACGATGATGATGGTGGTGATGATGATGATGATGATGATGATGATGATGATGATGATGATGATGATGATGATGATGATGAGGACGATGACGACGATGATGATGATAATGATGATGACAACGATGACGACGATAATTTTACTCTCGCATGACACTGTGACGAAGCTTCGGTAAATCGTTTTGTTCCACTCACGTCAGGTCGTCGACAGGGTTTATTCCTTACGACACCAACAATATTGTCATGTGACAGAAATAGTGGTATAGTGTTATCAACAAGATGGTATTGTGGTATCACACAATATGGAATTGTAGTATCAACAGGATGATATTGTGGTATCAACAAGATGGTATTGTGGTATCAACACAATAGTATTGTGATACACATTATACACATTGTGAAACACAAAGGTCCTGAGATACCAAAACAGTGGTCCTAAGATATCAACACAGTAGTCCTAAGGTATAAACAGAGTGGTCCTAAGGTATCAAAACAGTGGTCCTAAGATATCAACACAGTGGTCCTAAGATATAAAAAAGTGGTCCTAGATGGTCTGCGGTTTTGGTTACAATCAGAGAAAGAAAACTTTTCCAGTCAATCTCTTGAACCGTTGATCTCCTTTTTCTGTCTCCATCTCTTCAATCCTCTCTCTTTCTCTCTCTCTACATTTCTTTCTCTCTCTATCTCACTCTTTCTCTCTTTCTCTCTCTATTTTTCTTTCTCTCTCTATCTCACTCTCTCTCTCTCTTTCTCTACCTGTTATTCATCTATTATTCTTTCTCTTGTTTTCTTTGAAAAATAACCAGTCATTCGTATAACTGAAGTGAGATTGGTTGGATGTCATTATGGCTTATATTATTATTATTATTATTTCAAAAATTGCTGCAAACACCGAAGCAGCAATGTTGCAGCAACCACCAAGAATAACCAAATAAAATTATTGCAACAACAACAAAATAAAATAATTGCAACAAAATAAAACAGTTGCAACAAAATAAAACTGTTGCAACAACAACAACCAAATTGAATTATAGCAACAACAGCCAAATTGAATTATTGCAACAACAACAGAATTGAATTATTGCAACAATCACCAAATAAATTTACTGCAACAACAATCAAAGTAAATTATTGCAACAACCAACCAAATATTTTTTTTAAAGAAATATTTCGTTCTAAAAAATATTAATGGCATTTTCTCGGAAGCTGTCTTTTAAAAAGATTAACGTTTATTAATAATTCATATTTAACCATGTTTTTATTTGAGTTATTTTTATGTTTAAATACAGATTGTATTCGAGGAAAATGTCAGGTTAATCCTAATGGTCATCATTATCATCATTATCATCTTCATTTCATGATCATTTGCCTTGAATACCACCATCACCATCACCATTGCCATCATTATTATCGTCGTCATCGTTGAAATGTGCCGGACAACTTCTGTCATCAGTAGAGGTTGGCAGGGCTTCATCAAGGTCGAGTTAACCATAAACATCAAAGTAGGAATCATCTTCTTCATGAATTTGTCATTTATTTCGTTTCTCCTACGTGCTGCTGGTGGTGGTGATAACGATACACCAGAACCTCAGGTTGTATGTGTATTTTATTTCAAAACATTATTTTATTGCTAAAAATCTATAGCTTTTGTTTTACGCAAAATTAAAAAATATTATTTCCTTCCGGCATAACAAATTTCTACTTCGTAATGGATTGGTAAATATTTTAGAAAACATTTTGGGACTTATATAAGAATGTATTCAGAAAATGTAACAGAACATATATAGGAAAGTATTCAATAATGTAAAAAAACATATATAGGAATGTATTTGGAAATGTAACAAGACATGTTTTGAAAGTATTCAAAAAATGTAACAGGGAAAGGCTGAGGAAGCGGGAGAGCAAAAAGGAGCAAGAGTGGTACCGATAATGCAAGCGGGGAAGAAACGGGAGCGAGAGAGGGAGAGAAAATAAAGAAAGAGGGAAAAAGTGAAAGAAAAACAATAGAAAAACTTTTAAAAACCACGCTAGTACATATATATAAAGAATGACTAGATATAGATATATTTGCAAATATATTTTGATATAAATCTCAACACATATGAAAAAATATTTTTTATGTTAACCTCGTTTTATGCCAGACAGACCCTACCTACCCTGTATAAAAAAGGAAAAATAAAAAAAATGGATCGAATTATGATCTAAGACAGGAAATACCTTGGCATTTCCTACCTACTTTTATTACAGTCTTAAAAACAATGTGTAGAAGACTATAAACAATGCCATATTTAAGTATGTATAGTGTTGTATAAATTGTATATATGAATTTATTCTTAAATGGATCGAGAGAGAGAGAGAGAGAGAGAGAGAGAAAGAGAGAGAGAGAGAGAGAGAGAGAGAGAGAGAGAGAGAGAGAGAAAGAAAGAGAGAGAGAGGGGGAAAGAGGGAGAGAGAGAGAGCTGTATGCGGATTTTTGTGGAGACACCGGGCTTGAGAAATCTCTTGAATCTCAATAAACTCTTATTCAATCTTGCCGGGAAGCGCTTTGGCTTTGATTTTGTCTGCGGTGGTTCGACTCCCGGTAAGAAGATGAGCTGAATAAATCTTCGATGAACTTGACAGCATAGATAGCTGTTACTAAAGTCTATTTTTGTCTTTTTCTACTTTTTTAATTTTCGAAACTTTTTGAAATTTAGTTTTTTTTATTTTTGCCTAATGAATGTTTTCAAACAATTTATTTCAGTTTTTAAATTAAAATTTCTAATAAGATGTTTATCTTTTTTTTCTCTACTGATTTGTTGTATTTTTAAGGTAAAAAAAAAGATCTATCGAAAAAAAGAAAGAGAGAGAAAAGCTAATAGATTATCTATACAATCAATAAATTGATTCAATGCATTATTGGTTCAAGAAGTATTTGTTTATACAATTTAATAATCTAAATCTGAATATTTAACAGCAAAACTATTTGATTGATAAATAATAGTAATGATAATAATATTAATAATAATAATCGAATAATTGAGCCCGGTCAGCAACATCTGAATTAGCTTAATGAGTTTGTCAAGTGATGGATTCATGAAGAAGGCAGATGAAACGACGAAAACATTCAAAAGCAAAACATAACGAACCATCAAACAAACAAACGAACAAACGAAGGAACGAGAGAACATACAAGTCGCGAACATCGATTTCTTGTGAACAAAGAGTTAAACGATGTAAAGAAACGTGAGACGACCCAGAACACTGATTGTGCTTCGAACCCAAGAGACTTATTTGAACGGTGCACACTTTATCACCCTTCGCCACCATCTTTCTATTTTCTCTCTCTCTCTCTCCCTCTCTCTCACTCTTTCTTTCTCTTCTTTGCTCTCTCTCTCTCTTCCTTTCTCTTTTACTATCTCTTTCTCCTTTCTTGACCCCTGACCCTTTGCTAAAAAAAAAACTGTTAAAATCTTTTTTCATTTCCTCTAAAACTTTTCAAGTTTAATTTCTGCATGCCCTAACTCACGTGTTTGTTTTTACAATGGCGGAAATTGTTCAACTTTTTCACTGGGGGCACGAAATGAAAATTTTTGAATTAAAAAAAATTCTTTTTTTTTTTTAAAATCATATTTACTTTTAGTCACTCCTTCGTGATTTTATAGCTCAATAGATTTCCGCCCTTCTTTCACTTTCTCATTTCTTTTTCCCTTTCTTTTAAAACTATTGTATTTCTCTTTTCCTCTCTCTCCCGTTTTTTATGCTCCCACAAAACTTCTTCTGGAAGCAATTTGTTCAAAGATGGCCTGAAGTGAGAAGAATGTAAGTCAAACATTTCACTCCTTCACGCGCCAATTTTCTTCCCATTTTTTTCTCGCCTCATTTCTATTTTAACGAAATCTTCACATGTTGAACGTTTTATATATTCTTCCTTATTTATCCTTCATACTTAATTTACAGATTTTACGTTCTAAAGACTTATTGATTTAAAGTTTTATAAATACCTTATCAAAATGACGAATTGTGAATATGTTGTTAATTTTTTGTAATATATAGTGGTGGATCTAGACTGCTTTGGCGGTGCCAAACAAATGGCGAGAGATGCCAAAAATGGCGGAGAGACCAAATACGTCTGGAAGAGCAAACATTAGATCTTAGATCCACAAAATCCGGATGCTACAAATTTTCTAATTTCTCGAAAAAGTAGTCAATTTTCTTATAAATTTAGTCAATTTCAGCATTTTCTCACATATTCTTAGCTTTAAAAAACATTTTTCGTATTAATATTATTACAATTTTTTAGTATCTCAAAAAAATAAATTTTGAGATCCATAGCGACCATGGCCCCCTTCGGCCACCCTTAGATCCGCCACTGTGCTGATTCAAGTACAAGTTTGTAGGAAAATGGAATAGAAAGACAGAGCCAGAAAGAAAGGAAAAGCGAGGAAGAGAGAAGGGAAAAGGAAGAGGGTCGGAAGAAAAATGATGGTAAGTAATTACAGGTTGATTGATACGCCATCTTTTACATCTCGTGATAAAGATACATATCATTCCCTTCTTTGATGATATACCAAAATCAGACAACCATATTTTCTTACTTTTTCAGGTCTCTCCATTTCTCTTTCTCTTCCTCTCTCTCTCTCTTTCTCTCTCTCTCTCTCTCTCTCTCTCTCTTTCTATCTTCCTCAGTTTTGTTTTTCTTTAAGAAAAGTAGCTGTGAAACGTTAGAAATAAGGACATATTCTGGTACACACACACGCGCACACATACACACAATCATGTCAAATCAACGCACACGGATGGGCACATGTGATCGTATATTTAATGTATTTTTTACCGAATTCAGTGAGTGGCAAACATCATGAGTTCTTCAAAGTGAAAGGTTAATCCGGTGCTCGCCGACTTTTAAGAACTCTCAGACCAGCGAGAATTCTGCAACATAAATTTCTTAATGTTGATGGAAAGCCTTTCCATTTTGTGTTGTCGCTTCAGAGCCTGCTACAAACATCCTTGTAAATTTTCTCTTTCAGCTGCTATTAGTTATTTCATTTTTATCATATTAATGCATCATTATCATATTGCCTCATTACCATACTGTCTCATTACCATACTGTTTCATTAACATATTGCTCCATTACCACACTGCTTCATAACCATATTGCTTCATTACCATACTGCTTCATTACCACATTGCCTCATTATCATAAATCATACTGCTTTATTACCATATTGCCTCATTACCATACTGCTTCATTACCATATTGCTTCATTATCATATTGCATCATTATAATATTGGATCATTATCATACTGCTTCATTATCATATGGTCTCATTACCATTATATGTTTCATTATCGTACCACTTCATTTCTATATTATGTCATCATTCTGCCTCATTATCATACTCCATCAATTCATTATATTGACTGATCAGAATATTGCTTCATAGTTTCATAGTCATACTGTTCAATTACAATAATGTCTTATTTAAATATTAATAATTTAATATTACTTTATTGAAAAATTGAAATACTACCTAACTGCGATAATGCCTAATTTTTACACTGTCTAACTGTTATACTGTCTCATTATTTACCAATCAGCTTTATTATGATGTTGTCTCGTTATAATTATATTTTTTCATATTTATTACGTACATATCGTACATATATATATATATATATATATATACATATATATATATATATATATATATATATATATATGTATGTATATATATGTATATATATATATATATATATATATATATATATATATATATAAAGTTGTTTCTTTCTTGCAAATGTTACGTTTGATATAAAATGTCGAAGCATGTAATTTTAAGTCAACGAGGCTTCACTATTTTATTTCTGTCAGGCGCTTAAATTGAACTCTTAAAAATTGATTTCTTGCCACGTGAGTGCCCGAAGAAAAATTTTTCATAACACGACGACGACGACGATGATGATAATGATGATGATGATGACGATGACGACGATGACGATGATGGTGGTAAGAATAATGATGATGACGATGACGACGATAACGATTGTGGTAGTGATAATGATAAGGTTGGTGATGTTGATAATGGTGTTGGCGACGTCAGAATATTTAAAAAAAGTTTATTATCATGTTCATCCAAATCATAGTTATTATTACAATAAAAAAATATATAAAATATTTATTTTGTAAATAAAAAGCAAATTGCTCAACAATTGCTGTTAAATTATTCATATTCATATTCATATTTATATGTGATGTGATTGTGCTGTGTACAATAAACATAGGCACATTGGTACGTACGGTGATGGACAGAGACATTAGCACACACACCTCAAGTTGGAAATTTTCAATTCTATCCAATATTGCTTCCTCTTTTTCCATTTCTGTCATACTTCTCTTTACCGCTTCCTGTCTCTCTTTCTCTCTCTCTTTTACTGTCTCTCTCCCTTCCGCCATCTTAAAATCAGTCGTCCGCTCGATACGCCACTTTGAAAGGAATCCTGCGCATGCACAAATAATCAGCTTATAATTTTCTCCAAACGACCAACGAAAACTTGGAACACAATTTCAACATCAAACGTTATTATTATTATTTTTATTATTATTATTGATGCCGCTTTTATTTATTTAATTTTGAGTTGAGTTCCGCTATTCTGCTTCACCAGATTTTCATCATCATTACCATCACCAACATTATCATCTACCGTATTTTTTCGAATATGGCGCACATCTGCGAAGGCCTGAAAAGACGCGGCTTACTAAATAAACACACTTTGATTTCCAAGATTATTGCACTCAATAAATAAAATAAATAATTATATATATATTTAAAAAAATAATGTTTCCAGTATTTTATGTATCCGTGAATGGTGAATAACTTGAGTTATAGACAGGCAGGTAATTCTCCATTCCCGCCACCTTGGCGACCTTCCAGATTAAAATTAATTGATTTCAGTATTTCTCTTTTAAGTTTGGTTTATACCAAATCAAAAAAAAATGCATAAATTTAAAAATATAGAAAATTGAAAAAAAGATTTTCCATTCATATCTGTAGTGTAGAATTGAGGGATTAACCAAAAAGTCCAGTGCTGAGCCAAGTCAACGAGTGCATTACATTACAATTACAACATCGCCCGGATATCTTTAAGAGATTTACATATAAGCGGGGTGGTATACTGGCTCTTAAGTCCATGTAACCCCAACATGGAACAGGCAATTTAATTTCAATGAGAAAAATGAAGTATTGGCCCGATGGTAGGTAAGTTCAGTGGATGTGGCATATGTCGAATGTTCAGTTGTGGTTTTGAAATTGAAAAGTAAAAAAATATAAAAAAAAACTCTTTGAAAAAATACGAAAGAATTATGCGAGAATAAATGCTCGTTTTTAAGAGTTAGAAATATGAAAATCCCTGCCATCCATCATCTGTTTTGTTTTCCGAGCTTTTGTCGTGTTTAAAAAAATTGTCGAGACTTTCTTGATCAGCAAATAATAATAATAATAATAATAATAATAATAATAATAATAATAATAATAATAATAATAATAATAATAATAATAATAATAATAATAATAATAATAATAATAATAATAATAATAATAATAATAATAATAATAATAATAATAATAATAATAATAATAATAATAAAACTGATGGAAAGGAATAAACAATTTGAAAGGTGGTGCAGGGGGAGTTCTTACAGATGGCACAGTGCCACTACGGGGCTTACGTGCGTGAATAGAAAGACTGGCAGACAAAGAGAGAGCTTAGAAATAAAATCTTAGAATATGTAAAACAAAGATACTGAGTATAATAAACAGTAAAATTAACAGAACAGATAAAAAAACAGACAAATAAAGACACGAACAGGTAAAAAGACAAACGAACGAACAAAAAGACAAATCGATAAAGAGACAAACAGACAAAGAAACAAACAGACCAAGAAATAAACTAGAAGTGACTAAGTAGTGAAAATGACAAAAACAAACAGAAAAAGACAAACGTAGAACAAGTGACAGGAATATGTAGAAAGGAGAGAAAAAAAGAAAGAGAGAGAGAGAGGTGATCTACTTACGATGACATACGTAGATGTTTTTCCAGGTCGATACATGAATATTAAATTGCAATTTATGAGGATGAGAGGAAGAAAAGAAAAAAAAATAAATGAATACAAGATGCTCCTGTCTGGATGTGGTCCCATAATTTTCTCCTGATAGATGTTTATATCACCATAACAGCCACAGACCGAAATAAAAAGAAAAAAGAGATTGAAAGCAAATGGATAAAAGCTCTAGAATAGACAGATAAAACAAGATGGAATAAAGAATGGAGACAGAGGATTGAGGCGAGCAAAATTTAAATATGCGAACTTTTTTGATTGCTCATCAGACGGGCCAGCATTGCCGCAAACCTTTCCTCCAACCCTCTGAAACAACAGGAAAAAAGAAAGAAGAAAAGACCAAGGATACTTTAAATCGCTTTTCAAGCTTTTCCTGTCCGTTTCCAGAGCAACGGATTCGAATTCATCCCGTTTGTTCGTCTGAAGAGAAATTGTTATAAAGTGCTTTTTTATAGAAAAAATCCTGATTTGCAAAACACGATCTCTTCGAACGAGGCAATTAAAGTTATTTAACAACAAAATTCTCAGATCCAAGATTCTTCGAGAAGGTTTTGAAGCCTGGAGTTTTAAAATATTTTTTTTACAAAATGCCGAAATAATACACAAAAAATGAAATGTTTTCCTGAAGATCCTGTTTCCCTTGGCCACCAACATATTCTATTCACGGAAGCACGTCTGATGAAATTAATTCATATTTCCCACAAAATTTTGTAAATCATTTCTTTTAATTCATTAAGCAGATTTTAGACAAACATTTTAAACAGCTATTTTTTTTTGCTTACTTTCTACTTAACAAAATTATTTAAAACAAATACATATTTACTTAAAATGCTGAAATCCAGAATGATGACAAACCGATGGACATTTGTAAAAAACAGACTGCCACACAAACACACACTTACAGGCTATCGATATACGTTTATCTCAAAAAATGACTTGATCCATTTATTTATATGAATTTTTCTCACACAAAATGGCTTAATCCGTTTTATATGAATTTCTCTCTCAAAAAATGGTTCATTCCATTTTATATTAATTTCTCTCTCAAAAATATGGCTTAATCCATTTTATATGAATTTCTCTCTCAAAAAATGGCTCAATCCATTTTATATGAATTTCTTTCTCGCAAAATGGCTTAATCTGTTTTTCCAAAATCAGATGCTCACCCTTTCTTAAAGCTTAATTCTTTCATTCTTTCACGACACGACGACGCGCCGCGTAACCAGCGCTCCTAATCGTAGTTAACTGCCGCGCCCGGAAGATTTCGCGCTGAAATAAAATTCAATTAAGATAAACATAACGAAAGATTAAAAATAAGTTTGAAGAAAATTCGAAAATATAGAAAAAAATTAATATAAAAATATTTTGGGTGAAATAAAATTCAAACTAAGTAGAAAATTAACTATTTTAAGGCTGATCATCTTTTTATCAGATTAGAATAAGATAAATAAAAAATCTATTAAATTTTTCGTTTTAAATATAATAACTTCACCTGGTAACAATGCACTTAACACATCATGGTTATATTTAACTCTTATTATTACCTATCTCGATTTAACAAAGTTAGTCACTTAGTTAGTTACCAGAAGGGCTAAATAGCTATGCCTACAAAGAATACTTGTTTTGTAACCGAGCACATTTGAGCTTCGTTAAAAATCGATCTGAAAATTGTCTATATAAATTAATGAATGTTTCTATTCATTTCATTTAATAAATTTTAAATAAACCCACTCCTTCAAAAATTTCGGTGAATTCCTGATATGAATTATTTTTGTTAGAGAAAATGATTGAACTTTTTTGTGGCGTCACTATTAGGGGGTTGCGGATTGCACTGGGGACGCCAACCTTAACTTTTGTGGCTCCACTGGAACTCTCCTTACTTGTCAGGATGATAAAAAAAATTTAAACGATGCAAGACAGATTTCCAGTTACCATAAGAGCCGAACAAATTAAAGTTCACATTTTTACTTAATTGAATTAATTTCAGGTTTTTTTACTTATAAGTAATAAATAAAACTTGTTTGCATCATTTTAATGGAAATTCTCAATTGGTCCGTCAAATAACTGTCAGAGAGGTGAAAGATTTTCAAGTTTTATGGAAAAAAGAAATTGCTTTCTTAATTTAGGAAAAAAAGTTAAAAAAAAAGACACGCCCTCTTGTGAAGTATTAAAAAATTCACTGACAGCTTGCTTTGATATAATTTCTACCAAATACTTTAGCAAAACCGCTAGTTTAACTACCCGGCGAATAATTAAGGACAAAGTTTAATAAAAAAAATTAGCGGATTAAAAAACCAATCAATTCTAGCTCAATCTTTTCTTTAATTAGATCAACTTTTTCACACTACATATTACGTATTTTAAATACATTATTACACGTTCTAACCTCTTTGACCTATAGAATTAAACACTAATCGCTAAGTTTTAAGCCTGGAAATTATCATATTATAATTACTATTGTTATTATTTATTAGTAATATTTTGACTATTATTACCTACTATAAGAACCTCCAAAAATCTCGAATTGAAGAGGCAGGCGGACTGCCACGAAACCACTCACAACGTTTAATCTCAACGCGTTTCGCATCAGAAGTTGACTACTGAATATTTAACTCGCAAATAGACCTGTCAGACGATTTTTTAAACTATTCCGCTTTTGACATTTTTTTATTTATATTTTATTCTTTTCTCATTTTATTATTATTATTATTATATTTTTTCTATTATTATTTTCTATTATTATTATTATTATTATTGTTTCTCATCCGATCTCGTCCATTGTGCGTCAAAACGTCAGGATGAGAAATGCGCGCAGATTTATAAGTTGAACTTCGAGTAATTTGATGACTTAGTATCACGTGACTGAATTTAGAGATTCAAATAAAAGTAATAATAATAATAATGTGATGATAATAATAATAAAGACAACAATCATTGGATGTTAAGAAATAAAAAATGAAAAAAACAAAAAAAAACTTTTTCAAATCGTTTGAAATCGAGATGAAGTTCTTTTTCTAAAAAAAAATGAAATTATATTAAAAATAATAATTTGCATGATAATAAAATGAAACAAATGACAATTTGAAACTAAAAAAAACAAAAACTTTAACTGAAAGTAAAATAATATAAATAATTTAAAAATAAAAAAAAAATTCATGCAAACAAATTGCAAGGAAAAGGATATAATATGTGTGTGTATGTATATAATCAGTTCCAAACATGCGAGAAGCAGCCATCTTTCAATTCACATCTAATTTTCTCTTTCCCTCCACTTCTGACCCACCTATAATCTTACCCTCTCCCTTTCTACTTCTTACCCACTTATAATCCTATCCTCTCCTTTTCCCCTTCCTCATTTCTTACCCTCCTCCTCCCTTAATTTTTCCTTCTCTATTTTTCTCTTTTTTCCAGTAGTTTTTCAACTTCACGTTTTGCCATCAATAACCCCTCATCCATCACCAATTTCTCCAACTTCAAACTTACAAACAGCCACATATAACCAGTACCGGCCTATTTGCGTTCAAATAAGCTAATAGTATACAAATCAAATTACTTATACATGTATATATATATTTTTAAACAAACATTTGAAAGCAAACATCTTCTACCGCACTTTATTCTTCTTTTTTTCTTTTTTGCCTTTTTTTCACTTTCTTCCCTCTTTACCCCTCCCTAAAGTCTACTTAAGGATCTGCTCACTTGTACAGCCAAGATAAATTCTTTCGCTTTGTCTTCCGCTGGATGTGAACATGCTAAGATGGAGTACCGACACATGTAGAAAGGACAAATACTTTGAAAGACATGTAGAAAAAGAAAGAAAAGAAGAAAAAGAGAAAGAAAGAAAAGAGAGAGAGGGAGAGAAAAAGAAAGAAAGGGAGAGAAAGAGAGAGAGAGAGTTGGGAAAAGAGAATATCCCAAGGTGAACATTAAGCAAATGGCCCGATAAGTTTTGTCTTCGAAGTGATTTTTTCTGTAAAAAATATTGTACTTTAAAAGTAATTCTAAAATTGTAAAATCGGGTTTAAAGTCTAATTACAGAAGATTAATGGGAAAAAAACAAAAAATAGAAATAGAGAAAGAAAGAGTACGAAAGAGAAAGACAGAAAGAGATACAGAGACAGACATAAAAAATAATGTTGAAATACTGTCTACTTGCTCTGGCGGGCTAAAACATTAATAAAATTGCAGTTCTCAGGTGCTCTGACCTTGGAGAGGTGTCGCTTTCTGAGATCAACCTTGTCACGTGATCCAATCAAAGTAAGGAAAGAGAGAGAAAGAGAGAGAGAGAGAGAGAGAGAGAGAGAGAGAGAGAAGATGACGGAGAAAAAATAATCAAAAATAAAATATTCCCAAAATAAAATTTAAAAAAACTGCAAAACAGACATGTTTTTTTAAATAAATTTCATCTGCTAATTAAATGACAAGCGCCGTCCTGAAAGTCAAGGTCAAATTTTGATTTGATATTAAATGATACTTTTATTTATATAAACATATGTTTAATATTTTCAATTTTTCTCTCTCTCTTTTTCTCCCACTCACTCTCTCCCTCTCTCTTTCTTTTCCTTTTTTTCTCTCCATGATTTTTTATCTCCTACAAAATATGTGCATTTGACCGGTTCATTTGTTAAGTTGAACGTCGGAAATTTGAAATCTTCTAGAGAGAGAGAGAGAGAGAGAGAGAGAGAGAGAGAGAGAGAGAGAGAGAGAGAGAGAGAGAGAGAGAGAGAGAAGAGAGAGAGAGAGAGAGAGAGAGAGAGAGAGAGAGAATATGAAAAAGTGAGAGAGGACGCTCAAACGTGACTTGCACAAAAGATGTCTTCAATCTGTCAGACGTTCCCGCCCTTTTTCTTTCTCCTCTCTCTTTCTCTTCTTCTCTCTTCCTGTTTCTCTCTCTCTCTCTCTCTCTCTCTCTCTCTCTCTCTCTCTCTCTCTCTCTATTCAAGAGAAGTTTACTTCATATTTTCTGCTGACCAATAAAAACGTGCATAAGGCAAAGCAATAAATAAGTCATTTCATAAATTAAAACCCCACCTCCTGAGGGTGCAGATGTGGCTGACCTTCTCCAAGCAGAGATGGAGATGGCGGCGGGAAGTAGTAAGAGGGAAGGTAGCGGGTTGGGGAGGGAAATGGAGGGGGAAGAAGGCATTTCAACGGTTATGTCCGGCGTTCACAACCTAACGCCTTGCCACGGCTAACACGAGTCGACAGTACAATTTGCACCGCGGATGAATATCGGATTGAACGTTGTTATATCGATACCGGTAGGTATTCAGGTATTCATACTCCTCGTTGCTCGTGGGAAAATGGAATCGCTTGATATAAATGATATTGGCTGGTTACCACAACATTGAGGAGGTCTGTTTAAATGAACTGTAAAGACGTTGTTACTTTATGTAATATAAATAAATATTTACGCCGGCTGTGTCGCTGAATGATTGATACAGCTGTTATGGTAATGGTTATGATAGTAGTCCTAATAGTAATAAATATAGCTGATATGGTAGTAGTTATGATACTGATAAATATAGTTGTTATGGTAGTGGTTAAGAGAGTGGTAGATATAAGGAATGTACTTGTTATGATAGTAGTTATGGTAGATATATAATTGTTATGATGATATTTATGGATATAGTTGTCATTATAGTAGTTATGGTAGATATATAGCTGTTATGTTGGTGACAGAAATGACGATGATGGAGTTGCAGAAAGACACCAGATTAAAGCAAGTTGATGGATGGAAACATTCGTTCATACGAGTGTAGAATTCTTCAAAAATATTTTCTTTGTTTGTTTCTTTGTGTGCATTTGTATATTTATTTGTGTTGGTATGTATGCTGGTTTGTAATACGTATGTGAGAGTCTTTGTTTGTATGTATGTAGTACACGTTCTTATACATCAGAGAGTAGGTGTTTGTGTGTATGGTGGGTATAGGTTCACATTAACGGCGCCCCATTTTTCTGCTTACAAAATGGCCGAAAAGCAGAAATCTGGCGACACTTCCTTAAGGAAGAAAATATTTATCAGGATTTAGCAGAAAAAACAACGTTCGTCTTAAATTTAAACTTTTAAAAACTTTAAAAAACGACAAATAGTCCCCTTCGAAGAACTACTTACATGCAGGTGTGTGTGTGTGTGACAAGGCACGCTGAGGATTCAAATGATTAAAATAAAGAACTAAGAAATAGTTTTTATGTTAAATTTATTTTTATAACAAATTATAATATTATAATTTTAACGTCCAGCACAGCATAAATTTTCTGCTCATCTCTCGGTAACTCAGAGCGGTTAACATAAAGTCATTCACTTTACAAATATTTTTTTATAATTTAACTGCTTTAAAAACATAAACTTTTGAAACATAAAATAATTCTTCATTTGCTCCAATTTTATTAAAAGTTTTCATCGTTGGAACACGCTACACAAACCATTATATTGTATTACTCCGCCGATTCTAAAAATAGGGTGCCGTTAAAGTGAATCATTTACCAGTTTACCTGTAGAGTTGTTTGAAGAGTCAATGTGGAAGTATTTGTTTGTATGGTGGTATGGAGTATGCATGTAAAAGTATTTGTTTGTATGTTTGCATGTGGAAAAGTATAACAGACTAATGACTAGACTAGAGACTAGACTAGTACAACGTTATATTAAATACACATGTACTTATGCACATTTGTTAAAGCTTTAAACTAACTTGGTTTTTGCGGAAAAGCTTTCTCTCCTTGTTCAACGCATGACTGCAATACTGTTTTCTTTAAAACATTTAATAAAACAAGTGTCAAAACTTAAACGTTTAAAGCGGCTTTAATAAAGCTAAACAACTCGAATCGTCCATCGCTGAAAGTAAACAAAGGCGGAGCTATTATTATTACCTTTCTACGGAGCCCACGAAAGTTTATTCCAATAAATTTATGTAGCTCTTTATCAGTTTTTACTAACAATTATTTAGAGCGTGTAAAATATTATAACGATTCTTAAATTTATTTGCAGAACTAGTATTTTTCAGTCGCGGTTGTTTTATCATCGATAGCTCAGCTAAGTTTCATATCGACTCTGTCCTATCTTTGTTCTACTTCTACATCTACATACTACTGATATACTCGAAACGACATATCAAATTATCGCCAATCTTATTATCAATCGAACTATAGTAATGGAATATTTGAACCAAAAAACTTTTCAGCACAGGAATAATAATAATACTGAAAATCGATATAGGTCTACTTCATACCAACCCAGGGCAATTTTATTATTATTTGGGTCAACACAAATATATTCAGACCAGCTTTCTGGAACAGAATGGCGAATAACGAGACCAGGTGAAAGTCTCTAGAAAAAGAATATACCTTTTAATTAATTACACTTCTTTGAATCCGCTTTTTGAAATAGGCTTAGTTTGTATGTATTTCTGCAAGCGTGTTTATTTTTACTTATTTAATTTATCATAATTTGTTCTGAGAACATAAGAACAGCAAAATCTAATTTGTTTGAACTTTCTAGATTGAAATTGAAAATTTACTTTTGGCTGCTTTATATTTGTGAATTTAAAACTAGATAATACTTTTCTGTTGGTATATATATATATATATATATGTGTGTGTGTTATAAAACAATTTGCAATTTGATTCCTCCTCATGCGTGCCATAACAAAAATTCCGCGCATTTTCATGAAGTTGAATCTGGATTGGATGATGGTTTTTGAATTGGAGT
Source organism: Erpobdella octoculata (assembly GCA_963978895.1). Lineage (NCBI taxonomy): Eukaryota > Metazoa > Annelida > Clitellata > Hirudinida > Erpobdellidae > Erpobdella > Erpobdella octoculata. The sequence goes on from OZ022246.1 coordinate 137,902, forward strand.
TCCTGATCTATGATTTAAAAATAACATAATTCAATTTATTTAACAATATGTCTTAAAAGAATAAAAATTCATTCTACAATTTATTTTTACAAAAGTGTTTAAATAAATCAAATTTGAAACAAATAAAACATACAAAGCCTCCGTAAAAATCTCTATCACGACAAACACTTTGCATTGCCGGTTTTTCTCGGCGGTTATTTTATAAATAGCTCTGTCGGTATCGCCCACCGCCAGCCGGCGGCCGGAGTGGGAGGGGGATATGCAGATGGCATCGGTGTCTTTATTGGAGATTGACACGCCTTGATTGTGAGAATCGAGACATAAACAATTCGAAATACATAGCAAATAATAATGTAATGCTCGGAACGTGACCGGGGATAGCAGATCGTCCGTGACTTAAATATTTTTCTGCACCGGGCCGTTTCGTCAGCGTCATCTTTGCCGACACCCCCAGTTGACTGAGATAAATGCCGTAAGAGACCGACCGCCTGTTTTTCTAATAACGAGCCTTATTTTCTTGCGGCATATTGTAATAATCTGATAGTCTTTCGCATGCTTCACGTGTTATAAGTAGACGAGACAGAACTGCAAGCGCATTTTTGGAAAAATTAAGCGACATACTCTCTCTCTTTTCCACACTTCCTTTCTTTCCCGCCTGCCTGCAGTACATACTCCTTCTATTTACTGAAAGCTCTTTGTACTCGAATATAACTCAACCATTTAAAACTAGTTTCCCAGGCTGAAACCCAGTAACTTTACGAGGCGAGTAATCTTCATTATATAAAACCGTCTCTTTACACGACGTGTAACTCAACCATTTAAAACTCGTCTCCCAGGCTGCTCGCTCAAAAACACAGTAACTTTACGAGGCGAGTAATCTTCATTCTATAAAGACGTCTCTTTACACGACGTGTAACTTAACGTTCAACGAAGCCATGACTCCACAGTGCGTCTAACTCATCGTCTCGAAACCACGTGATATTTACGCGCTTCGAACGCGTGGTGCTGTCTACTGAAGCGAGTTAAAAAAGCTGACACCAATTTAACCCCGGCCATGTTTCACTTGCGAACTCAAATATAAGAGAAAAAGAGAGACGGAGGGAAATGAAAGAGAGAAGGGAAACAGGGAGAGATGGAGAGAGAGGGGATGGAAAAAAGAAAAATGAATAAAAAAAAGAAAAGAGGAGATAAGAGAAAACTCACGGAAACAAAGAGAAAGAAAAAATTGTTATCCAAAAATGCTTTTTTTCACTTCCTACACTTTCTAGATCAATGGCAATTTCAATTTCACCCAATCCTGATTTCTTCTCGTCTCAATTTACTTTTAAAAACAGGAAGAATAATATTGCGGGGAGCTCAATAATAAAGAAAATATTTAAACCAGCTTGTAATATTGATATAAATCTTTATAATATTAATATGTCAGTATATTGTTAATTTGTACAAGTACTAATATACATATATAGCAAAAATATTTGTCATTAATGCTAATATATTTAGTTAGGGAAAAAATTATTATATTAGCATATTATATTATAATTTTTATGAAATTTAATATTTTTACTGCTGTAATATTTCTTAAAAATGTATTCGTGTCAATAGTACCACTAATGAAAGCAACAAACAAAATAAAAGAAAGAAGTGGGCTAACAAAAAAAACCACTATTAGTCTAAAATGAATGATTGGTTGCAATATTTTTAACAATGAAAATACTCACTGAAGTGTCTGTTCGAGCAGCTGGCGTTGCAGCTTTTCCAGTTGAAACTGAGTCAACTGGATCTGACGTTGTTGCTGGAAGATCTCGTTTAATCTTTCAACTTGATCTGTGCTTTCGACCGCATGGAACCCGCCGCTGTGCTCTCCGGACGAATCCGCATCCGGTAAGCAATCCTGTTTCTGAGGTTTTTCTAGTTCTTGGTGAGCCGAGTTTGCCCACGCCCGGTTGGTGTTGTTGCTTCCGTTCATGGCGATAGAGTGCCTCTGGTGGAGAGTTCTCCCTCCAAATTCATCGCTACTGAGATTGACGGGGTGGAAGTCGGTTTTGGAAGTAGCCAATTGTTGCTTATTCAAGCGCTGGACTGTTTTTGAATTATCGCCCAATCCTATAAGAGCGTGGTACCTGAAATCATCGAATTTAGTTGAATGGTAATTCAGTTTAACGCGTTTCTGCCGCATTAAAATGGTTTTCCCGCAGCAAATACTTTAACAAAATAATGAATTTAAGTTTTTCGTTACTATGCCTATGTCTACGAAAATATATTTAATTGTTTTAAAAAATAACATCAAAGGTTCATTACTTGTAGGCTTCTGAAAGTAAATCCTTGTTGGCCTTTTCAGCAAAGAGCCATTCGTGTATTTCAACCTGGTTGGCGATTGCTTCAGGATCGACCAACTCAAACCGGATGTGAGAGAACAGCTGTTTCGAGTACTGAGTTCTTTCAGGCCTGTTGAAGTCGATCCATTTGATTACAGACAACAAGATGTCTAATTCTTCACCAGATAAAGCCTCGTGGGCTAAAATCTCAATAAGCCGATCTATAGGTATGTAGAGGAAGTGATTGTGATGAACCAGCAAGCTAAAATTCATTGCTATAACTTTTAAGAGAAAGTTTTTAGAGTTCTTCAAGTTGTTGTTAGCTGCAACAGAGTAATGTAGAAAAATACTGTCGTGATCGTAGTTTTTGGTCAAATAAACTCCACAGATGTTTATTATTTCTGGCAGATCGAGCTGTCTTGCTACTGCCACTAAACTCCCGATCTCCCGATGCTCTTGCAATCAACTTTTAGGTTTGTCGTGTAGAGAAAGTTGACAATCTCCATGACCGTGTCTTTCGGATAATCATTCATATTGATCTGGACAAATTGTGGAAGCGGCCGTTTGTTTTGCTCAAAAAGAGATTCTAGCGTTGGACTGTAGGCTGCAAGAATGACTTGATGGGTCAATATATCACCGTTATCTGTAGCAATTATGGCATCGCACATGGTTTGACTGAGCCAGCTTTTATGGAGATATTTGATCAATCGTTTCAATACGTCGTTAAACATACTGTCATTCTCCGGAGTTTGGAGATTGTATCTTTTCATGAGGTAAGCAGAAATACTTGCTTGTGATGAACTGGGAAATTGAGAAATTTCTTGAAGGAAATACTCATTTCGTTCACTGGGAGCAATAGAAGTTATCTCTTCAGATGAACGCTGTCCTGCAATTTTTTCATTCGATGAATTGTTGATGTCTCCCAAGATTTCCATTCTTCCAGGCACCAGCACTAAAGACTTACTGCTTTTTCTGACAGCACTATATGGCTCGTCACCAGCAACCATGGTCAGTTTCCAATCATCTGTTGGTATAGCCTTAACGGGTTTGTATGGAGTTTCAGGTTCAAAGTTGTTATCGTTTCTGAACGTTTTTGAAGCATCGATGCTCTTCTTCCTGTTCTTTCTCTTCGACTTGTCCTTTTCTTGGTCTCTGAGAGAATAAATGCCATTAGCATTGTTTGTGTTAAACATGGAGGGAATGTTACAAGCGTTTTTGGTCGGCATAAAATTGTCGTCGTCTTTCAGGTGTGCAGTAGTCATCTGTAAGTTTGTCGGTATCTCCTTTGATCTCTTGTCGATTTTCTTAACAGTTGCTAGAGTTCCAGACAGCATATTATTCTAAACCTCTTTGTACACTGGAAATAAAACAACGCTTATTTGAATGTTAATACTGTGTTTGTGGAAAGAACTGAAATGTTTTTGAAACCGAACGATAATAATATTTTGCTATAACACTGCTATTATTATATACATCATTTTTAATTTGTAAACATCCATATTGTTTTTACCAGAAATATAAAGATGGTTTGCAAAATGTTCTTAGATGTGGTTCGTATAAATAAAAAAAATCCGTTCTTGTTGAAAATCTTGATTTGTATTATTATTGTTTCTCAGCCGAAAGAAAACAAAAAATAATTACGTCATAATTAAACTCGATCGTCACAAAAAAACGTTTCTTCAAAACATAAAGTAAAACAGACTGTAATTACAGAATAATAATGGCGCCAGTCTGCGACCTCTACTAACACTTACATACTAATAATACGTACAAAAAACAAACACGATGATCCCGGTTGGTAAATAATGTCCAAATATTTACAAACTCAACATTGGGGTGCGGGTGCAACTAACCAGTTCATTTTTGTTTCACGCGTCCATTTAGTTTTTATAATTGTAATAAATATTAAAAAATAGTAGATTATTTTCATATAAATAATATGTTTATTTAAATTAAAAACCTAGATTTGACTAAAATCCTGCATTGGGCACCGAGTAATAAACCAATAACATCTCACCATAGATATTATATTACATTTCAGTTTCGGAAGTGATTTCTCCTTTTTTTCTCCTGTAAAACTCTTGAATGGTTTCTATTAAAAAGTTATTTTGGTCAAAAAAGTCCATTTTAATTTCTTGAAATCGTACAGCAACACCATTGTAGTAAAATAATAATCATTTTTAACGTTTTAGTTTTCTGAATCACACAAACGGAATTACATAATAATATTAAAATCAAATTTCCATTTTTAAAAAAGATTTTTTTTTTATCAAATTCAAGATCAATCTGTGATGAAAGGTATCACAGAGACAATCCATCACGTTTCTGTCAGAAGCACTGAGAACAGGGTTTTGACGAGTTGAGAGCATGATATCTAAGAGTTGGAAATTTAAAAAAATTCTAAATAAAAATAACGAAATTAAAATAACTTGCAAAAAATATATTTCAAATTGATTTGATCATTTCGTGATAGTTCTGGAAATCTAATTGCATCATTGCTGCTCGGAAAGAAAAATATAAAGAAATTGTTTAAAAACTGATGGTGATGAACAAATTAGGTAGAGTCACAATTTCTTGTAAAAAAAAAGGGATCAAGTGGGCTCAGGGCAGCAGGAAAATTATTATTTAATCATAGGGCACGCAAAACAATTATGTATACTTCAAAAAGATTGTCACGACAGGCTTATTTAACCCAACCATTTTTTCATATTTCCGTGGATTTTTGTTCTAAAAAAATTGTGAATAATTTAGGAGGTTGATGGGCAAAGCTCGTAGAACGTCAAATTATTTCAAAGAGATTAAAAAAGTAATTTTTTGTGTAACGACATTAAACTACTAAATAGACCTGAAGTATGAAGTTATAATTTATAATGGATTTTTTTTCGTGAAATACTTCTGCACTCCTCTGTACTCTCTAATAATGTGTGTTCTTACTTTTTGGACCAATTAAAAGGAACAAACAAAGAAATTTTTAAGACACCCCTCTACTGGCGGTGTCTAAGACACATCGACACAGGGGCGTCATGTGCGGAGGCAGAGGGCAATTCCTCCCAAAGACTTTTAGGGAAAAAATTGGAGAGTCTTTGAGAAAATTTTACGTATATACTACATGAGCAAGAAACTAACTCCCATGTGCTTACGTCAACTCAGCGTTTCATCCTTTAGTGGTTGATAAATGAGTACCAGAATTTTGTGGAGCTAGCGAGCAATATATGCGGGACTGCCAATGGCACCGTAAACAACGCATACGCTAGTCTTATCTGCAACGTTGTGATTGCAAAAGAGCCCTGAGGTGTCTGACAAAAGGGCGCTTGACATTTAAAACTTTAACTTTTTCGGAAAAATAGTGGGTCTTTAGAAAATTTCGAAAAAAAGTAGCCTTCTTGGTTTGGTTTTTGCTGCCTCCTATTTCATACCGGAAATGGCGCCCCGTGGTGCTGATAACGCCATGTAAATTCGAACCACCGACTCTTTGGTCTATGGGCAAACCTTTTACCACTTCACCTCCAGCGCCCTAAATTTTACCACAAGCATTCCATGGTAATAAATCTCACTTATAGGCCTCTAAGATGATATTCTTGCATCCTCCATCTGTGAATATCCAGTCCTGCATTTCAACGTGTGTTGATAATTCTTCAGGATCGATCAGATGAAACCTCACCAAACTCAAAAGATTTTTGGCATAAATCAGCCGTCCTTGTCTGTTGCAGTTTACCCAGTTGACGATGGCTCTGAAGATTTCCAACTCTTTGGCGCAGAGTGACGGGTGGGTGATGATGGTGACGAATTTATCCAGTGGAAGAATCATCATGTGTTCGTGATCGACCAAGTCGAAAAAATTTGCAGCTATAAATTTTAAGACGTCGACTGCAGCTACGAAGTTGTTGTTAATTGCTACGGAGAGGTGAAGAAAAGCGTTGTCCACTTCGACAGTCTGGACCAAATAATCATTGCAGAGTTTCAGAAGAACTGGCAGGTCTAACTGGCTCGCAACGTCCGTGATAAAGCCGATGTTGAGGCAGTTGAGAACGATGTCAGTTGTGTAGAGAAAGTTCAAGGTGTCTGCTACAGCTTCTAAAGAACATTCTTGAAGTTTAATGAGCAGCGTATGTTGAAGAGGTCGTTTGGAATTTTTAACGTAGGAATCGACGGTGGGACTGTAGGCACCGAGAATAACCTGATGACTCATGATGTCGCCGTCTTTTGTCCTAAGAATGACGTCGCAAGATTTCTGATCGAGAAAGTTCGAATAGAGATACTGAAGAATTTCGTAGGAGCTCTTCTTGTAAACAGGATCGTTAGTCGACACGGTTCTCTTCGATCGAAACTTATTGAGGATCGTTCCAAGACTAGGAAAGATTTGCGTGTTGACCGGCAGTGGAAGCGACGTTAGATCGGTAGAATAATTTGTTTTGCATGCATCCGGATACGAGTTTTGAACACACGTTGTCGGTAGGTAAACGTTTGGAAGACAGTTCTGATTAGCGTGCTGCCCAGATGTGATATTTTCTGGAATTTCTTCGGATGAAAACATAGCATTTGGCGAGACGACAGGATGCGTTCGTGTGCAAGCTATTTGAGGAAAGAAAGAAGGACCAGTGAAGCAGCGGACGTTAGTAGTTGGTCGAATGTTTCCAGGACATTCCGGATGAAAACCATCAGAGTTTTGAATCGGGGCACGATAACAATTGGAAGCTGAGTTATTGATATCTTTCGGCAGTGGCGTAACCCTTCCGCCGTCTATCGACTTGTCGAATGATGTCTCAGAAGATGAAGACTGTCTGCTAGACGAAAGAAGAGAAATGTTTTTTCCGATACCGTTTTTTGACAGTTTCAGTACTTGTTGGCCTATAGTGTAAATGTGAAAGTCATTACTAAACCTACCCGATGCCTCAGACAACATGGAGAGGTATTGCCTGTTAACGCTGTAGCCATCAACACTTTGTTTGAAAGCAGTTAGCTCCTTATTCACCGATCTTTGGATTGGTTCCGATATCATAGTTTTTTGTTTTAATATCGCGTAATTTGTTTATTCAAATCGTATAAATAAATTTCAATTAGATCGTATTTGTTTGTTTATTTATTTAAGATGTAAAATTATATATATTAGGTCGTTATCGCTTTTCAACGGCGTCCTCGTGAAGGATTGCAGATTTTTTTCATGATTTTATCGGCTGTTGTTTTGTTTCGAATTGCGCCAAGTTTTTTTTTTAACAGGGTTGTGTGTTTGTTTTGTAGTTTTCGATGACGTTTATAAAGTAATATTATAAAATAATAATATTATTAACAATAATTTTTTCAAAGGTCAATTTCTTAAAACCAATTTTAATTAATATGAAAATAAACGCGAATTATGACTAAAATATGTGGAAAATATTTTTAAATAAAATTAATAAAGTGTAATAAATCAACGAGTAAAAAATTGGCATTCAGTCGTGCAGTAATTGAAAAATTAAACAGTAAATTTGAAAAACGCATTGAAATTTATGACCCAATCTTTGCTGTTACCCTTTTCATATTTTTACGAAAGCAATTTTTTAAGAAGCGCCTCTTTTTCTATTTTACAATTTATTGCCTGTCTTTAAGATATTTAATCTAAAATACATGTCCCGAAGCGCCAGGTTATCGCATCAAAGAATGCTTGCTCACGATCCTCTCGCAAATTTTATGTGGAAAGCGCTTTTAAAGTAGGGAAAATTACTTCCTGAAATTTATGCCTTCCTTCGTTTTGATCTTAAACTAGAATCTCACTTTATGAAGTATATATATATATATATATATATATATATATATATAGATATATATATATATATATATATATATATATATATATATATATATATATATATATATATATATATATATATATATATATATATATATATATATATATATATATATATATATATATATATATATATATATATATATATATATATGTGTGTGTGTGTGTGTGTATGTAAGTATGCATGTGTGTAGCCATAACCGTGTCGCTGTCTTTAATGGAATTTCGTATGCAAATACTACAACGTGTCCGAGGAGAGTAAGAGGGAGAAAAACAAAAAAGTAGAGATGAACTTAAATAAGAGTGAACACAACATGTTCTTCTTAGTGGCGTAACAACTTATGATGAGGCCCTTGGATAAAAATTCGGAGGGTCCGTGGTCTCTTACCGTCCCCTCTGAGCCCTCTCCTGAAGTGTTGTAGGTGGACAAAACACAGAATGCACAAAATTTCAGATGTTTTAAAATGTCCAAGTCATACTGATATATTCTGCTATATACTAGTGTTTTCGTAAATTAAAACCGTGCTCCTTTACAAGCAAATTATTAAATACTCAATCATAGACTTATGATATCAATATTTCCATATACACAACACATCTACACAGTTTTGTCAACCATCTATCCTAATGATTGTTTGTGTATTTTTATGTGTTTCCCACTAGCGACCTTGTTGAGAATATTACAACCCTAATCGAGCGAACTATTGAAAATTATTATTATTAGGTAATAAACATGAACGGATCCAGGAATTGCCGATGATCCAGTGGGTTTCAGGCACCCGTAGCGGGAACCTCCAAGAAAAAGTTAGGGTCTTTCCATTCCTCGGGGACAAGCTACCTTAAGTCAGATACTATAGATATATATCAGATACAGATTTAAAAAATTCCGTTCCAAACAAAAGTGTCTTAATAGCAGCTGCTCTTGAGGACTTTTACTCTATTTATTTATTTGTGCAGTTACTTTTTTTTATAATAGTTTATAGTCTTTTACACCAGGTGTTTTAAGACTCTAATGTCTGTATGTAGGAATCATTTTATACTTCCTGTCGTGGATCAGAATTTGATTTTTTTTACTTTTCCCTCCTCTTTTTAGCGAGGCGGAGTTTGTGCAGTTACTTGAAACGTTCTGCTTAAATAGCTGAATCATTACAAGAGTTGATTACATCACTTGCCAGGCTATTAATGCCTAATTAACATCAAATTATTTATTGCAGCAGGCAGATCTTACAGTCCAAGCCTCAGAGAAAAACAAGTGATTTATCAACCTGACCTCAGTTCCAACATAATTGTTATATTAGCTGCACCATCACCTCACTTATTTAATATTCTATTCGGCTATCTCTTGACCCCCGGTGAGATACGAACTTTCGGTGGCAGAAAATACATACCACATAAATACCCCGTAATATACATAGTACATGAATACCCTTTAATAGACTAGAAATCTCTAAATGAGGACAACGGGGGAGATAACTCGTACAAACAAAATAGTCGTTATTTATTTTATTTTCCAACAAATAAAGGTGTCATTGAATGATCACAAACTTATATCTTTAGGTAATTTGATAGAGAAATAATAATAACAATAATAATAATAATAATAAACAATTTGATGAACCTCATCACGTGTTTGTGTAACACAACATCCCCAATCAAAACTTTCGACGAGAGACACCAAATCGTGTTAACAGTCCTAAATGATCAAAAATCTAACAAAATTTTCTTTCAATGTTGTATCAATCTTATGTACATTCACAAAAACAAACAAACACATACATACATACATACATACAAATAAACAAACAAACAACAAGACATAAGCAGTCCACAAAAAGGAAGGAACAAGAGAACAAATAACGACTGGAAACGATCAAGAAATCTGGAAAAAACAAGCAGATGACAGAAGCGGATTTTTGACGGCCATCTTGTTATCTACTTCTTCTACTTGTTGTCTTCAAGAGCTCTCAGTAGCTGCTTCCTCCTGGATTCCAACTCATCCTCACTCACTTCACTCTCTCCTCCTCCCAGAGACCTACTCTCTTTCTGGTCCAATTTGGGTTTTCCGGTCAGCAAAGAGAAATAACGATCATTTCATTGGGTCAAAGATTATAACATAAGTATAATTAATCAACATTATTTATGCTAATTCATCAACATTATTTATGCTAATTCATCAACATTATTTATGCTAATTCATCAACATTATTTATGCTAATTAATTATATTTTTCACGCTAATCATTAATATTTTTACGTTAATCATCAAATTTGAAACTATCTACACAATAAAAATGAGAAACACACACATATATATATATATATATATATATATATATGAAAAACTGTTGGTCAAGCTCACACTGGGCTACCAGGTAGGCCAAAATTTTTAAAAGAAGAATCAATTCAGGTTTTATACCCCCGTCAGAGTTTTTTTTGTGTGTGAGGAAATCACGCCCTTTTTCCGTAGGCCAAAACCTTTCTATGCCAGGTAGGCCATGTTGGAGCCAGTCCGGTCTTGACCAGCAGTACTCGGATCTAAAATTTTGTCGAAATTTATTTGTAAACAGAAATACTCACCGATTTCTTGTCACCTTTCGAAGAAGGTTGATTGGAGCTCCTGGAGATCGACAGCTGATTGGACGACGTGTGCTCCTTCACCCTGGTGCTCTTCTCTGACGGACTTCCAGAAGCTGGCTGAATAATTTATGTTAATGATGTAAATTACCGAATAATTCATGTTAATGATATATAATACAGAATAATTTATGTTAATGATGCATATTACTGAACAATCGTTACATTGCAGTAACGGCAGTTTATCAAATCTTCTAAAATCAATCAAAATAAATCTTATACGACTACCCTCTTATGCTTTCCGACGACAAGAAAAACAAATATCGTTTTTCAACAAGTTTGATTTTGGTTTATCGAGCGAAATGTCGATCCCGACTCATTATAACGCTATTTTTTTTATTTATTATTAAAAATCAAAAATAAAATAACAAGATAATAAATTATTCTAGCAGATACAAAAAAAGAGAAACTGTTTATGTCAAAAGTAGAGACGAAAAGCCAACGTAGAGAAGGTTACGAATCATCAACAAAATCGACCTTTGTTGACTAATTAAAGTTAATAAGATAAATATATTAATCAAGTTTTATTATTCTAATAATTCTAATTCTAATTAATTAATTAATATCTACGCTTTCTGAATTCTTCTTTTTCTTCTTCAACTTTTTTCCTTTTTTCGGTCTCTGACTTTCTTCATCTGAAAGAAAGAAAGATTTATATACTAGAGTTAAGCAATCCTTGAAATGCAGTTTTTGAATTAATTAATTATTAAACTAAATTGGAACAATTAATTAATTATAATCAATCAATATTTTTTAAATAAAAATTTATAAATTAAAAAAGACAAAAAAACAAACCTGAGGAGACGGAAGACGAGGATGATCTTTTCCTCCGACGTCTTTTGTCCGGAGTCGAATCGGAGTCATCCTGCGCGATTCGATTGATTGAAAATATATAAAAAAATAAATTATTATTATATTTGCTAATTTGTACTTTTATTATTTTTATTTTATTTGTTTAACCAAAAAGAGGGTCATAAATGACCACTAACACAAATTGGTGAACGAAAATTTATAATTTATAATTAATTCTTTTCTAAAATAATTTAATTACTAAACAAACGATATATATATATATGCAATTTATTGCAATAGTAATGATGCTATTGAAGATGAAAATAGTTATAATTATTCTTCTACATGTGTTAGAAAATAAATAAAACACATATTTTAAATTATTTTTGAAAATATCATAGTTGTCCATATTCGGACCATAAATAAACTTTTAGATTGAATAAGAAATAATAATAAAATAATATTTTATAAATAAAAAAAAAATATAGAAATGAAAAGCGAGAACACACCCTTTCCGGAGTTTTAGATTCTGACCGATGTTTTTGCTTCTTTGAGGATTTCTTGTGCTTTTTATGCTTTCCACTGCTGCTGCTAGCAGCTGCAAGTGCAGCAGCAGCAGCTACTTCTTGCTTCAACACAATAATGAACTCCTTGAAAATTCGCAACCTATCGGATTCGAGCATGACAGCTTTGAACGGCGGTTCGTCTTCTATCCTCGGGCGGACCTGGAGCAAAAAATTCATCGAGGATATTAAAAAAAAACACGGAAGTACAGCGACGCATCCTTATGGCTTTCTCGGTGGAGAGCACTGGGTTCAATTACCACATAACCTAATATAAAATGCCAGTGATTCTACTAGGTTAAAGCAAGTCTGGCACTGATTACAGCTGCCTGTATCATAATTGATTGATAGATGACACAGCAACAACTACTATATTCTATCTTTTTTTTTAGAAATATATAATAATATAATATAATTATAATTTAAATGTGAACCCACTTCATCCCAAGTTGAATCTTCATCAATTGCAGGATCGTCAACCTGCTTAAGTAAACTTCTGAAAGCTGCTTCAAGCTTTTTTTGCTGAAAAGTATAAAAGAATATTATACTATTTAATATTTAAATGAAATAACTATTATACAATCATATTATAATATTTAATGACATTTTTATAATTATAATTATTTATTCACCTTTTTTGCTTCCTCTTTCATTCTTTCTTTTTCTCTACTTTCTGCTTTTTCGATCAGCTGTAAAATAAAAAATTAACACAAATAAATTTACATAATTAATTTACAAACCCCTGAAGAATCACATTAACATAATTTATTTACAAACACAACAAGAAGTATTAAATTCAAAAAATTAATAATATAATTAATCTTAAAATCTACTACCACTACTAATTTCTTCTTTTTCTCAATGAAACTAACACTGTACTACTACTACTACTACTACTACTACTACTACTACTACTACTACTACAGCTACTACAACTACAGCTACTACTACTACAGCTACTACAACTACTACTTTATTCTTTTTTTCAATGAAACTAACACTATTGAAGGTGAGCTTGATATTTCCAGCATCCAATGTGAACGTCTGCTTGTCGTACATCAACCATTTTGCGAACTCTTCGAACGTCGTGTCTGCCTCGACTTGCAAGTTCTTTTCCTGATTTAATTAATTAAATAATTATTTATCATTTATTTATTAATTATTTAATCTGTTATTATTTATCCACTCGTATTGAGGACAAGGTTGAATGAATGAACGAATGACCGGGTAGACCTCGTAACGGAGGAGAACGAGTGATTCGTCTATTTAAAATTTTACAACTAGGTCACTAAGACCTACTTTCAGAATGTCCTTGATGACCTTCTTCTCGTCGTGGAAACGAGATTTCAAATCTTCCACATAAAACTTGAAAAGATCCAGAGGAGTTGAACCTTCGTGTCAATAATAAAATAAAATAAAGAAAAACAATTATTAAATCAGATATTTAATTATGTTTATCTTGAAGTATTCGTGTAAAAATAAATAACTTATTTATTTGTGTCGATAATTAATAAAAAAAATAAATAAAATAAAGAGAAACAATTATTAAATCAGATAATTAATTATGTTTATCTTGAAGTATTCGTTTAAAAATAAAAAACTTATTTATTTGTGTCGATATTATTAAAAAATAAATAAAATAAAATAAAAACAAATTATTAAATCAGATAATTAATTATGTTTATCTTGAAGTATTCGTGTAAAAATAAACAACTTATTTATTTGTGTCAATAATAAAAAAAAAGAAAAAATAAAGAAAAACAATTATTAAATCAGATAATTAATTATGTATCTTGAAGTATTCGTGTAAAAATAAATAACTTATATATTTATTTATACAGTTTAACGAGTTCATGGAAATAACCTTAAATATAGATAACTGAATGTAATAATTTTGATGTTTGGATAATTCGGTAGTATAACAATTTGAACATTTCGATATACAAATAAATTAAATTATATTATTTTGATAAATAAACACATTATTTTAAATACTCAGATAAATAAATGAAATTATATAAATATAAAAGAGAAGCAGCAACCTGGTTGACCCAACATCTGATTGAACCTAGGATCGAGAGAGATGACGGAATACAAATCCATCCATCTCGACATGGAATGCAGTTTACCTTCTTCGTGGAGTTCGTCAAGAAACACCTGTGCGATGTCATCGACATTAATTCATGCAATCATTATATTTACTATAAACACCTGTGCGATGTCGCCGACATTAATTCATGCAATCATTATATTTACTATAAACACCTGCGCGATGTCGCCGACATTAATTCATACAATCATTATATTTTCTACAAACACACGCATTAATTCATACAATCATATATTTACTATAAATACAAATAATTTTTCATATTATGACAAACCAGTTCATTTAAATTCATATGGATTTAACTGGAAAATATTATTTTCATTTCTTTACATGCCACAATAATAAATTCTTTAATAAATCAAATAAAATTATATAAACATAATTAAACTTAAAAAATACACATTAAATTTCAGCTACAACAACAATTTTGTTTACTGTATAAAAATATAATTAAAAAATATTATTATTAATATTATTCTTATTATAAAAAAAAACAAAGTTTTTTAAAAACACACTTTTATATAATCGACTGGGTAGGTCACATTCTGTTACATAAACAACGAGCATATTATCACAAATAATTATTTAATTAAATTTCGTCCAATCGATCCGAAAATTTGATAGAATGCATTGTTAATCAGTTTGGAGGTATGTTTAAATTTTTAAGTCTCTAGCTCATCGGGAAGTTAGTTTAAAATCGATTGCAAATTTTGACTACAGGTCGACAGACAGAGAAGTCAAGTTAAGTAAAAGTGTGTAAAAAGAAAACCAACAAGGAAAGCTTCTCTGTTCTTCCTCTGCCTCCTCTTCTGTGATCTTTTGTCTCTTTCTTTCTCATCATCGTATTCCTGCTCCAACATTTTCACGTGATCTTGAAAGCAAACTAGAGCGTCTTCTTTGTCCATGTCTACGTGAAAATTGAATTTGTACGAATACAAATAAATGTATATATATATATATAATTTTTATGACATTTCACTCATGACGTATGTTGTATGTCTACGTGAAAATTGAATTTGTACGAATACAAATATGTATATATATAATTTTTATGACATTTCACTCATGACGTATGTCGTACGTTTCACTAAAGCCAAGGTATGTCGTGCATATTGAAATAGAATTTTGCTAAAGTATGCCGTGCGATTCAAAGAGAGAAAGATAAAGTGAGACATAAATAATAACAGCCAAGCCAATCAAGCCAGTTACCTGGACTACATTCGATTAAACCTGTTCTAAATGCTCAGGTAGGTACTGCTCATCATCATAATACCATAAAAATAATAATAATTCTTTAATAAAAAAAAATAAATAAATAAGAAAAAAAACTGAATAAAAAATAAAATATCCAACTTTGCAAGTCAGCGTCGTCCGAAAACTGGGGATTGTCGAGAAGCATTTGCTGCGCCTCGCACCAAGTCGAATTGTACGTCAAATTGAGCATGTTGTCCAGTATGTCGTTGAAGACTTTTATGTTTCGTTTTCTCAAATGTTTGGCATCATCCTGTTATGAATTATTTTATTAATATAATTATTTGAAATAATATATCTTTTAATATTAATTATACTTTATGTACTAATCATTTTAAGTAAATCTAAATTCATTAATAACAATAAATAAGTTAATTGGTTGACCTCTTTACATAAATAACTTCATTAATTGACCTCTTTACATAAATAATTATACCAAACATATTTATTTTTTCACAACTTATAAATAAGCTATTTGTTTTCTTCGTTCCGATCTGTTACCGAGTGAAAACAGTTCTCATCATCATCCAATAATGTTAAAAATGTTACAAAACGACTGCAAACCTTCTCTTTTTTCTCCAATTGATGAACGATATCATCGTAGATTTCTCTCCTGTCTCTATCCGGAACGTTCTTCCAGACATCCAGTTCCGCCAACACAACCTCGGCTCGTCTGATAAAATAGAACGTTCTCAAATTACTAATTCATAAATGATAACAATAACAATAACAATAACAATTTGTAATGTGCCATATGTCAATCGTTCGTACAAAGTATACATAAAATTGATTTGCAGGTGCGATAATTGAATATAAATAAATAAAAATTTAATTAGGTAATAAAAATAATTAAAAATTTAATTAGGTAATAAAAATAATTAAAAATTTAATTAGGTAATAAAAATAATTAAAAATTTAATTAGGTAATAAAAATAATTAAAAATTTAATTAGGTAATAAAAATCATTAAAAATTTAATTAGGTAATAAAAATAATTAAAAATGTAATTAGGTAATTAAAATAATTAAAAATGTAATTAGGTAATAAAAATAATTAAAAATTTAATTAGGTAATAAAAATAATTAAAAATTAAATTGTAATATATTTCATAATCACTTCTGCTTACCTGTACTTGACGGAAGAGCTGATCTTGTCGGTAGTCAGGAGGAACTTTTCCAAGTCTTCTTTGGCCTGTTTTGCTTTCAATCTCTGCTCCTCCTGTATAAATAATAATTAACCATTAATTAATATTTATATAATTTCATGCATAAACATTAATTAATATTTATATGATTTCATGCATAAACATTAATTAATATTTATATGATTTCATGCAAAAACATTAAGGCAGGTATATAACATCTCATATCAAATACAACATGAACACAGGTATATTACAGCATCAAATGGAGACAGGTATATAACATCTCGTATCAAATACAACCTGAACACAGGTATATTACAGCATCAAATGGAGACAGGTATATAACATCTTGTATCAAATACAACATGGAGGCAAAAACAAAAACAAAAAACCTTTTCTTCTTTTGCCCTTTGAGTTTTATAAGCATTGAATGCCTGCTTCTTCTCATTCAAATGCTTCAGAGCTGAATATCTTGTATCGTTGATTATCAATTTCATCGCTTGTTCCCACGTGCAGGCGGAAGATACCTCCTGTTTTTAAATTTTAAAGATTCATAAATTATAATTATTAAAATATGCATGATGTGATTATGAATATTCATTCATCCATAATTAATGATATTCGCGAATAAATAATTTCAAACCTTATCTTTCAGAAGAGCTTTAAAAGCATCGACTGCATCTTTTTTGTTTGGAAATGCAACTTCTTGCTGCTTGGATCCACGGGAATTTATATCTGCATCACTAGAAGAAAATTTTTTATGTTTATTTCGTATACGATTAACAATTAACATAATCGTGCACATCCCTACCGATTAAGGTGTTGATGATTGCGATCGGAATAGTCTTCAGAAAATTAAACTCATGCATACAAAAAATGGTATCGCATACAACAAAATACAACAAATACAAAATCTCCACGTACACGACCACAGATCAACAAAATACAACAAAATACAAAATCTCCACGTACACAACCACAGATCAAGAAAATACAACAAAATACATAATCTCCACGTACACGACCACAGATCAACAAAATACAACAAAATACAAAATCTCCACATACAC
Organism: Erpobdella octoculata; assembly: GCA_963978895.1. NCBI lineage: Eukaryota > Metazoa > Annelida > Clitellata > Hirudinida > Erpobdellidae > Erpobdella > Erpobdella octoculata. The sequence goes on from OZ022246.1 coordinate 155,564, forward strand.
AACCACAGATCAACAAAATACAACAAAATACAAAATCTCCACGTACACAACCACAGATCAACAAAATACAAAATCTCCACGTACACGACATCCGGTGGAAGCTGGGCAGGAAGGAGAATGGCAGGTTCGGGAATGTTCGGCAACACTGGATTCGTCTGTTTCGGAGGTAAATCGATGGAAGCCAGAGTCGCTTGCATGGCTTTCTGGATGGCATCCGAAGGTTGTTGCTGAGTTGTCGCAGCTGCTGTTGTGATGCCAGCTGGTGCTGTAGCACCTGTAGTTGCTGACAACGTGTTTGTTGTTTGGCTGCCTTGTCTTTGGAATTGTAAATTAAGATATGCGTAAATATAAAATATTGTTTAATTGGCATTTTTATGATGATAATAATGCTGATGACAGTTATAATGATGACAATGGTAGTGATGATGATGATTGTTAAGACTGAAAGTTAAATACTCACCCCTGCTGTTGAACATTGTTAAGCAAGGCTGGAAAATAAAATAAAAAATAATTAAGTATTAAAAGAATTCTTTTATAAACCGATATTTATCTGTGAAAATAAGCATGTTGTGTGTGTATGTATATGTATGTATGTATGTATGTATGTATGTGTTGCCATGCAGAATTATACCACCAGAATATGTGCATGTGCTTCTGTGCATAGTGCCAGCTTAAATCGGCAGGTTGTGTGAGCACTCGTGTGCAGATTTATACCATCAAATTGCATGTGTGCTCGCTTTCAGACCTATATCGTGGATTATGTATATAAATCCTTGATAACTTTATGGTAAGACATTTAAAAAGCACAAAAACTTGCTTATACAAAAACCTAATAAATAATAATAAGAAAAAAGAGATATCAACCTTCAATTTCTTCTAATTCTTTCGGTTTCGTCCATTTTGATTCTTTGGTCTGAGCGTTGTGATAATAAATCTTTCCGGAATCCGTCTTATGCTCTTTCCATGGACACTTTGACACCAGCAACTATAAAAATAATAAATATAAATAAATAATATATATAATAAATATATATTTATAAATATATATTTATAAACATATTATTAGAAAACAGACAAAAAATGTATATCTTCTTATAAATCAAGTACAATTAAAGAAACATTTATATACTTAATTTTTTGAATATATCAAGTTATTTTGCTTCTTTTTGAAGCATATAAATTAGGGTGAACTAGAGAAAAAGGTGTCCTAGAAACAAATAACAAGTTAGGGTGTCCTTGCATACTTAAAATTAAAAAAAAAACAGCAAGTTTTAAGTAGTATGTGTTGGAAAGACTTTCATAAAAATTTCTAATTTTTAAATTCATTTCTCCAATTTATTCAGAGAATGTTTAAAATCGAACATCAAATTTTAATTCATTTCTAAACAAAAAACAAACAATCTATTGAAATTCTTCTTTTTTGCTCATTAAACAAAAAACACAGAAGTAATTTCTAAAAAAAAAAACTATTAATGAAGAATATATGTTAATGTAATTTTAATAATATCTGGAAATTCCATGGAGAATATTAAAATTGAAACCTCTGTAGAAGTTTTAAACTCATCTGGTTTATCCCAGGTTGACTGTTGTGTTTCAGTGTTGTAATAATACGTCCGTCCGTCCGGGGATTTGTGTTCTGTCCAAGAACTTTTCTGATACAAGAAAGAAAAACAAGAGTTGTATCGTTTTTATCGATAGAAAATCATTTTGGCGTTTTTAAGGCCGGAAAAAACAAAGTAAAATTTCATGAGACGTAATTGAAACAGGTAATCAATCCTCTAACAATTCATCTAAAGTCAATTTTGATAGAAAATAAAATAAACTTTTTGTAGCTAAAAATAGGCACATTAAAGTTAAACATTTTCTTTCCATTCTCTCACTAAGTCTTCACCTCTCACTTTTTTCCACCATTAACTGAAAACCTTTTCTTTTGCTCAATTCGTAGCCGAGCGCTTTTTAACTCCTCCTTGCAATACTTAATAAACTGACATATTGATTGATTGGTTGGTTGAATTACTCAAGCAAAAATTAATTCAGAATGCTATACTTGAGAATTACCATTAATTAAATACTTTAAAAAAATGTCCAACTTACTTTTACTGGAGGAATTATTTCATTATTGCCATGGACTGCTGCAGGTAATGAACCTACAAATTTTTAATGTTCAAAAACTTTAAAAAAATGTTGTCTGCTCAGATATAGAAAACCATCAATTAATACAAGTAGGGATGTTAATATCGGTTTTTTCTGCAATCCAGTTATTGTTTCTATAAAACCGGTTTTAAATTGGTTTATCGTTTTAATTGAGCACATTTGGTGTTCCAATAAATGCAGTTAATCGTGGTTGAGTATTTGCAGGAGCCGCTAATCATGGATGCTTGCTATGCAAATGAGCATCATACAAACCAGTCGTATTGCCGCCACCGATCCTGCTTATGTGTTGTTACATTAAATGCTTACATTCAGCCATTGTCGACGAAAACTCGTCCGAGACGTCAGATTCGTTGATACGAACAGCCATAATAATTTTTTAAAACTGAATTTTAATTTTTAGTAAAATATTACAATTTTATTATTTTCTATATTTATACAAATAAGGTTTATGACATTTTCTTGAATTCCATTTTATAGGAAACAGTCGATTTAGGTCAATCTAATCTAAGATAAAAATTATATATATATATGTGTATATACATATATATATATATATATATATATATATATATATATATATATATATATATACATATATATATATATATATATATATATATATATATATATATATATATATATGCTGCACGGAGCGCTCGTGAGGTTTAAACAAAATGCATCCTTTGCGGCGGCCATATTGAATAACATAAACAAAAAAAATCTTGGTGTGAAATGGAAAGACTTAACACCGAAAATCAATTTTATTGATATAAAAGACTATAACAACTGAAAATTAATCCTCAAAAAAAAAGTGTTATACTAATAAAAATATATCGAATTGAAGTTTACGCATCGAGACCGTAGATGTAAGCCTGAGCGAGCTTTCAAAAGTGTGACCCACGCATATCGCTTCACATGTGCAGTAGCCCATTTTAGATGCTAGAGCATGAGCTCACGTATATCCAATATTGTCTAATATTAATTAATATTGTATTACTTGTTTTACATTTATATTTATAAAATAACAATAACAATATGTAATAGTAATGAAAACATATAAAAAATTTATTTCAATCTCAAAAGTTAGATTGCCACTGATAACGTCTGCTATCAAACTCTCAGTCGGTAAATCAAAATCCTCCGCATCATCCTCTGTAGTAGTCCAATAGCTGATAGTGAAGACTTTTTTTTTGGACATTTTTCTTGCTTGAAATTCTTCCAAAGTACGTTTTAACATCTGTCTTTCCCTCTTCCTCTTTCCAATTATGGGGAATGAGGATTCCCACCAGATATTATTTGATGAGACTTGGACAAATTGATTTGTTTTTGAATTATTTATTAAAATATGTAAATTTTATTAAGATTCATCAACTTTGAATTTTCTACATAAAATGCCTTAATGGATTTTGTCGATCAGTTTTTACTGAATTACTCGGTTAATTTTTTAGGTATTTTGATGAGACTTGGACAAATTGATTTGTTTTTGAATTATCTATTAAAATATGTAAATTTTATTAAGATTCATCAACTTTGAATTTTCTATATAAAATGCGTGAAGAGTTAGAAACGGTTATTGAGTAGCCTAGCGAGTAAATTGTAAATAGAGACCGCGACCGATTTAATCGCAATAGTTTTTAACCATATAACTCCGTTAATAATAGATGCATTTAGTTGAAAATAGTACAGATCGTTTTGTTTTTTAATTTCCTATTCAAATATTTTGAAAAAAATAAAATGCATCAACTTTGAAATTTCCTTATATAATGCAGGCAAAGTTAGCTATCGTTGCTAACTTCAGCGACGTTCGGAACTTACCTGCAACGTTCGAGGTGTTGTCCATATTGTAAAAATAACAAAAATCCAAAAACTGCTATTTATCCTTAAACTGACAAATAAAAAATATTTCTTTTATTCAGATGCAAGCGAATAGCACCGAAAATTAGTCCGCGACCGAATTCAAACGTTAACGCTTATAATATCGACCACCACAAAAAATGCCTATGTTTGATAGCAAAAACAAACATTTTGTTTTTATTTTTCATTTACTTTATTTACATAAAACAAAAAATTGATAAATTCGTATTTAAATATGTTATATATATTTGAGTTCAGTCTCACAATTACACTTAGTTATATTTTCACACAACTTTTTAATGTGTTTTAACAAGTAAAATAAAAATATATTTGGTGACACAAATCTTTAAATATGACGTTCCATTATTTAAAAAAAAATATATGCATTTATATATATCCCTATCAAAGCTTTCGATTTCAGTTTATAATTTTTGTGCATATTCGCACGGACTAAACAACTTACTATTTACTATTTACCTCATAGTTTTAAATTGATACATATTTATGCATAGCATGTGACAGTTGTGTCGACAGCTTATTATTTATTTATTTAATGACATTAGAGTTCATGACCGACAATGTGTTGTAGATCAGTGTATTTTGTATATAAATAATAATATAAATATATGTCAATATTATATATTTTATGATGCTTACCAGATAAACTATATTGTCTGATCTATTCCAAACTTTAACTCAGAATTTAAGTTCTTAATTGGGAACTGTAGAAGCACAGATCTGGGTTTATTTTATTTTGATTACACTAATTAATAATTTATAAATTTAAATATGTGTTTTCTCTAGATTTTTTGGTAATGTTTTCTGTTCGTAGAAAGATTTATTGGTCAAATAAGCAACTAAATTAGCTAAATTTATTAGATTTACATGACAGAGTGTTAATATTTCATTATAAAACACTAATATCTCAAAAAAACATCAAGTGGAAAAATGTTTATGGATGGAATGGTGGAAAACAGAGCCTGCATATGGAAAGGTTGCAGAAAAGCTCAACCGACAGTATTAGAATTAAAAGCGATTAATGTACAGAAAATATCTCTTGGCACTTCCCACATAGCTATTCTCTCGGGCTGTGGGAAGCTGCTGATGCTGGGAATCAACGATTGTGGGCAACTGGGAATTGATGTTGAATCTCTCGAAAATAGCGAGGAACCAGTTGAACCACTTCCAGGTGCATTTTTTCACTTTTAAATTATTTTTTTTTAAATCTGAAAAAATATAATTAAAAAAATTTTTGTTTTTCTATTTTTTAATTAATTTTGCTATTTCTGTTTATTTATTTATTCCTACTTATAAGAATCAGACCAGTGTCGGGAATCCCATGAGCGAATTCGCGAGTTACGAATCAACATCATGGAGTTTTTTTGTGTGTGTATGTTATTACGTTATCTTAATCTATTATTATTGATTGATCATTTTTCAGGACATTTCTTCGTGGACGTGGCTTGCGGCAAAAACCACACCTGCGCGGCAACGAAGGACGGGAACATCATCTGCTGGGGAAGCAACGAAGATTACCAGTGCGGTCACGAGGAGAGGTCCAAATCAACTCCGCCTCATAGAGTAGAAATTATTTCTGGTCAAGAAGATTCGAAAAGTGTAAAAATTGTTCAAGTGGCCTGCGGTCACTCGCACACCGTGGCTCTTTCTTGCGCGGGGGAGCTGTGGACTTGGGGTTCCGGACCTCAGCTGGGTCTCGGAAAAATATTCAGCACCCACCGGCCGATGCAAATCAAAAGTTTTTCTCAGAAAAAAGTTTTAAGCATTAAATGCGGAGCTCACCACTCGGTAGCTCTCGTCTCGAGCGAGATATCTCAAGCGGAATGGCCGGAAAGTGAAGGGGAGAAGAAAAATGGCGAAGATGACGTAGATCGAGAAATGCTCGACAGAGAGAGCGAAAAAGATAGTTTGTTGAAAGAGAAAAGAATGCAACGGCTGAGTAGCTCTTACTCTCTTTCAGACGCTCAGATATCTCACCATCCTCTTCCGATCGTCAGCCAGTCTGTTTCTTTCGGGCATAATTTCGAATTGGAACTTCAGACTTGCTCCAACCCTGTAAATCAAACAATCCAAGAAACTCCGGAGGCTCCGAAACATCTGCTTTCCAAGACTCGGATCAGCGAGCTGGTTCTTGAGAGCGAAGAAGAGACGTCGTTTGTTGAACTCGGTAGTCTAAATATTGTCCGAGAAGTTGATCTTTTGCAAGATGGCAATGTTGTCCATGATGTTGACCTTTTGCTAGATGGCAATAATGTCCATGATTTTGATCTTTTGCGTGATGGTACTGCTGTCCAGGATGTTGATCTTTTGCAAGATGGCAATGCCATCTTGGATGTTGATCTTTTGCAAGATCGCAATGCCATCCAAGATGTGGATCTTTTGCTAGACGGTACTGCTCTCCAAGATGTGGATCTTTTGCAAGATGGGAATTCCGTCCACGATGTGGATCTTTTGCAGGATGGCAGTGCTGTCCAAAATGTTGATCTTTTGAACGATGGCAATAATGTTCAAGATTCCAGAAGCGACTGTAGCCTAATTCTGCTCTCAGAAGACGATGCTGTCAGCAGTACACAAATACCGGCAGAAGACTTGCCGTCGCTATCCGTCGAAGATTTAGTCGACTATAGCATGAAAGAATTTGTGACGGCTCATAATGTCAAAAGGACGTTATCTTTAGAGGAGAAACAGCAACAATATTCTAGTAGCAATACTAGTAGCAGTAGAAGATCATTCAGCAGCACGTGGAATTCTTTTCCGGGAACGTGTTCGTCGTTTCTCGACGAATTCAAAGCAAAAGAGTTCTTGCAGCGCCAATTGGATTGTGTTAATCCGCTCGTTCAAGACTCATTACTCCCTAGGTAGGAAAAACATACATGTCACTCACTACTTCTTCTGCTATAAGAAAAATGTTTGTAAACAGATAATAAATATGATCAATATATATATATGTATATATTATATTTGTGCAGAAATGTTATTATTTTATTATTAACATAAATAATTATTATTTTATTAACATAAATAAATGTTATTATTTTATTATTAACATAAATAATTATTATTTTATTAACATAAATAAATATTATTATTTTATTATTAACATAAATAATTATTATTTTATTAACATAAATAAATGTTATTATTTTATTATTAACATAAATAATTATTATTTTATTAACATAAATAAATTTTATTATTAACATTTTTTTCCCTCGAAGCTACGGCTCTGCTCTCCAGTCGCGGTTCGAGTCTGCCTCGTCGGCCGTCAAGATGTTGGCTTCTCACGACGTCGACAATCCTCTCTCCAAAAAATTCGGCACTCTCCTCCAGCACGTTCCGTCGTCTCCCGGAGTGGTCCAGGAGTACGTCTCGCAGTTGACTCGAACCGTCGTTTCCAACATCCGGACGTCCGTCGACAAGATCGTCTCCACTGGACCGCTCGAGGCGTTGACGGAGGGCGTCAGCGGAGGTGTCATGGAGGTGGTGAAAATGGCAAAGAGAAAGTCGTTCGGGGAGTCTGCCGCTGTTGCCGGCGGAGATGTCAGCGGTTCTTCGAACGCAGATCTCATTCATCTCTGCGTCCAGCAAGTTAGCTGCTGATTTCATTTTTTAAATGTTTGTGTACTGTAGAACTCTTGAAGAGAGGACAGCCTCGGGGAAGAGCAAAAGTGTCCTCTCCTCGTGTCTGTCCTCCGTTCCTCGGGAACAAGCTGAATATAAACTAGATGCGGATGTAAGAAATTCCGAGCAAGTGTCTGCTGCTCCTAGCATCTGTTCTTGAGGGTGTCTCACATAGACAACTTTTAATGTGTATATATATATATATATATATATATATATATATATATATATATATATATATATATTATATACATATATATTTTTTTATATAAATTTTTATTTTATTTCATGTGGTAATTTATTTATTTTGCAATTGTATTCAATTAATCAATAAATAAATTTAATTAATAAGCGACATAATTTGAATAGGGAGCGTCAAACAGGTCGGATGTCGTAAGCAAGTCGACGTCGATGAATCCGATAGAAGTCGCGAGGCAGACTCACCATAGAAACGTTTCCTTACCTACCGGGACTCTTGAGTCCTTGTCAGGTAAGTATTGCCGATTGGGTGGAGGAGCTTGCGATAAGGATGATGATTATCATCTCTAAAATTAATTTATTCTCATTAAAACTTATTTTGATGATGATGATGATGATGATGGCTTTATTCTGTTACTGGCTTGCATCATCATCATCATTATCACAGCCATCAACATCATCATCATCACCACCATCCTTATCATCATCATCACCATCATCAACATCCTGATCCTCATTATCATAGTCATCTACAAGTCATTTTCGTTATTTTAACTTTTGGGGCAGATATTCTCCAACATCATTCCAGAACTGTGTGTTGGGATACGGAAGTATGGAGCTGGGGTCAAGGATCTCAAGGCCAATTGGGTCTTGGAGACACCTTAGACAGGCAAGCTGTAGTGATGATGATGATGATGTTATTAAGGCGATATAAGCGATTTGTATTTCAAACGAAATAACCAAGAAAAAAGTACAGTACTCTGGTATTAAAGATGTTAGATCCCCTTCTATATTTTAGGGATACCCCGGTACTTATGGTATTCTTCAGTCACGAGCACATCGCCCAGGTAGCGGCAGGTACCTCTCACAATGTAGCATTATCTCATTCGGGACAGGTGTTCGTATGGGGCTGCAACAGTACAGGTCAGTTGGGTCATCAAGCTATCAAGTCTTCATCGTCACCGTTGCTTCTCGAGGTTGCTCAATAATTTGAGAGTGGACATTTTTTTATTGAGAAATTACTTTGGATTGATTGGTTGATTTGTTTATTTAATTATTTTGCTGTTATTTTTTGATTATTTATTTATTTATTTAAAATGAAATGAAATTATTTTGTTTTATACAAATTAAATTTGTTTGTACTGAAATGTATTACCAAATAAATTGTTAAATTATTTAAAATTTGTAAATAATTTTAAATATAATAAAAGTGATAAATTATTCAAATTGATTTGAAATAATTGAATAATTTCATTCTAGATTTATTTTTTATTTATATTTTTTATTTATAAATTAATCGTGAAATTAATCAACTTCAAATGTCATCTAATGAAGATGCAAGGAGGTCTACCATGCTGGAATGTAACGGCAGGTGATCGACACACCTTGATTGCCTGCGACGGTCTTGATAACTCTCCACAGGTGTTCTATTGCGGTTATGACCCGAGGTGTGTTTCTTATCATCACAGTCAAGATCATCATCATCATTATCATTTTTTTTTATCAAATTTAACTTAATCTGACCAAATTTTTATGGCAATGTTTTTTCATCTAATTTTAATGTATTTTTTATTTTAATTATTTTTTTATAATTTTAAATTCATATTGTACATTGTCATTATTATTATTATCATTATTATTATTATTATTATTATTTTTCCGTACAAGCTGCACTGAAGAAAGGCTCACCGTGGTCAAGCAGCTACTCTCCGTCAGCCAATTGAAGAGCGTATGATACGTTTTAATTACCTCGATTATTTTAATTGACAAGTTGTTGACATTTGTATCATATCATTATCATATTTGTAATTGATCATGTGAACACATCATATCATTATCAGTTTTATTTTTATAATCATCAAAACCATCTTTACCGCTTAATCTCAAAACGGTTTTTTACCACTTGATCGCAGCTCGGTCCGGTCCAGGAGATCTTCTCCGGCGGAAATTGGAACGGCTGCCTGCTGAGGCACCAGTCTGACATCGATGACGTTGTAAAGAATTCGGTGTACGAACTTTCCTGCTCAGAGAGGTTCTTCTGCCTCACTCTCAAAAGAGTCATTTCAAAGTTCCTTCAACCTCTCATTCAAAAATTAGGTTTTTGTTTTAAATTCATTTTATAAAAATACTCGATTTATCTTTTTAATAGTCTTATATTAGCTTCCTTCGTGAGGTTATTTGATTTCTGCATAAATTATTCAATTTTATGATTTTTTAATTATAATTTTAATTCATGCATAAACTATTTAAAATTTAGTTTTCTTCTTTTTTTCTGCAATTTATATTTAAATCGCTTCTAGAAGAATCATTAACATAATTTATCCAGATGTCAACGAGTGCAACGGGCTCGTAGTGGGCACTGCCGTCGTCAGTAGCAACAGCAAAAACAGCGGATTAGCCGGCAACGTGCACTGGGGTCAGTCTTTCAGGCTGCTGTTCAGTAAGCTATCTTACCTACAGCAGCTGGTTGCCAGAAACCAATCAGAGTTGAAGCAGTGGCTGCTGGTTTCGTCGTCCAATCCGAGGACGATGTCACTTGTCCGATCCCCGAAGAAGTTCATCAGCTCATACGCATCTTACTTCAAAGCATACTGCGATGCCGTGTCCTCTCTCTGCTTTGATGCTTGCATTAAAAATAACAAGTGGGTTTTGATGATGATGATGATGATGATGATATCAATAATAGTGATGACTAGGATGATGATGATGATATCAACAATAGTGATGACTAGGATGATGATGATGATGATACAATCATTAATGATTTAAATAATGATTTATGTAATATGTTCGATGCAAGACACAATTACTACGTTGGTTTTTAAGAATTGTTATAATTAATCATATTCTGAATTAATTTAATTTTTTTCTTTTTAAAATCGATTCTTCTCCAAAAGAGAATTTTTCGATCTCGTGATCGAGGACTTTCCAAAGTTCCTGGAAGACGACAAATTTGTTTCGACCAACCCGTCTGTCTCCCTTCAGAATCTGACGAAACTTCCATACTTCAGATTCCGAGATTATCAGAAAACTCTCGACAAAATGGCTTCCCAGTTCCCCGCGGTAGGCGGCCATTTTCTTTTCTAATCGTATTTACATTGTGATAGATTAGAAGCAAACTTAGAAGCAGTAATATTAATAAATGATTTTTTTTGTATTGATTTTTTTTTATAATTAAATGACTATCATTACCATCATCATCATCATCATCATTGTTGTCAGTGATGCCAGCAGTTTTATCATCATCATCATCATCATTGTGGTTAGTGATTCCACCAGTTTCATCATCATTGTCGTCACGGTGATACCGGTTTCTTCTTATTTTGATCAGTACTCGAGCATTCACGCTGAACTTCACAGCGCCGTACAAATGTGGAAGAGACTGAGGCAGAGTTCAGATGTTGACCTTGCTAAAGCACAAGCCACAGCTGCTTTTTGGAAATCTGCAACACCTAAGCTCCTGGTTAGTTGATTATATTTGTTGTTGTTTGATAGATATATTTGATTGTATGTGTTGTTGTTTGATAGATAGTTGATTGTATATGTTGTTTGATAGATAGTTGATTGTATATGTTGTTTGATAGATAGTTGATTGTATATGTTGTTGTTTGATAATAGTTGATTGTATATGTTGTTGTTTGACAGATAGTATATGTTGTTTGACAGATTGCTGATTGTATATGTTGTGGTTTGACAGATTGTTTATGTTTGATAGTTTATTGTAATGTTGTTGTTTGACAGATAGTTGATTGTATTTGTTGTTGTTGTTTGACAGATAGTTGATTGTATTTGTTGTTGTTGCTGCTTATAAATAATGAGTGAACTTGATTTACTCAAGATAATTAAATAAATAATTAATACACGTAAAAAACCGAAACATTTCGTTTAAAAAAGGAGGCTTTGCAGACGGTTCCAAGCAGACGTCTGGTCCGAGATGGAAAAGTTTTTCCGATTACTCTTTTATCCGGAGGGGGAGGAGCCAGGTTGTTTTCCTGGAATTCGTTTGTGTTGTTCAACGACTGCTTTGTTCAAGTGCAGGTGGGTGGAGTTAATTTATTTATAGTGACATACTTTCTATTCCATTTTCGTAAAGGTATTCATTTCATTGGTCAGTATTCAGGTCAAGTTGTCTACCCTCTTCCAATCATTTGGGTCGAAATATCACCGGACACAAAAGCACTGAAGTCAGTCTTGTTGTTATTTAATGTTATTTTTGTTGTTGCTGAGAAATTATGGTGATTATTATGATGGTGGTAGTAATGATCATGATGATGATGCTGATGATGTGGTTGTGATGATGATGATGATGATGTAGTTGTGATGATGCTGCAGATGATGATGATGATGATAATGATGATGATGATGATGATGATGATGATGCTGATGATGTGGTTGTGATGATGATGGTAATAATTCTGGTCGTGGTGCTGATGATGTTAACGATGGTGTTGATAATGATGATAATAGTGGTGATGGTGGTGATGATGATAAGAGTATTGATGATGATGAATTAAATAATTTCAAAGGAATGCGATCACTTTGTTGATGCCAGAAGAAACACTCGTCCTCACAACGCCAACTCATTCGGAGAAAGTTTGATTTATATTTTTTTTTACGAATTTCAGTTTATTTATTTATTTCAATTTATTTATTTATTTTAAATATTTTATATTAACAATAAAATTTAAATATCGTGTAATGAACGAATCATTAAATTTTTCAATTTAGCAAAGTTAATCTATTTTTCCAGTTAAACAAGATTAAGTTATTAATTAATTCAATTGTTAATTATTTCTAATAAATTCTAACGATCATCATCATCATCATGTTCATCATCATCACCATCATCATCATCAGGCTGAATGGGTGTGGAGTCTCCAGCAAACGATCAAATCATCCATGAGTGGCTCAAACGACCCGAATAACTCCGCCTCGGGTGGTCCTAACTGTTTGAGTCCCCCGCTCGAAAGACATGCCACTTACACTTTTAACAAATCCGGTTGGCTCAAGGACGCCACCTACACTGGCCAGTGGAAGAATGCAATGATGCATGGAAAGTAAGTATTTGTGGTTGCGCTGTGTTGTTGATGATGATATTGTTGTTAAAAGTGATGATGATGATAATGTTAATAATGAGAAGGGTTGTATCATAATAGCAATTGTAATATTTAAAATAATATAATAGGTATATTCCACATTTGTTATTTCATTATCATAATTTATTAACTGTTTAATAATAATAATAGTAATGATGATGAATTATGTTTATATGATATCTTTTCATAATCTGTAAAAGATTCTTTGAATATGAAAAATAAATTCTCTAAATTCTTGCTCAGAGGAGAGTTGAAGTGGACAACTGGAAAGAAATACGTCGGCAACTTCATGAACGGACAGATGGAAGGCTGCGGAACGATGACGTGCCCCAAGGAAGACGGTATGGAAGTTAAAGACGGAACTTGGAAAGCAGGTCACCTCAATGGATTTGGTGTCATCAGGTTTGAAGAGAAATAACAAATGAATTATTTTATTGTATATATTATTTAATCCATCTTTATTTTAGGAATACATATAAATGTATATTACATGTTAATAATTGTTTTTTATTGTATTAGAATATAGTGGCACTGTATATATATATATATATATTTATCCTTAGAAATAACTTCTGTACAAATTATACGGTAACAACAAAGGTTGCCATTTAGAGCACCTTAGAGCTCGTTTACAGGTACTTAAGATGGCAGTAGAATGCTGTCACAAATTGTCTACCTGTACGGTACTGTCTACCTGTATGGTACTGTCTACCTGTACGGTACTGTCTACCTGTACGGTACTGTCTACCTTTACGATACTGTCTACCTTACGGTACTGTCTACCTGTACAGTAATGTCTACCTGTACGATACAGGTTGCCGCTCTTAGTACCGCTGAACAGTTGTTTTGTACCAATTCCTAGCGACGATAATAATTTTGCTGCTTCTTCTTCCTGGAAAACGATTCCACATCTGCATTTCTTTTCCAGATACTCGAACGGAGATGTTTACCGCGGTTATTTCTCCGAGGGAAAGAGGGAAGGTCACGGGATAATGAAGCAGGGCAAATTCACCACGACATCGGCCAGCATTTATTACGGGCAGTGGATGGCTGACAAGAGGTCAGGTTATGGAGTCTTCGATGACATTCCCAGAGGTGATGATGATCATTATTATTTTAATAGTAAAGGCAACTATGATGATAATGATGATTATCATCATTATTTTAATAGTATGCTTTTGAGAACATTATAAAAAAAAGCACTTAAATATTTGTGATGATAATAATAATATTAATAATAAGGCAACTACGATGATGATGATGAAAATAAAGGCAGTGATGATGATGATGATGCTGTTTTAATGATGATCATAATTTTGACAGTAAAGGCAGCTATGATGTATTGGGAAAAGTAAAGGCAGTGGTGATGTTGATCATAACGGTTGTTATAATGGTGATGATGGTTGTTGTTATAATGATGATGATGATGGTTGTTGTTATAATGATGATGATGTTATAATGGTGATGATGGTTGTTGTTATAATGATGATGATGGTATAATGGTGATGATGGTTGTTGTTATAATGATGATGATGTTATAATGGTGATGATGGTTGTTGTTATAATGATGATGATGTTATAATGGTGATGATGGTTGTTGTTATAATGATGATGATGTTATAATGGTGATGATGGTTGTTGTTATAATGATGATGATGTTATAATGGTGATGATGGTTGTTGTTATAATGATTATGATGATAATAATCATAGTTTTCTTCTCATTAATCACAGGTCAGAAGTACATGGGCCAGTGGCAGGACGACAGTCGTCACGGAAACGGAGTGGTTGTCACCCTGGACGGTCACTACATCGAAGGAAATTTCAGTAACGGAAAGATGACTGTTAGTGTTTATATTTAATGTATTTATGACTGTTAGTGTTTATATTCAATGTATTTATGACTGTTAGTGTTTATATTTAATGTATTTATGACTGTTAGTGTTTATATTCAATGTATTTATGACTGTTAGTGTTTATATTCAATGTATTTATGACTGTTAGTGTTTATATTTAATGTATTTATGACCGTTAGTGTTTATATTTAATGTATTTATGACTGTTAGTGTTTATATTCAATGTATTTATGACTGTTAGTGTTTATATTTAATGTATTTATGACTGTTAGTGTTTATATTTAATGTATTTATGACTGTTAGTGTTTATATTTAATGTATTTATGACTGTTAGTCTTTATATTCAATGTATTTATTTATGAAGAACCATCAATATTAAAAACATTTTTAAGTGACTTAAAAATGAATGGTCAAAAGCAGATAGATGAATAATCCAAACAAACTAATACTAAACATAAAGAAGTAATACAGATTGAGAATAAGTTTAAAAATTTTAATAAATTTATTCATTTAAATAATAAATTTTTTTTTATAAAATATATATAATTATATATATCTTATAATTCTTGAAGGGCAAAGGTCTTTTCCTGGCAGAGGACAACCACTTCTATGAGGGGGATTTTTTCGGCTTTTCCTTCTCCGGAAAAGTAGGAAAAATGTCATATTTATTTATTTATATCGTTAAAATTTATTAAAAGATTTAAATATTTAGTATTATTTAATATTTTTATCAGGTTTTGAAGTTCATTTATTTAATTTAAAATTTAATATTTATAATTATTTATCGGGGTTGTTTATTCAATTATTTCATTAAAACTTCAAATATTTATTATTTCCACCAATCAGGGTGCTCTGACTTTTCCCAATGGCGACTGCATCGAGGGTAGTTTCGGTGGAAATTTTACGGACGGAGTGAAAATCAACGGGGTGCTTAAAAAGAGCCCGGAGTCCAGGGAGCTCAAACCCCTGCAGAGTTTCTACAGTCTTCATTCCCTTCCGCAGTTTGTATTTTAAATATTTTATTAAATATATTCTTTTATTTATTTAATTTGAATAAAGTTTTTATTATTTTGCATACAAGTTTCCAACAATTACACATTTGCATCAAAATAGTTTTTTGTTTTATACATTCTTTAAAGGTCTTTCGGTAAGATGGCTTATCCGGCAGAGCAAAAGTGGGAGGAGTTATACCACCAGTGCTATTCCGTTATTGGCTGTTCGAAGGGTAAGGTCGAAGATGATGAATGTTCCAAGGTCTGGTGCAAGATAGCAGCTTACATGACAGTCAGTGCCGAGAGAAAGTGAGTTTCCCTTTTTAAGGTCAAATAGGGGTCAACATTTTTTCAAAATAATTCATATTACCACGAGATTATTGCTATGATACTGTATTCTTCTGTGAAATATGTTTTTTGACAACTTTTAACTGTGCTATAATTTACTTTGAAAGAGTATTTGTGCACTGGCACTGCGCTAGTAGCGACCTTCACTACTTTTGGTAGACTAAAGTTGATGCACGATTATTATTGCTAGATTTTAATATATCTTGTTTTTTTTGCAGTTAGTTTTGTTGATATTTTGTTATCAATTGTTTACTTTAAAATAAATAAATAATCAACTTAATTTAAAAATAAATAGATAAACAAAACAAATATCACAGGGCGTCTGCGCCGTGTAAAACTACGACATTCAGCGACGACATGAATATCGTTCCTGACTTCTGTCAAGAGAGCCTCACCTATTCAATCTGGAAGAACATTGCTACCTATTTGGCTAAGGTCTTACTAGATTTTGATTGGTATTGAATATTTTATGATAATTGAGTTTTTTTATTCAGTTATCAATACATACATTCAAAATGTAATGTTTATGATTAGTATAAATATTCACATTGTTCTGTATTAAAATATGAAATATTGTCATTTTGTAGTAGAGTTCGAATATTTTATTCAAATCAGCAAATTATTATTCACTTTCTTAATTCTTCTGTTGAAAAACAGGCTTTCGACCATCCAAATCATCCACTTGGTTTCCTGCTAAGCTCATTAGTAGACGTGTATCTGGCCACGTACGTGGGTGTCAGTGCACACGTGAGGTTGCTCATTCACGCAGTGCTTGAATTGAAAGCTTACGTGGAAAACATCTATACTCTTGTAAGGTACGGGAATATAAGGTTGCTACATGGGAATGGTAAAATAGTAGTTAATTGAAGGGTGTGGTGCATATCTAAATGTATTGTAATGACAAGATGACAATTTCATTATAATAACATAAAGGAAAAAAAAAGTTACTTGAAGATTGCTTTAAAGGGCTATATAAAAAGAAATGATTTACTAAAGAAAATAACTATTTAAGTTTATTTATTTTTTATTTAGACACCTGTTTCCAAAACTACCTGTATTGAGTTGTATCCTTCCGATTAGCGAAGAACTAAAAGAGGAGAAAGATGAGGTGCTCAGGACGAATCGGTAAGCAGATGATGAATATTCATATGCGCATAAATTATTATTATTATATTTTAGAATTCTCGTAGCTTTATTTTCATTTTACATTTCCAGTTTTGCAATTGACTGTTTTTCTAATTTAAAAGTCAAAACTTGAGTTTTTCTTTTTATCGAAACATTTCTGTTTCTATTTTTATTTCCACAAAATTTTTCGAATATATTTTTATATCTACATAAGAACTTAAAAATTCTAATTAATAATTAATTATACCTGACCTTCACACATAGTCTCAAGGTCACGTCGGCAGCCCTCTTGCATCCAATCATCATACCCAAAGTTTACTCTCCTCTCATTAACTTGTTTGTCATCCACAACGAAAGAGACGATGAAAAATATTGGAGGAGAGCATCTCTATGGAACAAACAGTCGGATGAAGCGCTTTTGACTTATCTGGATGTTGATAGGTTGATTGATAGTTTGCCGTGTACACGAATAATTAATGATAATAAACTAATACAAATAATAATGATGAAACTGGTAATTGAATCACATAAATGTATTTACCTATATAAATGTTTTTATTTATATATATCTGTATTATTTTTTTTTATTATTAATAAAGTTTTTAATATAAAATAAAAAATATTTCAAAGGAAGTATTTCCTGCTTGATACTGAAAGTAAAAGATCTTCGTCAGCAATCGTGAGTTTTTGTTCTTTTAAAACAATTTTATTCATCGGGATTTACGGTATAATAATAATAATAATAATAATGATACACGGGAATTTAAAGCACCATTGAAGTATTTATATTAAAACGGTACTATAGAAGTTGTCAAAATGATGATAATAATAATAATAAATTTTTTAACCTGTTTTACATAAAGAATACAACAGACTGCTACCACGAGGCCATTGAACGATTGCAAAGGATAAGGTAATAATTCCTCGTTGGCTAGATGGTTTTTTTAGTTTTCTAATGATCCTACCTAATTATGTTAATATATGATAATGCATTAAATATTAGTTAATTATGTTAATACATGTTTATGAATGAAATAATAATTAATTATGTTAATACATGCTTATGAATGAAATAATAACTATATTAATAATGAATAAAACAAATTAATTACTGCATTGTAATTGAAGTTTCTATAACATTAGCCTATACAGTGAATTTATGCTAATGAGTGAAATAATACCAATTAGTTATGTTAATGAATGTAATATAGCATTCCACTTATGAAAAATTGAATTCTCCATTTTTAAACAGCACTTCGTTTACTCCGTTGGAAAAGATGCTTCAGATTCACCGCTCTTTCCGAGAGATCAATCTGGTTGAGATTGAAATTCTATTTACTTTTATTTTCTGTTATGTATATATATATATAATGTTAATGAGACAATGAATAGGATTTAAGTGTCGTTGTGTTCGAGTACAACTTCAAGACCACTTTATAATATATAATTAAATATCATTTAAGCGCCCTTTAAGTGGCTTCTGCTGCACGCGGCGCTATATAAATTGTCGTTTTTTTAAAATTAATAAACCCTCCGTCCGCAGGCCGAGTGCTAATTGTTCAATATTACTATGTATGTTTTCTTTTATTCTTTCTTAATGTTCCATTCATCATCTACATACAGGCAGTGGGGAAATCTTTAGGGAAGTGTCCCCAGTGGAGCATGGATGAATTATTTCCAGTCTTCTGGTTCGTCGTGGTGAGGTCGCGAATCCAACACCTCGGTGCCGAGATTCATTTCATCGAGGAACTCATGGAGAAACACCTGGAAAATGGTGAACTAGGGCTCATGTTCACCACTCTTAAAGTGAGTCAAACGATACGATACAATACGATACGACTGTCGTTTAACGACACATCTCATCAAAACTAGAGTCTTGCTCGAAGGCAAGAATGTTAGTTACTAGCTACTGATAAATGTAAATTGAAAAAATATCACGTTCAAGAAATTGAACCTTTTGCATTTTGCGGAAATACTTTGCATCGATGTTTATAAAAAAATTACACCGAACAAACGACAGCATCTGAATCTGTCGATAATGTCAGTCAGATTCAGAATAGGCAAAAAAAAAATTCTCGAAGGGCACTGGATCTTAATCAGTGATATTTCAGTTACAGTTAAAGTTACAACATTTATTAATTATCAGTTATTAATTATTTTTGTATTATTTAACTGAATTTATTATTCAGTTACTATTACAGTTAGAGTTATTCGCCATATTTCAGTTACTATTACTATTACACTTAACTGACCATTATTTTTCTATTATTTTCCGATTTCAGTTAGTGTTACAGTTAACTTGAATATCACTGGATCTTAATCGGTTTTACTTGTTGTTGCTTTTCCAGGCTTGCTACTTTCAAATCCTCAATGAAAAAATGACTTGATGGAAGCCAGCCACCCAATCCAATCGGGTGAACGGCCTCCCTATTCGATCGGGTGATTTCGGGAAAAAGAAATCATCAACCGGAGCTGTTGAATTTGATTTGTAGTTTCGAACTATCAAATCGTTTGCGGTTTTAGTATTTTAAGATTAATCAAATTAAAATTCTTGCTTGCATTTTTTTTTAAATTTTCTTATGTTTTCATAGCATGATGATTTCAAAGCATTTCTAAATCTGTTTTTTCTCAATCCTACAGTTCATGTTTTGTTTGATAATGTTTTTTTTTCTTCTCTCTGTTATATTGTATCCATGTAAAGGAAAGCCCGCGTACGGAACAACGATCTACATTCCACAAAACTGAACCGATCTTGCTGCCGATTCGACGTCTATTTTGCAAAACCCGTTTTCATTTTTCATAATTTAAAAAAAATTACTTTTGCAAAAATACCTTGTTGATTATTTTTAAATAACCTATAAACCAATTCAAATAAAACAAAACCCCTTATAAAATATCGTCAGATAAATCTTCGTCTTCGGACGACGTAGGTGTCGGTACGACATTTGCGGCGGTACTGGAGTCGTAGATCTTCCGGATGAGAGCCGTCAGTTCGGCCACGTTGGTTTTATCCTTGGCGCTTATCGGAAAGATTTGGCATTCGTCCTTCATCTTTTCTTTCAGTCGTTCGTAGTTTTTCCGACTCATTTCCAAGTCGATCTTGTTTCCGACGATGATGTGAGGTTTCTGAGAGAGTCCGGGCCTGAAAAAACGGGTCGGGAAAAACCGGTTTACAATGACATTCGTTCAATCACCGTTACCACCTGTCTTATTTTATATATTAATACAATATTATATGACATTAAATCTTGCGTACCCCGCTTGTTTCTACCTCTCCTCATTTCATTTATATCATCAACAACTCCACCTTATTCCATATGTGGTTTTAGGCTATATAAGTCATCTCCAGTCATCAACTTTTTTGATTTTGACCAGCACAATTATTATTATTAACATATATTATTATAATTATCAACACATATTATTAACATATATTACTTGTAATTATCAACACATATTATTAACATATATTACTTGTAATTATCAACACATATTATTAACATATATTATTATAATTATCAACACATATTATTAACATATATTATTATAATTATCAACACATATTATTAACATATATTATTATAATTATCAACACATATTATTAACATATATTACTTGTAGTGTTCCAGTTCGGTTTTGAGCATTTCGAGTTGTTCCATGGTGGAATCGAACGAGAGATCGAGAACGTAGATGAGACAGTGACACTGCTCCATGTGTCTGAGAAAAGAATAACCCAGCCCGCGGTTTTGGTGAGCACCCTCAATGAGCCCGGGTACGTCGGCCACTGAGAATTGTTGTTAGAGAAAGATGATGCAGATAAACTAGTTGATGTAGTAGTGGTGATGATTATGATGATACAGATGAACATCATACCATGGTAAATGTGATAATGGTTACGGTGAGATGAGACGACGCTAATCTGTTCCGTTCAATCCGGAAGACAATACGCGTTCGAACCTGAAACCTGCTCGTAGTCGTCGTACTTGATGATACCGACGTGAGGAAAAAGCGTCGTGAAAGGGTAGAATCCCACTTTCGGTTTCGCATTCGTCAAACACCTGAGCAGAGAAGATTTACCTGCATTTGGAAATCCCACCTGGACGGTAAAAGAAAAAGTCGTTAATGTTTTAAAGAATTGCTCGTGCAGTAGCTCCACCAGGTAGGACATCTGCGACATTGAGAGTTTTTATGTAGATGATGTATCAAACATGGTCGATGGTCACACTATCTCACATTTGAAATGTTTACAGAATTAAACACAGGTGATCACCTGACAACTACACCCAAGATGACAAGTGCACCTGCGATCACCGAAGATAAAATTCGAAATACCAACCAGCCCAAAATGAGCAATCACTCTCAATTCGGCGTAGACGGTTTTTTCTTCTCCCGGACCACCCTCTTCGTAAGTTCTGGGCGCCCTGTTTTCGTTGCTGAGAAAAAAATAATTTCCCCGACCCCCGGCACCACCCCTGCCGCCCACGAAGATGCTCCCCGGATTCTCCAGTTCGGCTATCACCTCTCCGTCCTCGTTTCTGAAGAAAGTACCGACGGGAACCTGAAAACAAAGAGAAAAATTTTTTTTAATAAATAAATAAATAATAGTAATAAACAAATAAAAAAGATAATGATAATAATGATAGAAATAAGTCGTGGGTTGTTCTTGAAATTATAAAGATCGACACGGAAAATAACTGATCAATTAAAATTCAAGACCACTAAAAGATCCGAAAAAAAAACATTTAAAAATAAACCTTAATGAAAGTGGACTCGGCATTCTTTCCATTGCAATGTTTGCTTTTTCCTTTCTGTCCTGGCTGACCTCTATAGATGGACTTAAGTTTTGAGAGAGAGTTCACGCTTTCATCAGCTGAGTTTTCAAAAAAAAATCAAAAACGGAGAATAACTAACTGAAGGGTCGACAATCGAAATAGCATCAACGTAATTTATATATATATCTCTTGCATACAAAAAATTTAAATAAGTTTTAAAAAAAAATAAAAAGTGTCAAACAATAAACAAAAAATTTTTTAAGATGATAAAAAAATTAAGGCAATCATTTACTTTGACGGGTTGAGGTGGTTAGGGAAAGGTTCGTAACGGGATTACCACTGTGGGCCAAACCCGTCAAATTAAATGATTATCCATAAATGAATTACCTTGAAACACGATGTGCCCTCCGTTTCCACCATTTCCACCGTCTGGACCCGCAAACTCATTTGCATACAAACTCATAAAGGAAACCATTCCATCTCCACCTGGACCTCCATATACTTTAAGTTTCTTAAAATCTACAAAATGCTTGGCCTACAAAATTAGGATTTTGTTGAATTTTTTAAATAAATTAAATGATAAAATACTAAACAAAACACCTTTATAAGTGGCTAAATAAAACAATGAATTTAAAACAATAAATACAAATTGAATAAACAACCTGCTCAATAATAATTAAATTAAATAATAATAAATAACCAGCAATAACTACACTACTATACTATAAAACTTATAAAAGAGAGCTCCAACAGTCCAACATCACCAACAAACCTGGGCTTTTTCTGATTCAATTCGTACAGGTTTCTTCTTGGGTACTTTTGATGATAGAAACCGACTAAAGACAATTGTCGTAAATTTATAAACTGGTATTTTGTTAGAATTTTGTGTCAACGCGAGTTTTAAGAAGCAGCCAGGAACGAACGACCCCAACATTTTTAAAAGTTAACCTAACTCAAATGTAAACAAATGTGTGATTGTCAGCATGTTGCATCAATTAATAAGTAAGTGAACTCTCACAATCATTTCAAATATTTTATCTACATGAATTATCTAGAATTTTATTGTAATAAATAGTGGTTTAAATTAATTTCTTAGTGGATACAACTTCGTTGTCGTTATGAATGACAGATTCCAGTTGTAATAGAAAAGAATCCAATAAACTAATATCCTACTAATCGTCTTGTCTTGAAGTAGGGTATTTAGATATTGCAGACGACATTATAATAAGGTTTGCACTAAAGAACTGCAAGTCCATTCAGTTCATATCCCTAGCATATTAAGTCAAGTGGATATACTTATTTATTCTTTCTCGTCAGTGGCGTATAGTGTAGGGGAGCGAAAAGGTGCCACTTTTCAGTTTTTCTCCCAAAAAAGCTGATGACCGACTGGGGTGGAGTAGTTGGAGGTAAACAAACGTTACAGAAAATAATTAAAAGACAATAGCTTTTACCATCACCTAGTGCTTGCAAAAAACGATGAAATTCTCCTTATTTAATAATTTTTAACTTCCCCCCGGTTATAGATTTTTTTGAGATTTTTGCCTCGGGCGCCTGACACCCACACTCAATGCTGTGGTCGTGGTTAACACACCCCGGTAAGGGGCAGGCTCCAAGAGGCACCATAATTATAGTGACTTATTAAATTTGTCCTAATGAAGATTTGTATTAATCATTTATACTACCTATATTTCCGTGAATTAAAAACAGCCGTCGAACATTTTTAGAAGTAATAATCCGTACTTTTTAGATTTCTAAAATTATACAATTAAGGTACGACCAACCTCTTCCGGCCATCCTTAATTTCTGGAAAAAAAATGCGGTACGGCAGCCTAACAGTAGTCTGTAATCTATCAGTAAAAGACCCCACTAACGACATTTTGTATTGGGATCGGGAGAACTCAAACCATAGCCCTATGGCCCTGCCCACGTTACGCCATTGTTCCTCGCAGCGATTTTTGTTTGCGTATAATTCTTTGTTTCTAAGATGAACGCTCAGCAAATAAATAAGCAGAAATAGACAAATCATTAATATTATCAAAAATTATCGAACCAGGTAACACTTTGTTTATAGAAAAAAGTCGTTGAAATGTAAAAGAGAAAGAGAAAAGCAATACAACATACGTACTTACGTACGTTAAAACCGTTTTAAAAAGCACTACAGTGAAGGATAACTACAAAAATACGTTTAACACGTTAATTAGCATCAAAGACTAATTAAAAGTATAAACTTGGCACACCTAAAAAAAGTCATTCATCAAATACTTAACAGTAAAAAAATAAAAAAATATGACATGAATGCACAAATTAACACTTATAGACCTTATAACTGACAATAATAATAATTATACTTATGTAGATGTAGATGTAGATGTAGATGTATATGTATAGCCTAACTGTAAGATGTTGATTGGAGTTTTTTTTAATATTTGAATTTTGAACAGAACATTAAAATAAAATAAAAGCAATTTTAACGAGCTCAAACTTGTAATAAAATGTATATCCTATAGTTCATTATATATCTGCAAATTGATGACAACAAATAAGCAACCAAATATGGGCATCAGATCCAATAATAACAGATCGGTATATATCTTTATAACATCAAACCTTAAAAGTTATACCTATACCTCAAATACTCCAATACTTTTAAAATTGACATAGTAATTGTGTAGAAAAAATATTGTGATATTTTATGTGCTGTTCTAATAACAATCAAGTTATAGGTTAATATAGTAGTAATTAACTTTAACTTCTTTGGCCACGTACCACTGATGTAATAACTGTAATAGCGTCAATCAAAATACATTTACAGATTGCACAGTTGACATTTTGAATTCTTAGGTTTTCCGCCTGGTGTAGATCTACCATTGCAGATAGTTTGAACTTTAGTGAGCGTTGCATCTTTTTGTTCCACCATTTCCTCAACGTTTATATCTTCAGTATAGAATATTTCAACATACCTGGAAAATATTTCAACAAACTTGTAGCCAATTTTAACTTACTTGTTATACAAAATGTACACAAGGTTTTAACACTTACATGAGCGTATAATCGTTGACCTGGAAAGTCTCTGTTTTCTTATCCCAAAAAAAGAAAATATTGTCGGTAAAGTCGAGTTTTGGAAGATGTTCAGCGCAGAAGAGATCAGCCGAAGAACCCTTATGCGTGTGAACGAGAGATATGTAATGTCTCTGACCTTGCATGCAAAAAAAATCAGCAAAATAAAGATGATCCTCTTTCCAGTCGATAAGTTTCTCTACGGGAACTGTAAATCTACGCGGTTCAAACTGCGAAAAACTGATTGGTTCACCCGTGGTAGAGCCGTGTTCAACGCTGGCGAAAAAGAAAAGTCCTTTTAATCTACCGTTTATTGGGTTTCTCCGATCACCGCTCCTATCTTTGTCATATGGTTCCATTATGCCTCCGTTGTTCTTGATTTTTGCGAAATATTCTTCAGATTTGTTCCTGTACAAAACCTTACAGAGAACTTTATTACCAGACGAGTACTCTCCTTCAGCCTTCTGCAACAAACGTTCCAGTTGATTCTTGTTAAAAAACATCTCAGAATTTAAACAATTTATCATCCTCGAAAAATTGTGGATTGACCACATGTATTACGTATATAAGGATATTTTTCTATACTCTCTCGTTTTTATGACACAATCGACAATGATTTCAATATTTTGGAGATTTCAGTTTCATCTTTAATCGAATACGAAATTTCCAATGGTTTCGTTTTTGGCTCATCAATCCGAAAGCTAATACATGAAAGGACATGTTGCAGTAGCTAGGACCAGGACACCACGGAAACATTTTTTTCTTTTTAAACATAATAATAATGAATGATTGATTATAACTCTCACTCTTTTAAAACTATTCTTCTGTTAATTCTTCTCAGAGACTAGCTGCTGTGAATGGTCGGAATTTCCAAGGTGTGCTAAAAATAGAAAACGAAGAGCAGCAGCCTGAATAAAATTATCATAAAATTGACGTTTTTAAATTATGAATCGGTGTCTATTTACTACGCCGTAGAAAAGCCGCTGCGCAGAAGAGAAGTGTGCATGCAGTCGACGCGTATTTATACATTTGGTATCAAATAAGTTCGCTAAAATAGCATTTTAATATTTATTTACATAGTAGAATTAGAGACAATTAAAATTGTTTATAAATTGCTGAGTTATTAAACAGTGAGACATTCAACCAAGCACAGTCATTTTATGAATTAGAAACAGGATGTTCCTCCCATCTCAGACAATATCGTTGATTGATATTTGATACGTAAAAGCAGTAAAAAATGTCCTCAATACCGGGACAGAATACCGCAGTAAAAAATGTCCTCAATACCGGGACAGAATTCGAACCGTGCCTGTTGTTTTTATTCGCTCGGGGCGTCGAGCACCTAAAAGCCATTACGACCAAGGTCAAGGTCATGAGTTATTTAATAAGCTATTACAGGTTTTTTTTATAGCTTTAAAAGAATCAGTTTATTTTAACTTTTGAATAACTTCATCTAAGCACGGTTTTTGTAGTATCTTCATTTTGCTTGAAATTTGTATTTGCCACTATTTGCGTACATTTTAACACGGTTCTACGCAATAAATCATTATATATACATCTACTGTCTGTCTCTAATTCAATATGATTATTTATATGGAGATTGTTAATTTGTAGTTGATAATACAATTATTTTTTACCAATGCTTTTATTAACTCGTCGGCTCTGTTTCTCTGTCTGTTTCTCTGTCTGTTTCTCTGTCTGTTTCAAATCTTGCAATCAATTTTTGAGTCACTTCCTGTTGATAGATTTTTTTCAAATTTTGCATACATGCTCAAGATAGAAGACAATGCAATATTCAATTATTAGTTTTACAATAAGTCAATTAATTTAGTTAATTTTCTTGAGGATTTTATCGAGGGGTTTCTTGAGGGTTTTCTTGAGGGTTTTCTTGAGGGTTTTCTTGACCACAAAACGCTAACCGACTGGCAGACTATTTTACCAAGTTAACACGAACCACACTCACTGACCGCGATTCTCAAGCGTGTATGAAATTTTCATGAAAATAGTTGAGATATTTAAATTCGATGCTTTTTGATGATATTTTTATTATTATTACCAATGCTTTTATTAACTCGTCGTCTCTGTTTCTCTGTCTGTCTGTTTGTTTCTCTGTCTGTTTCAAATCTTGCAATCAATTTTTGAGTCACTTCCTGATGATAGATTTTTTCAAATTTTGCATACATGCTTAAAATAGAAGACAATGCAATATTCAATTATTAGTTTTACAATAAGTCAATTAATTTAGATAATTTTAATTAATTTCGATATTTCGATATAATTAAGATATTTCGACTTTAACATAAAATAAAAGAGTAATATAAGAAAAAATTGATTGCAAAATTTGTGTTTTAATTACATATAAGAGCATTGGTTTTAAAAATTCGTTTTTAATTTACTTGTTGAATTTAAAATTTGTGTTTTTATTTTTTGGCCTGTCGTCCGATAGGCTTTGATGCAAGTTAAATATCTACTTTTTAATATTACTCCTAGTTCTGTTGACTTCGTTGTTCGCTCAATTTCTATAATTTCTAGTTAATTTATTTACTCAATCTCCTCGCCTCCTCCCATCATCATGAACGTTTCAAGTCTCTCGTTTCTCCATGTTCGTCTCTCCCTGCAAGGAGTCATCTGCGTTCTTCCAGCAAGGATGATTTCATCTCCATCCGGTCTCGTCTCCAATTTAGAAACGGAGATTTTGCCATCTCAAGTCCGATTAAATGAAACAGCTTGCCAGTGCATGTTTGACATTATATAGACATTAAACAATTTAAAAGCAGACTAAAGAAATATCTATTTAATAAGTTTTTTTTTTATTAGAAGGTGTTGAGAAACTGCACGTCTTTGCGAAAGACTTGTTTTGTATAATTGAGCAATATAAATGTCATTTGTATTGTATTGCGCTGTATTGTATCGTATTTTGTATTGTATTGTATTGTATTGTATTGTATTGTATTGTATTGTATTGCATTGTATTGTAACGCAAACTCAAACGCCTTTGCTCCTCCGCCCAAATCAGCACGTTTAGCATTTATTCGTTAACCAGATCGGCCATTTATAGTCTTAAACTTTCTAAAAATATATCCAGTTCAACCATCTGTGTCAGAATCAAGATTGAATGGGCTTGTCTAGACACAGGTACACCCAGAATAAAGTATTATAATAATAATAATTATTATTATTATTGAAGCTATATTACCTCAACAATCAGCTGGTTTTAATTTTATTAAAAATTTAACTAATTGAAAATCAAAAACATTTATATTAGGATATTATTGTCACATAACAGGAATCCAAATTATTGACAATCATGCGAGCACACAAGGGTTTAATATTTTACAAATCTAGAACATAAAAACAAGTTAGAAATTTAGAACAACTAAACAATTTTAGAACAACTAAAACATAAAAAAAACTATTAAAAAACAAACAAACGGAGTAAAAAAGTTCCAAGTATAAAATAAACTTGGTGAGTTTGAGTCTGACTCAAGCATTTTATAGGGTGTAAACAAATTAGAAAAAAATGTATAAAAACTCATAAAGTGAAGTTTCAAGAAATTCATTTCACAATTTGAGAATAACAAAATTAGAGATTACAAGTGCTGCAATTTGGCTTCTTCCTCAAACCACCGGGGGTTGAACTACCTCTGCCCACAGTGGGTGTCGATTCCAGTTCATAGGGTGAAATGTTGACATCTTCAGTATAAAATATTTCAATCAATAAATTGGCAGAATCTTTTACTTTGAATTTTCCTTCGGCTTGATTGTAGCAGAAAAATTCATTTGAAAACATATTGAGTTTCAGAAGTCGACCAGAGCAGAATTGATCGGCAGTTGATCCCGGTTTTGTAAGAACCAAAGTTACCTGATGATTGATACCTCTCATGCAATAAAAATCAACAAAATACAAACAATCTCGATTTGGATCAATAAGATTTTCAACGGGAATTTTCACTCTTGTTGGACCAAACGGTGAATAAGATTTTGGTGTTCCACAGGTAGATCCATTTTCCACACTGGCAAAGAAAAATAGTCCGTTTATTCTTCCATTTATTGGACTACGTGGATCCCCGCTGTGATCCTTTATGTAGGTTTTCATTATACCGTTTTCACTAACCGAGATATCGACAAAGTAAGATTCTGATTTGTTTCTGTACAAATATTTACACCAAGCCATAGAATAATACAAAGGTGGAAAACTTTGCAGACATTTTGTTTTTAAAGTTTCCATGTCGTAGACGCTAAGAAGAGCCATTTCAAGAACAACGTGTTTGCAGGAAAACCGAAGTAAATAAAAAATTCTAAAATGCAGAACTTTTTAATTTCGCATCAAAACTCTCATTCATAGGAAACACATTGGCAGCTGAGAGGCCTGGCGTGCGTTTTTTATATTACCGAAACTATATCGAAAAGGTTGGAATTTCCATGGATTTCGCTTTCGTTTTCGCAGCTATCATTGCCGTGAGAAGTTCATCAAAGACTGAAATAGGATTGGCTGGCTGGCTGTGTCACGTGATTGGTAATAAAAAGTCATTATAAAATAATAAATAAACCTAATTTAAATAAACATAATATTCGATAAATACTCCTTCCATCCCTATCGACATGTTTGTTCATGTCTGGTTCGTCATTTTGTACTTACGTTTTGTTCGTTCGTTCATAGGCTCAATATAAGTTCATTTTGAGTGATTGGTTGATTGATTGATTTATTCATTTATTTATTTATTTATTCATAGATGAATTCGTTCGTTTTATTTTTAAAGAAGAATTTGTTCATAGGTGAATTTGTTCGTTCATTTGTTCATAGGTGAATTTGGTCGTTCATTTGCTTATAGATGAATGGTAAATAAAATTTATAATTATATATGATACAAATCGTAAATTAACACTCAAAACATATTTATTTTCAACCAAAATAAATAAACAACAAAAAAACATGCTTTGCAGCATTTAAATTAAGTACATTTAAATTACTGTGAACAAATTACATTAAAGAGTTATTTGTCATTTGAAAAAAAATTTTAAACAATAATCAGTAGCATCTTCAGACGACTTCTTGTTGAACGGCCACTGAAGCAGAAAGAAAAACGTAAATAAATAAATCCAATTATTATTTAAAGTTATCGAAATACATAAAATTTTATTAACTAATTTTAAAATGTTGTCAGGACAGGTCAATCCAGACGATCCGATGCAGCTTTGCGTTGGAGACGCCTGTCGCAATCCAGTGAGGTTTTCACCTACCAATACCCGTTGCTATAGAAAAAATTTCACTTTCGATTTAGGCCAAGAGGAGCTAGCTAGCAATTTGCAATGCCTGTACCACGTTACCTGTGCATTACCTTGTATGGACATAGTAATTACTTTACCGTAATCATACAGGTGTATAGATAGGCTATGTAAGTCTCGTAGCTGCTAGAAAAAAAGTTCTACTTGTGCATTATTTTATTCAACCTGAGAGAGCAGTAGTGGATCCAGAGGAAGAGGACGATGCATCCCCGAACAGATTATCAATAAAAAATATGTATTTTGAGGGGTAGAAAATATTTATTCTGGGGGGTAGAAAATATTTATTTTGAGGGGTAGAAAATCTTTATTTTGAGGGGTAGCAAATATTTATTCTGGGGGGTAGAAAAAATTTATTCTGGGGGGTAGAAAATATTTATTCTGGGGGGTAGAAAATATTTATTCTGGGGGTAGAAAAAAGTAAGTACTCAGGTATTCAGGTTTTTTTTAGAAAAAAAAGTGTGAAAGTCTTCTAAAATAAAAAATGGAAATGACGCCCCTGCATTTCCCCACCAAGAATTCTTGGATCCGCCACTGCCTGAAAGACCAATATAACACGCTTCATCTGTTCACGTTTTTAAAATCCATGGGTATTTTATGCTACTTACGCCAGCAAACAACTCCCACTTACCATTTTTGTTGTTAATAAGCAGTGACAATGACAATGCTCTTTTTAAAACGCTTTTATTTAACTTCATCTGTGTAGGAATATGTGTGTTTAATATCTTTATATTTTTGAAACATTATATTTCTATTTTTTTCACAATTAAAGACTAACGAATTGAAATTAAAAATCCAAAAACTCTTCAATTTTATTACATTATTACATTTTTTCCATTACATTAAATGTCTCTGCTACACTACATGTGAACTACCAAACAACGAGAAACAAGTTTTTATGTCAGTGCAATAAATGTTTGATGTGACTAATAAGCTTGTAAATATAATGTTCAGTTGAATTCTTGTCGAATCGAATATTTTAAAGTGATTCATTGATTTATAAGTTCAAGTTGCAAATCGTACAATTTTGATTCTTTACTAAACCCCCAGGTGTAGAGCTACCTCTGCCGACCGTTTGAACAGTTTCTAGAACATATCCAGAAATGTCGACATCTCCAGTATAAAATATTTCAATCAATAAATTGGCAGAATCTTTAACTTTGAATTTTCCTTCGGCCTGATCGTAGCAGAAAAATTTATTTGAAAACATATTGAGTTTCAGAAGACGACTAGAGCAGAATTGATCGGCAGTTGATCCCGGTTTTGTAAGAACCAAAGTTACCTGATGATTGATACCTCTCATGCAATAAAAATCAACAAAATACAAACAATCTCTATCTGGATCAATAAGATTTTCAACCGGAATTTTCACTCTTTTCGGACCGAATGGAGAAACACTTATCGGTTGGCCGGAAAGAGAACCGTGTTCAACACTGGCAAAGAAGAACAAACCATCAAGTTTTCCATTTATCGGACTCCGAGGATCTCCGCTGCAATCTTTCAAAACGGTTTTCATAATGCCGTCGTGATTGTTGAAAATGTCTTCGAAATAAGAATCTTGTTTATTTCTGTATAAATATCTACACCAAACTCGTGTGTCTCTTGGAAAATTTTCCAAACACATTTCTTTTAGAGTTTCTAATTGATTTCTATTAAAAACAGCCATTTTTTAAAATTACTCAAATACTAATTGTTAAATAAAAAAAAATAGATTTCTAATCCTCAAGACGACCCAATAAAAACCAACTGCATGCAATTTTGGTGTTGCAGAATGGTTTTTTATAGCCGTTGCTATGGAGATATAGACAATTTCACTTTCGTTTTAGGCCAAGAAAAATAAGCAAGCAAGCAAGCAATTTGCGATAGGTACCTACTGTGCATTGCAATTTATTTAAATTCAGCATTCAGGTGTTTCACCTCTCCCTCAGCTGGGTTTTCCTATTTTTAGCATTTTTCTTATAATATTTTTTTTTTAAAGGCGAGTTTTAAGAAGGAAACAGAAAGAACGACTCGAACAATTTTAAAAGTTAACTTAAATGTAAAAAATGTGTTATTGTCAGCAAGTTGCATCAATTGATAAGTAAGTACACTCTTACAATCTTTTTGAATATTTTATCTACATAAATGATCCACAATTGCATTTTAATAAGTAGTTGTTTAAGTTAATTAATCAATAATAGTTTCCAATAGCTGAAACTGAAAATCAAATGCACTTGTTAATTCGTTTGCAAAGCTGCAATACTAAATGCTCATGTAATAAATAACCGCTGTTAGCATTTTTCAAGTTTGCTTTAGAGAAAATCTACCACGTTATTTAGATGGATAAATCTCATAAATCTGCAAAAATTAGATTCATATCAAACATTTTCAAAGTGGATCACATTCCTCATTCCTTTCATGTCAAGTCATTATGGGTGTGATAAACAAATAAACAAATACTGGTTATGATTCTTGATTTTTGTAAATAATCATCAAAGGAAATGT
Organism: Erpobdella octoculata; assembly: GCA_963978895.1. NCBI lineage: Eukaryota > Metazoa > Annelida > Clitellata > Hirudinida > Erpobdellidae > Erpobdella > Erpobdella octoculata. The sequence goes on from OZ022246.1 coordinate 188,421, forward strand.
GAACATTATGACTAACCTTTTAAAATCAACCCTATATAGCCACTTGCCCTAACCCAAACGCCAACCCAGCTCTATAGTTTATTGTTAAAAAATTCACAATAATCTTTTTAATTTTATTAATTAAACTTAAAACAACTAAAATAATTAATAAAAAAAATTTCAGCAGAACAATTTCATATTCTATGTTGCTGATCTATGCAAATGAACGTGCTTATTTTAGAATTATTATTTTAGAACAGTGCAAATGATAAAGAAGTGACAACATGGTCCTGCGTCTCAGAGTGCAAGTTATAAAAAGGTTTTTGAAAACATGACACTACTTCTATATAACAGAATGCAAATGATAAAAAGGTTTTTGAAAACATAAATCTATTTCTATGTAACTAGAATGTAAGGTGCAAATTATGAAAAGTTTTTTAACAACAGCCGACAATTACTTCTATTTAACAAAGTGCAAATTCTGAAAAGGTTTTTGACAACATGACACTATCAATATTATAAACAAATTCCTGATAATTAGATGCTTCCATTTCTTAAACAAGTTTCAATTTTGCCTGGAAAAAATAAATACAATCAACTCAATATAAAAAAAACAATATGAAACTATTAAAAAAATATTAATAACAAGAACCATGTTTATGGAAAATGAAGATGGAGGTATATAGCCGTAGATGTTGCAAAAGCTGCAATAGATATTCTTTCTTTTTCCACCAGGAGCAGAACTACCTCTGCCGAAGGTTACAGTATCTTCCAGATCATACTCTGTGATATCTATATCTTCAGTATAACATATTTCAATCAACAAATCAGGCAAATCATTGACGAAAAAAGCGTCACAGCCATCGCTGTAGGAAAAAAACCGATTTGTCATGAAATCGAGTTTTAAGAGTCGCTCGGAGCAAAATTGATCGGCAGTTGATCCCGGTTTTGTTAGGACCAGAGTAACATAATGATTTCTGCGTCCAAAACAATAGATATCTGCAAAATACAAATGATCTTCGTGGGGATTTACAAGGTTTTCCACAGGAATTTTCAATCTTTTAGAACCAAATGGTGACCCTTTCCTTGGCTCTCCAATTCTAGAACCAGGTTCGACGCTGGCAAAGAAAAACAATCCTTTTAGAATTCCGTTTATCTGATTCCGTGGATCACCACTGAAACTTTTTTTATAAGTTTTCATTATGCCATATTCGTAGTCGAAAATTTCTTCAAAATATTCTGCTGATTTATTTCTGTATAACCAATTACACCAAGTCCAGTGATCGTCCTGAGTGCACCGAAAAGGTTGGTTCATTAACCATTTAAGTTGGTCAGTGTCATAATGAAGAGCAGGGGAAAGCCTGGAAGCAAAAGGATAAGTCATATTCATATACTACCTACGTGCGTGCGTGCTGTGCTAACATTAAACGTTATTTTAATCTATAAATCTTTTTTTTTTTTACGAGGACCCCCAAGCATTAAACCTTATTTTAATTTATAATCCGTTTTTTTACGAGGACTTCCAAACACGTAATTTTACTGAATGAAGTTGGAAATTCCTTCTACGAGACTTTCTTTTTCTAGCCAATTTGTTTTTTAAAGACAGAAGGACAAATCGATTGAGTCAACGCTTAGCAGCTGTAATGAAGGTGCATTTTCTCTTATAGGTAGCTGGAACCTAGCATTACTTTACACAGTAGTAAAATATATGACAAGCGATAGTACCTATATATGACAAAGATGAGCGTGTCATGACAAAACCTTAATTATCTTCAACAGAAAGCCTTTTAGCAATATTTTATTAATGAAGATTTAAGTTAAGCTGAATATGGTTCGACGCTGCATTGTAGTAGGGGAGACTAATGCTGAATGGACCGCATGCTGAATGGACCTTTGGCTTTAAAATTTCAATTTTCATCTGATTACACCCAAATTTTAACTATAGCTTGCTTTTAGACAGATGTACATGCTTACTTCTTGTTGGAAAAAAATATTGAGGTCAAGACGTCTAAAAGTTCTGTCGTAGATTTTTCGTAAAAAAAGTAATTTTTCTGGTCTTCAAAGTTTGTCAAATTACAAATCACAGAAACATACTAATTTTTTTTTATTTAAGGCAAAAATATTTAGCAGCGTTTCTAAAATTATTATGAACATTAGTTTGTACTTAATTCAATCCCAGGTTTTTTTGTTACGGTGTCAAATGACTAGGACTAACGTTGTACTGAATGGACCACCTTACATGGTACTGAATGGACCGGTTAATTCATTACAGAGTTATTGCTTATTATAGTTGCAATTACAATAGTGATCAAGCACTCATCCAGGAGTTAGTGTTGGACGTGTGTATAAGACAAAATATAAAATTGAGACAAATAACATCTAAAAATGCGACGAAACAGAAATGAAAACTGAGCAAGTTTCTGAAGTTTCAGAACATGTCACAACATACACGCTACATAGGTATCGCTAAGTGGCAGCGATGACTCGACGGTGACAAGTGATGAACAGGAAATACTTGTTACTATTTTCAATGCGGTTAATGATTATGGGTGCTTAATAACATCATTTTACATCATCCCACGAGCGAATTTCAAAGACACTTTTTTGCGAAATGAACCACCGTGATGCACAAGTAGGACTCAATCAACCGGCTGGGTAGCGGAAACAACTCTTTTCAAGTGATTCCAGCATTGCTTATAAAACAACAATAAAAACATCACTAATCTGATTAATATTTAATAACCATGAAGTTTTATCTGTCATGATGTTAGGTTCTCCAGTTGTCCAGTTAAATGTCATTCTGCAGTGTTTGACATTTTTATTCATTTAAATGTATTAAAAAATCGTTTAATGTGATTATTTGGGGTGGTGAAAAATAAAATTGTTGCAGTTTGTAATGTAAAACTATGCATTATGATTATGATTGGTTTGATGTTTTTCATAAGCAGAACATCGATTTATAGAGCGGTCCATTAAGTACATGGGGTGGTCCATTCATTACGACCACGACGTCCTGAATGGACCACCTAAGTTTTAGAGGTGGGTTCACAAAAATGTCGTTTTTAGTAATAACCTGATTTTTAAAATTTATTTAAATTTAATTATTTGTTTCTACATGTATCAGCCTTACATTTGTCATAAAAATATTAAAAAAATCTATCTAAATAAATTTATTGTGAATTTTTAAGCGCATTTCAGGAAATTGTGGTCCATTCAGGTCAGCCCTACCTTCCCCCCCAATATGACGCCTCTAAATTCATGTATTGTCTCAATTCCAATATTTTTCTAAAACTTATTTATCTCTATTTCTTCAAAAAAATTTGTTGAAAAATCTTCGGGGGGCCCATGCCTTTCGCCAAACGGCGCCGCTGGATTCCTTTATTGTCTTCGGGATTATGTTCATGTGCAAAATATTTAAGTCAGAAGATCAATGGGAAGTGGTAAAAAAATCGACTACAAGATTTTTGGAAAATTCCTGAGGGCTCCTGTCACCCCCTACCCAAATGACGCTCCAGGATTCGTGTATTGTCTTCAAAAGTACGCTAATGTACAAAATTGGAAAAAAAATCAATGAGAAGTGATGGAAAAATCTATCACAAGTTTTTCTTACAAACAAACAAACATCAGGTGATTAGAAAAACAAATAAAAAAGAAAATTAATTAAACAAAAATTTAACAAAAGTCATAATAATTGTTGTTATAATAATAATATGGTTCATCTCGTTTCTGGCGTCGAAACGGACGAGCAATATTGCAAATGTCACAATCGGGATTCTTTCTTATTCCACCGGGTGTGGAACTACCCTTGCAGACGACGGCCGTATCTTCCAGGTGATAATCGAAAATATTTATATTCTCGGTATACGATACTTCAATCAGCAACCCTGGCGAATCGTTGACGAAAAACTTTCCACGTCGACGGTTGTAGTGAAAAAACTCATTGTCAAAAAGATCGAGCCTCAGTAACCGACTGTAGCAGAAGCGATCTGCCCGCGTCCCCGGGTGGGTGAGAACGAGAGTGACTTGATGGTTGATACCTTTCATGCAGTAGAAATCGGCGAAGTACAAACGATCTCTGTACGGATCCACCAGATCTTCTACCGGTATGCATAATCTTTTGGAACCAAACGGTGATGACTTCATGGGTTCTCCGATTTTAGAACCGGGTTCGACGCTGGCAAAGAAAAACAGACAATCCAATCTTCCGTTAATGAGATTGCACGGATCACCGCTGTGGTCTTTCTTGTAGGTTTTCATGATGCATTCATCGTACCAGAGAATATCTTCAAAATATTCGGCCGATTTGTTCCTATATAAACAATTACACCAGGCCCAGTTATCTTGCGAGAAATAATCTAAACATTGATCCATCAACTGATTGAATTCGCAAATGTTGTAAGCCATTGGCCCAGCCATATCGAAGGCCTACCTATGTACAAATGATAAGTAGTTAATAATCACAGTAAAATTAAAGTTTAATTATAAACGTCATCTAACATTAACGAACGACCCCGAAACGAGGCAACTTATAAGTTTCTCGGAGTTACAAAGAAGCAGTAGCGATACAAAACTTACAAATATTTAGGCTACATGGCTACATAGCTAACATATATAATATATGTACAAAAGCATATACCTAGGTATTACCATCATAGATATGTAACAAAGTTTATATTTATTTTAATTATAAAGCTTAAATAATTATTAACACATTATTTAACTATTTGATGTTTTTTATTTATATTATAAATTGTCATTGGTAGACATCATCTAGACATCACAAACGTTGGTTAGAGGAGAGCTGTATACTAAATGGCCACTTTTTTTTCTACTCGTATTCAACTCAATTATACAAGAAAACGATACATGATAGAATAAAACTTCAGTACGACATGGGTTACGTGAGCATTTTAAATCAATTGTCACCATTTTTATGATGTAAGACATCATAAATTAAGATTAAAGTATTAACCAAACATACATTTATTAACTAAAAAATTATAAAAAAATAAAAACCTTAAATATTTTATAAGAATTGAATATTTCTGACTTGATGCAAATTTACTTTTCTCTGCTGAAAACATAAAAAGCTGCACAATTTTTAAAAGAGACGCGCAAAACACATAATTTTAAAACAAAACAAAGAAGACATAAATACACCTTTTAAAAATTAAATTGTGAACTTAAATATCTTTTTCTTAATATAAAAAAAAACCTCAGTGGCCGTTCAGTACAGTGGCCATTCAGTACCGTTCTCCCCTACTGCACAAATATTGAAATTTATCCCACCCAACATACCTATATATGCACTTTCACAAAATGAAAAGCATTTAATTAAGCCATTGGTATATATCAATGAATTAAGCGCTCAGCAAACACAACTCAGACGCATGCTTTTGTCAAATAAACAAAAAGAAAGTGCAAGGCGGAAAACCCAAAGAGGGAGATGGATGATTCAATGTAAGCGAGTCATTATTTATTAGAAAAAAATCTAAAAAAATTCCCTTTAAAGATTTTTAGAAAAAATATTTAAAAAATTTAAAAAATTTTTTTCGGAAAAAGTAGGTACGTTTCAGCCCACTCCCGCGGGCATCAGCCATTTTTGGAGCGAAATTGTGGAAAAGGGGCTACGATAATCCCTCCCACCGGTCTTCAGCGTATATGGGAGAAAAAGTTAAGCATCAAAAAAATAAAATTTTAGAATGTGTGGGTTTTTTGGGACTAAAACCTTCAAAAAAAAGCTGATGACCGGGGTTAAAACAATTTATATTTTTTCCAAAAATGTTGATGCGTGAGGGGGTAAAAGTTTCATCCAAAGAGTTGATGACTGGGGACCTAAATTCTTTTAAACTTTAGTTTTTTCTCAAATTTTGCCGCTCTCAAAAGCATTTTGCCGCTTCTTCTAAAGTGGGCCGCCTCCCTCACGCTACACCACTAGACGAACCCTTAAAAGTTTAACGCCTTTACGAATATAATACCCACCCATAATTGCGAACCAGTCCCAAGCCTGGATAAAGGAGGAGGACAGTTAAAAGAGTAAAATTGTGATTCACGACAGGAAGTACTTAGGTGCTTCTTCATACAGTTATTTCAGTCTTAAAACACCTGGTATAGAGGCTACAGGACTGTAAGCTATTGTAAAAAAAAAATCCACAAGGAACTACAAGACATGCATCGCCACTATTATAAAATCTAATAAATTTTCAACTACAAATGTAGTAGCAATCGATTTGAAACATTTTATTTCTAAAAATTAGACGAGACTCAAGAACCGGTAACTGTATTGCCAAATAACTAACTCCATGGGCGTTTTTGATGCAACAGACAGAAGGCAAGCTTTTTTTACGATATAATGTCGTATTGAAATTTGTACAACTTTAACAATTAGTATATAAATTCAATTAATTTCCGCATGTGGTAAATTTCAGTTGGTAACTATATTTAAATCATTTTAGAAATAATTAATTAATTAATTTATTCACTCATTTAAGAAAGGAATAAACCATTATGCAATTAATTCTCAAAAAAGGATGTAACTTTTGAATGCAACCTCAAAATTCCACCATCAGTTAAAATTTTTAATTATAAAACCAACTTTTAATAACGTATTATTATTAAAATATAATATAAATTTAAAACAATAACAAAACTGACTAAATAATGTCAATTATTATTATGAAAATAACATTTCACACATATATAAAACAGAATAAACGTCGTAAATAACAAAAATAAGAAATAAAAATTATCTGCTAAAATCTGAACAAACATCACCACAAAAATATCTTTTTCTCATGAAAACAAAAACATAATATAAGTCATTGTCCGCCATAATAATAATATTATTATTGTTGTTATTGATTATAATATAAATGACAGAGTTATTGTGTATAATGATAATAAATGACTGACTAACTTTAAAACCCTTAATTCAAGATAATAATAATAATAATAATATAATAAAAAATGACTAACTAATTTGAATACCCATCATCTATAAAAAAAAAGTTTTAATATAATGTAATTAAAGATCGACTAACTTGAAAACCAATAATTCATAGTAAAACCATAATAACATAAGAAATGACTAACTAATTTGAATACCCGTCCGTAATAACAATAATAATAATAATGTAATATATTTTAGTATAATATAATTATAATTAATGACCGATTGATGGGCAAAACAAACAAATAAATAAATAAGACAAATGTCATTCGATGATAATAATAATAATAATAATAATAATAATAATAATAATAATAATAATAATAATAATAATAATAATAATAACAAGCTTGTGTACTAGAATTTTGTACAGTAACACGAAACACACGTTTACACCAAACGGAGAACATGCACAGACAGACGTACACACATTTGTACAAGTAGGTACGAGAACATGTACAAATAAAACACACAAACGAAAGAAGAAAATCAGATTGGGATATACAAAGTTAAACATAATAGTGACGATGATGATGACGATGATGATGATGGCGGTGTTAATGGTGATGGCAAACATTAATGGTGATAATGGTGGTTTTGATGGTGGCGATGATGATGATGGCTGTGTGAGTCGTGATAATGACGTTGATGACTAATAGTGATGATGATGATTACGGTAGTGCCGGTGATGATGATGATGACAACATAACATCAGAGGATAAAATTTAAACATAAAAACATACAAAAAAAATATAACAGAAAGATAACAAATAAATAAATAAATAAATACACTCGAACAATATTTTCAAAATTTGAAAAAAATTTAAATTTCGAAACAAATATTATTAGCCAGGTTTTAAGATGTCCAAGAAATAAATTTTGCAAATATGAAGGACCGAGTACATGAAAGAATGACAAATAAAAGTCACAAAAAGAAAGAGAATAAGAGAATGAGAGAGAGAGAGAGAGGAAGAGGGAGAGAAAAAAAAAGAGAGAGAAAGATTTACAGTTATGATTCACAATAGTAAGTAAGTAAGAAAGAAAAAAGCTGAGATACGTGCATCATTTTGTTGATGAAGAGCAGTAATACAAACATATCATGAACTTTTTAAATCAACAACACACTTGAGTAATTATAATACATTTATAACTGTAAAGAGGTAATTTATTACGAGTTTACTTCATGTCCCATGAAAATGTAAAAAGGTAATTTATTAATATTAAAATTATTTTAGTGTCCCATGAGAATGTAAGGAGGTAATTTATTACAAAGTATTTACTAGTTCCACATGAAAATGTAAAGAGGCTATTGATTACAAATTATCTTCTCGTGAGAATGTAAAGAGGTAATTTATTATTTACAAATTTTCATGTTTTACACTAATGTAAAGAGTTAATTGATTTCAAATTATCTTCCTCTCTCATGAGAACTTTCAAAGCATTTAATTAAAAATTATTTTTAAGTTCCATAAAAAGATAATGAGGTTCTTTATTAAAAACTGTAAAGAGGTAACAGATTACAAATCGTCATCATGTTTGATAAAAATGTAAAGATGTATTTGATTAAAAATTGTTTTCATGACATTCAAAACATTAAGATGTAACCGATTACAAATTTTCTTCACGCTCCACGATAACGTAAGAACGTAGCGAATTACAAATTATCTTCGTGTCCCATCAGAACGTAAAGATTTGTGGTAGTTTTGCCGAACTGTCGATTCTCGAGGACGATGAAACTGCGAAAAATCGCAACAATTCAAATTAATTAGTGAAAAAAAACATAAAATAGATTAAATTAAATTAATCAAAAAAATGTTTATAATTAAAAATAAAAATCGACGTAAAACAACATATGTATATAAAATAAATTAAAATCTTTATTAATAAGATTCTATGAAATGGAGATAAGATAATAAGCTATTAAAAAAATTATAATATAAATGAAATCAAAGTTTTCACTTGAAAATAAAGTTGATTCAGAGAGTACATTTATAAATTGACAGATTTAAATAAAACTAAAAATAAGAAAAAAAATTGAATTTAAATCTAATAAAAAAAAATTAATTCACCTGTCGTAACCGAGGACTCTAAAACAATAACAAACTCTCACCTGTCGTATCCGAGGACTTTGAAATAAGAATTTTCATCTGAGCTCGTAATTTCCTGCGTCACCTGCGAATATTTTAGAGAAAAATTCCAAATAAATATTACATAAATATATACGTATATTATTTATAATTAAAAATATTATACTCATAATAATAACTATTGATTATTACTATTCATTAATATTTTAATTTATTATTCAAACTTCAATGTTAACAAATAAATTATTTTCTACAAACAGATCCCTGAGCAGAACATTCTTAATGTAAACAAATTTTTTTCGACAGAAAAAATAATTTTTAAACAACCTCATCAGTTTTAAGACACCTTCCTTGCATTCCGTGTTGATGAAACGCAAGAACCATGTGGGGCAGGTGGACTGTAAAGTAATTTATCGGTAACATGAATGTTCGATTCAAGTACTCAAAAAAAAATAATATTTGCCCATACATCCATCCATTCTTTCGTCCAACTGTCCAGCCATCCATCCAATCATCCATCCATCCATCCATCCATTCGTCCATCGGTCCATCCATCCATCCAATTTATCCACCCTTTCAATTAATTAAGAATTAGAACTATAGTAAGGAAATAAATACAATTTGTTCACCTAAAGTTACGATTTTAAAGTTGAATTGCAACATCGGTACAAAGTGTCGACTCCTCTGCTTCAACTTTCCAGAAAGACTCAAAATTTTTACACAATCTGACAGATAATAATAATAATATACATCATCATCATCACTACCAATCAACAAGCTAAATGAAAAACATTTAATGATTTATAGAGTTGAAAAGTATTTTTTTTAAGTGGTCCCATGACTAAATGAGCTTCAGAACAACTACATCGACAACGGCTAAAACAACAAGCTCTACTAACTGTCGTAACAAATAAGGATACTGTCTTTCTCTATTTGCGAAACGGAAACGCAGTCAACTGAATCGACGGCATCTTAAAAAATGTCCAGGGTATTAAAACTCAATAATTCACATTTACGACATTTTTAAAATTTACACTTTAATAAAATTTAATAATTTATATATAAGGCATTTTGAAAATTTACACTTTAATAAAATTCAATAATTTATATATAAGGCATTTTGAAAATTTAATAAAATTTAATAGCTTACATAGAGGGCATTTTAAAAATTCACATAATATTAAAACCAATCAAATTTTACATGTTTTGAAGAAAAAAGATAAATTTTACTAATTTTTTATAATCGACAAAAAAAACACCGTTTCTCATTGGTGAATATTTAAAAACAATTTTTTTCGTTACCCGTCCCAATTTCGTTCGGCCAATTGGAAGAGAGGTTGAGATTCACCAATTCAAAGCTATACGTGTTGGTATCCCGACTGCATGAGAACAACAACAAACAGATCAACAACAACAACAACAACAACTACAACTTGCTGATGACAATTTAAACACATGAAAAATAATAAAATAGTATTCATCATCACTGCTTGGTAATAATAATAATAATAAAAACCATGATCACCACCACACGAACCCTTTGTAGACGGCGACGCACAGCAGGGGATATTCGAGTTCTGGAGAAATAAACATTTCAAAGACTTTCAGAGGCGACCTGACTGTACACTCAAAATTCTGGAAAAAAAAACATTAAAACATATATACACGTATATAAATAAAATGAAATATTTAAAGTTAAAGTATTAGAAACGAAATTAATAAAATAATAATAAAAAACATAAAAATAAAATATCTCAAAGTTTCTTCCCCGCATAAGCAAATCATGCTCCTCTTTCAACCCCAATGATCCGCCATCTTCTTTTTTTTTTATTGAGATTTAGCATACGCCTTATCAAGACAAGTCTTGCTCAAGGCGAGAGAGGGAGGGTACTTGCAAAGGCAGCCATTTATAGGCGCCTACCCCTAAGCAGTCCGTGGGAAAACCCCCTTCATTAAAAAAAAAATCTATCTAGCTATATATATCAATAATAATAAATAACCTTGAGCAGCATAAACTTCCTGAGCGGGGCGTACCACTGCATCAAGAAGATCTTATTGGGCGTCGTTCCGCACAGGTACTTGTAACCGTTGTACGAGTTTCTTGCTACGCAACACCTGAAGCAACCTCGACTGTCCGCTATTTTTGTCGTCGTCGTGTACCTTCTGTTTTGCCGACAACGAATAGTGATTCACAACCGTTAGTGTCATCATCATCATCACCATCAAACAATTAGTATCATCATCATCACTACCATTAAAAACATCATCATCATTACCATTAGAACCATCACCATCATCATTATTAGTATCATCATCATCACTACCATTAAAAACATCATCATCATTACCATTAGAACCATCACCATCACCATTATTAGTATCATCATCATCACAACCATTAATATCATTATCATTACCATCATTATCACCATCATTAGTATCAACATTACCATTAGCATCATCATCATCATCAATCCCTATGATTATTATCATCTCCACCAACACCATTAGTGTCATCATTATCACAACCATTAATATCATTATCATTACAATCATTATCACCATCATCAGTATCAACATCACCATTAGCATCATCATCATCATCAATCCCTATGATTATTATCATCTCCACCATTAGTGTCATCATTATCACAACCTCCGAAGCAGTTGAATTGGAATCTTTTCGACTTTAAGAGACAACCTGTTGTGTTGCCGACTGTGCAAGGAGACCAGATCATGTCTGTACATGGAAGGTCCCTTGCCTGTTTGCATAAAATAATTTCAAATATTTCAATCTGAAATGATTTATTGTTTATAAAAAAAATTTATTATTCAATAAATAATTATTTAATTAGTTAAATATTTTAATAAATTAAACATAATTAATTGATCGTTACTAACTCATACGACCTGATACGGACATGAGGATGTCTTGAATGACGTACAACCAAGTACATCTTTTTGCGTGCAGCTAAACAAGTACATGAATGCATAAATAATTAAATCAATGAATGAATAAATAAATAAAATAAATAAATAAATAAATAAATAAACTAACAAATAAATAAATGAATGAATGAATAAATAAATTAAAAAAAAAAATAATAAATAAAATAAAAAAAAAAATAAAAAAAAAAATAAATGAATGAATAAATAAATAAATAGACTAACAAATAAATAAATATAAAATAAAAAAATAAATAAAATAAAGAAATGAACATATAAACTAACAAATAAAAATAAAAAGTTTATCTATTATTTGGACAGACCAGTTCGAGAACGTTTTCATGTATTTCATTCAAGTTGAGCGTGTATATTCCTTCTTCAGCTCCAATTATTAAATGCTGGTCTGTAAGGAATGGATTTAATATTAAATCAATTAAATTAATAAATAATTATTATTAATTACTCAATAAATTAATCCATTAATATATTAAAATCTGGTCATCAATAAAGAAGTCAATTAATCTTCAATCAATCAATCAATAATTCAATCCATTAATTTCCCAACTATTAAATTCTGGTCTGCAATAATTAAATCAATTATTATTCAATCCACCAATTATTTATTAAATTTTATTAATTATTCAATTAAATCAATATTTTAGCCAATAATCAAAAACAAACAAAAAAACCTTTCGTTTCAGGATGCAACCAAGTAGCCGTACAGTTGATTTTCAGAGGGCAACCGTTGAAAACTTTAGAATAGCACGCACCCATCTGCGATAGATTTTTCGATTTCATATTCTCACACGAGTTATTAAATCATATATATATATTTATTTATTTATTTTAAAAATTAATTAATAAAAACATTTTGTTTACATTGGATTTATTATAAAGTATACTAATTAAATGATATTATTATAACAAGTATTTTATTGTTTAAAATAATATCATGTACTTAAAACTATAATAGTAATATGTAGAACTAAAACTAAATAAAATAAAATATACACAAATAAATAAAATAAAATATACACAAATAAATAAAATAAAATATACACAAATAAATAAAATAAAATATACACAAATAAATAAAATAAAATATACACAAATAAATAAAATAAAATATACACAAATAAATAAAATAAAATATACACAAATAAATAAAATTCAATCCAATACTCACAGGTACAGCTGGAGTCGGTGGAAGACCTTTAATCAAGGTTTTCTGCAATACGTAAATACCAGAATAAATTCTTGATCTACAATACAATACGTCTCTCTCTTTTTCATGCTGTTTTATTTTCTCTCTCTTTCTCTCTCTCTCTTTCTCTCTCTCTCTCACACACAGCAATGGCAAGAACAACTACCTGATAGATGTAATCCCTTTCCGATAGAGAATCCGGAGAACGTTCTGCGTTTCGTTCCACGACGTTGCTCAGCGCAATCTCGTTCAACAAAGTGTTTTCTTTTTCGCACAGAATTTCTTCTACATCTTCCTGCTGAATGTTCGTAGTTTAAGTGAATAAATTAATTAATTTGCATAAATTAATGATGAACGGTTAGCTAAACGATTAATGCGACTTATGATTTAAAGGATGAACTTTCAAAGTAAGGAAGTACTTTCAAAGTAATAATATAATTCATTACAACTCATACACAGCTCAATATAACAGAATAATAATTTAATTTATATTATTGAATAATTAATATTCCATCCTATAATATAATAAATGTAAAGAAATATAACATTACAACTCGTTAAAAAATTACTTCCAGCAACTTACCGAAGCCGTGGGAGCAATACCGGACCACGACGGTAAGAGAGGTAAAGTTGTTCTTGAAAGACAAAAAAATATAAATAAAAATATACAAATAATAAACATTAATAATATGTATAATATAAATAAAATATATTGCCTGAATCAAAGAAATAAAATAAAACGAGATAGGGTAAACAGATATACATTTGTAAGCAAATTAAAAACTAAAGATAAATAAAGTCAACAAATTTCTCAATTAAAATAAAACAATATAAAAAAAGAAATAATTAAAAAATCCAAATGAGTTAAATAATTTTAATAAAATGTAAATATTATTACACTAATAATTATGTAAATAAAAATAATAAATAAATAAAATCGAGAACACTAAAATTAGACCTTTCTGAATAACCATCGGGAACGTTTTGCCTGAGACAAAAGTTTTGAACGTACGAATAAATTAATTAATTAATTAAGATATTATTAATGATTGATTGAATTAATAAAATCAATAAAAACGTATGAAAAGTAAAAAGATGCCAGAGTTGTTAAAAATTTTAAATATTTAAAGTTTGTACAGCCTACCCCTGGCAACCAGATGTGTGTGGTCACCTTAAATATTTAAAGTTTGTACATCATGTACATTGCAGGCAGGTGTGTGTGGTCACATTAATATTGAAAGTTTGTATTGTATGAACTTTTCAGGTAGGTGCGTGTGCATTTTCACGTTAAGATTTGTAAAGTTGTAAACTGTCTATTATTATACAGGTTTTTTATATAGCGCTTTTTTACAAAATAAAAGTCGCAAAAGCGCACACCTGATAGGTAGCAGTAACGTTAAAATAAAGGTAAGCTCGTACCACACGCATGTACAAGAAAGTAACTACAAATTAAATAGTACAAAATGATGCAAGGCTCCTTTCATCATTTTGTCATCTTAACTTCTCACATTCACGTGCTTCGTCATGAAAGAAAATATCAAAACAAGGACAAACAACCTGTCTCTTTCTGGCGGCGATCCACACGAAACGGGTCGTTCCTGATGGAAGTTGTTGTTCGTCTTGAATGAACAACAAAAACAAATAATGAAAAAGAGATTTAATTTTAAAAAAAACTAACAATAAAAATATATTAAATTATTATAAAATAATAAATTATTCTGTTCTATAATATTGTTAATTATGTTAATTATAGCAATCAAAATTAAACAGTGATTAATTGTATCTATTTTTCAATCATGTCGGAATAAAACAAATTTCAACTCACTGGAAAGTTGTAATGAAGTGAAGATCTTAACAGTGAACATCCTAAAATCATCATAATTATAATACTATAATTATTCTCAAAATTACTATTACCATTTATTAATGAAAATTATTCAATTTCAGAGAACAAAAAAATGGTGATGATGAATATTCAAGAGAAACACAATAATACTGCCAATGAATATTCATGATATCAACAATAATGAAAATGAATATTCATAACATAAATAAATTTCAGCAAAACATCAGCAGATGACAAACTTTCACTTATGTCAACTTCGGGTCTCGCAAGAATCTTCTTTTGCTGCTGAGAAAAAAATTTAGTTTTTTACCATTTAAATTAAAATAATAATTAATTAAATAAAATTTAAATAATTTAAGAATAATTAACTTAAAAAAATTTAAAAATTTAATAATAATTATTTAAATTAAAACAATAATTATTTAAATAAATATAATAATTATTTAAATTAAATTAATATTTATTTAAATAAAAATAATAACTATTTAAATTAAATTAATAATTATTTATATTAAATTATGAATGATTTAAATTGAAATAACAATTTTTCAAATAAAATTTAAATAAATTAATAATAACTATTTAAATTAAAACAAAAATTATTTATAAATAAATTATTTATAAATAAAATTAATAATAATAATAATAACAATAATAATAATAAACATATTTATTAAATTTATAATTTAATATTAATAATCATTTAAACCCACAAAAAATTCAAATCAACAAGCAAAAAAACAAAAAACGATTTCCACGAAAAAAAAATTAGAAACAAACACTGTCGCGAGGCGGTGCTTCCATCTCATCTTCCACTTCTCCGCTCGGAACGTTTCGGCTGCTGCTGGAGACGGAAGAACATGAAGCTGTTTTCCTCAGCAGTTCCATCATGAGAGAGTTGTCCATTTGTCCGTGAACGAACGGGTGCTGGAAGTGTGCGTGTGATGTTATATCGATAGAATTATTTGGTAATGAACAAAAAATACTTATTTATAATAAAAAATACATACTTATTTATAATTAAAAACACAATTATTTATAAAAAAAAACATACTTATTTATAATAAAAAAGCAAATATTTGAAACAAGAATAATAATAATAATAATAATAATAATAATAAAAATAATAATAATAATAAACATATTTATTAATAACACTGAAAACAAATATTTGAAACAAATGCCGATCAAAACTGTAAAGTAAGCAGGAATCAAGCGAAACGTGGAAACGGGTTTTTCTGATATTAATTACTAACAGAATCATCTGGGAACAGGAAACAGTTATTTTCATCATCCCGGTAACCGAAAGACGATAACTGACATTTTGAACGGGTTTTTCCGATATTAATTACTAACAGAATCATCTGGGAACAGGAAACAGTTGTTTTCATCATCCCGGTAACCGAAAGATGATAACTGACATTTCGAACGGGTTTTTCCGACATTAATTACTAACAGAACCCCGGTGACGAAATCATTGTGAAAATTTAAACACGCTTTTCATTCACCGACGAAAAACTAAAAAACCATTCAACGTACGTCTAAAAGTTTTTCGCTGCTTGGGCGACGTTTTGGATTTTTGGTTAGAGAAAGTTTGATGAAGTTCTGAAATGTTGGGCTCCTTTGAAAATATATAAATATATATAAATTACATATAAATATACTAAAAAAAAACAAACAATTATAATTGATGCTCTCAATGTTTGCATAGTTGAGAATTCAAATTTTCTAGGCTAACATTCTCAGCATGAAACAACCCAGGTTAACTGAAGTTTTATTATTATTATTATTATTATTACAACAATTTGACACATCTAATATCCGAATAACTACAAATTTATTTACAAGAATTTAACACATTTAAAATCTTATTTGAGAAAAAAAACAACAATATTTAATACCATTTATTTTTGTCCTTCAATGTTGGAGGTTTGAAACTACTTTTAGACATGAGGAACAAAGCTCTGAATTTGGGTGAAGAATTTAATCAGATTTAATTTTCATTTACTTTAAAATTTACTGCTCCAAATTTAATAAATTTGTATTACCAGACAGTTTCAAGATAAAATAAATAATAAATAAAATAAAATAAAATAAAATAAAATAAAATAAAATAAAATAAAATAAAATAAAATAAAATAAAATAAAATAAAATAAAATAAAATAAAATAAAATAAAATAAAATAAAATAAAATAAAATAAAATAAAAAAAAATAAAATAAAATAAAGTAAAATAAAATAATATATAAAATAATATAAAATGAACAAAAAATAAATTATCAGCTCCTTCTTCAAACCTCATTGGATGAAGGTCAAACATCGGAGGTTGAAGTTCAGCGAATTCGATAGCAGTGATGCCGACCGCCCAAACGTCGCACTGTTGGTTGTAACCTCCTTTCCTTTCTACTGCTGCAACCTCTGGAGCCATCCTGTTTGAAGATGCAGAATTATAATAAATAGAAAGGTGACGACGATGATGATAATGATTAATAAATTAAAAAGGTGACGATAATGGTAAATACATGATGAATGCATGATAGTGATTATGATAATGATGAATAAATGATTGTGGTGATGATAATGATAAATAAATGATAAAGTTGATGATAATTTTAAAAATGACAGATGAAAGTGATGATATGATGCTGAATGAATGATACTGGTGATGATAATGATAATGATAATGATAATAAAACGGTGATTAAAAAAAAAACAGAAGAAAATGATAATGACAATAAAGACAAAGAGTAATGATGATGATATAAGAATAATGAGAGATATTCAACAAAAGTGATAAGAAGAGAGATGATGATGATGATGATGATGATGATGATGATGATGATGATGATGATGATGATGATGATGATGATGATAGCTTAAATAAACAGACCAGTAAGGAGAGCCAATAAATGATCGTCTCGTAGCTAACGTAGCAGTCAGCTGGGCAGAAATGCCAAAGTCAGCTAAAGTGTGGGGGAAAAATAGGTAAGTAAAAACAACCATTATTGAAAAAACATTTAAGAAAAAATACATTTATTCCAAAAATTAAATTAATTTAATTATATTATCCTAATAAAAATCAATAAAATAATTTTTCTTTAATACCCATAAACTGAGAAGAAAAAAAAAAGTTAACCTAGTTTGACGTATCCATCTTCCGTTAGAAGAATGTTAGCCCCCTGTTAATATATTTTAATTATTTAACTAACATAAATAAACGATAACCAATGAAAAAATAATTGCATCATATCATGATGTCAAAACTAAAAGTAAATTTTAATTGCAAGATACCATTTTATCTGAAACTTCTATATTCACTCAGTACAAGTGACAACAGTACTGAATAACATAATCACAAGTATCGTACAGCTAAAGTCTCAGTTAATTAGTTATGCAGTACTCTTAAGAAGCACATAAAAATAGAAAACATAAATTAGTGCAAGCAAACTCCGCCTCATTTTTGCTAGCCAGTCTTAAGCCTGAATGGAGAAACAAAAAACAATAAAAAACAAAATTAAATCATAATCCTCAACAGGAACTACTTCAGTACTTCCTACATACTGTTATTTGAGTCTTGAAACACCTAGTGTAAAAGACTATAAAATAATATTATAAGAAAAAAATTTAGTACTTGTATTTTACCTTTATATCTCTGTGCATTCTTCCACGGCTGTGCAGGTAGCTAAGGCCGTTCAACGTTTCTCTGCAGACAAAAGCTATCTGACTTTCCGACAAAGAGCCGGTGACTAAAAATATAAAAATATAAAATATGTACGATAGGAATTTGTATGTTATATTAGCTGGAAGAAAAACTAATTCGAAAACTTTAAATTATTAATATTTAGTAAATTTGAAACAAATTTAACAATTTTATTTAATAAAAAAAAAATAAAAAAAAATGTGTTCAATATAAATTAAATTAAAACCGTGATAGATGTCTTGCATTGAACCTCCACCACAATACTCCATGCAAATCCACAGTTTTTCATTTCTAAATAAATTAAGTTTTAATTTAATTAATATGGCTAATGTAATTAACATGTTTGATAAAATTAGTGAAGTTATAATAATTATTACTTCCAGTATAATATGTTTAACATTATAATAGCATTTAATGAAACTAAATTAGTTAATTTAATTATTATAGTTAACTTAATAAATGTAGTTAATTTAATTAATATTGTTAATTTAAATAATACAGTTAATTTAATTAATATAGTTAATTTAATTAATGCAGTTAATTTAATTAATATAGTTAATTTAAATAATACAAATAATTTAATTCTTATAATTACACTACATCAAAACACAGGAATGGAAATGTGGTAAAACCTCATGTAGCTTCCATAATAAGCAACAATGTTACAGTGTTGGCATTCCTTCATTGCTAAAATTTCTTGATGAATGATGCCCAAACTTTCTCCTAGGTTAAAATAATACCAGATTCATGAAGATTTATTTAAATAAAATTTTTCTTTATTAATTAAAATATCTAAACAATTGAAACATTTTGTATGTCATTTGAAACTTTAAATTTAGATTTCAAGTGCATCACAAAACAACAGACTACATACTGAACACTCAATATCTTTATGTGAACACAAGCAATTTCTTGTGTCACCCAGTTTACGTGAAAACATAATGGCTTACAAAAGGCGTTTCGTTTGACAAGAAAAAGGTTTAGGTCAGTCTAACCTCTTCAGTTTAAAAATAGGTAATCTCCTTATATAGCATCCTAAATTATTTTCTACATTGTATATTTGGTCAGAATAATTGTGTTGTGTACGCCCCAATATCCTTATAGCTGAGTAGGGAAAAGTTAAGTGAAGGCTTGCAACATATCATTGTTTGTATTTTCAAAATATTCAGTCATAAAAGATATGTTATTTCCTATCACAATATAATCAGGAAGCTAAACTAGACAATTTAATAAGTTTAGTCTTTAAAAATACACAAAAAAACTCACATCACCTCAGTATAAAACATGTAAAAAATACCTGATTCTATCTTGATAATCTTTACTGCTGCCAATTCATGATTTGATAAATTAACAGCCTTTTGTTTAGAAATAAAAAAAATTATGACTAGTTATTTTAAAAGCTGCGCGAGTAATAAAACTAAAGTTGCAGTAGAAATCAACATACAAGCTTCATGACACAGAATTGTACCAATTCATTGAAAATTCAATTCAATTTTATATTAAAATTATTAAAAAAAAAGAAAAATGAAATGAAACCTTATAAACTTCTCCGTACGTTCCACTACCGACTCTTTGTAGTAGATCGTAATCATCATGAGGATTTCTTCGCGAGATTTCTGCGATTGTGTTACATTCGGACATTGTCTGCTCGTTGATTAATTAAAACTTTAGACGAGGCATTTAAAAATACAACACTTTTCTCATTTGACATGTAAACACAAAACTTAAAGCACCGAGAAGTCATTTTTACAAAATTAATAAAAATTGTAAGTTACACAAACTATATTTTTTAGATTATTTTTGTACAGCTGTTGATTATACATAATATAAACAAAATTTTTTGTTGTTTTAAACATTTTTATTAATAAAATTTAATCAATAATTTATTTGTTGTTTGTTTTAAAAAAATAATAACAAATTAAAAAAAAAACTACGATATAAAATCTTTTGTTTATGTATCCACGGTATAGTTTCTTTGCGGTGCCATTTATTTTTCTGTTGACCTGTAAGATTGCTGCGACAATATTTTAAACTAAACGATATAACATTTCGTTATCGCTAATCGTTTGTGTTGGTAAGAAATTCTAAAATTAATGAATTGTCTTGGCCAAAAATTGTTCGATTTTTCCCGAATTTTAACATTCTTAGTCGATTTAAAAATCGTTGAGAATTCTGAGTAAGCTAAAAAAAAATTCGCCGAGTCGTGTCGCTTCACGCAGCTTTTCTAATATCCAAAATCTTTAATAATCTTGCATATTTTGCTATGTTAGTTAATGTTTAATATTTAATTAAGTTTAATTCTGATCCGAGTAATTCCCTTTCCCGAAATAAAACGGCAACCCCCATTCTTACCCACTCACCTACCTAATGCTACACACTGATCAATAATTAATGATTCACTATTCTGCCGGTAACTTTCAGATATCGTATTTTTTTAATACGAAAAAGACCAACCAGTCTCTGCTGGCAAAAAAAGTGACAAATGCCAAAAGAGAAAAAGTCAGAGAAACGAGAACACTCTCGCAGGCACGACTACGACGATTACGTTGACGAGGATCTGTACACTCCCAGAAGATCCAAACACGATGCGTCCTTCAGCGAAAGAGCCGGAAGCACGGCCGAGAGAAAGCACTACTCCTCCGCTAACGAAAAGTATTACGCAAAACCTATGAGTCACAAAAAGAGTCACCACGAGCCGGACATGTCGTTTTCTTATTACGAAACAACGATGGCATCCTCTTCTTCCTCCAAATCTTCTAAATTGTATAAGGAATGCAATTCACTGTCTCGTTCCTCTATCAAGAAAAGGTCCGAGAAAGAGTATAAAAATTCCAAGCACGATCCGACGGAAAAGGACAACAGCTACGTTAAAACTAAAGCTAGGATCTTAGTCGATTATGCAAACGATTCCTCCGAGTCTGACTCGTCTGAAGAGGATGTCAAATATTCGTCGAAATCGAAGCAGGATCGTGCCAAGCACAGAGTCAGTTCTCCTCCCTCTCTGGAGGAAACTCCGACTAAAAAGTCAAAGAGCTATCAGTACGTTCCGGTGGAACGTTCGCACAAAAAAAGTAAAATTTATTCGAACGAAGACTACGCGTTGATGTCGTCGTCTTCTAGAAATCACCGTGATACACAGTACTCTCAGCATTATCAACATGACGGAGAGAAAGTAAAAAAGAAAAAGAAACCTGAACGAAGTTCAAAGAAATGGTCTTTAATTGAAGACAGGTATTTTAATTTTTTTTTTTTAAATTAAGTGATGTTACAACGGCTTATCAACATAGTTTTATTCCTGTTTGAAATTGTAGTTCTGTTGAATGCTTCTTAACTGAGTAAATATATTTAATTGATGTTTATTATAAAGCGTTATTTGAACATATAAGGTTTATGCACTGTGTTTGTGATATAAAAGCATTTTGACTACTTTAATTTTATTTTTTTTCTATTTTTAACCAGGGTCAGAACGAGCACTCCCTTGCCAAAGTACACGAAAGGTTCGAGCAGACCTGAGATCGCTAGAAGGTCGAGGTCACGATCAAGGTCACGGTCAAGGTCGGACAGCCCTTCAAAGTCGATGTACAAGCGAAAGAGGAGCCGATCGGATTCGTTGGATTTCCATGACGTTTCTTCCCAGAGACTGAAGTTTGAGCTCGACAAAAAGAAAAGACTGAAACTGGAAGAAAAAGAAGAAGAAAAACTTGTCAAAAAAGATAGAAAATCAGCTACTTATGCAACCAGACTAGCTGCAGAGCTGAGCAAAATGCGGAAACAGCTGCTGGAAAAAAACAGGAAGTCGTTAGACGCCGGAAGATCGACCAATAGAATCGCAACGCCAGAGTTTACTCAAAAGACGTCAAATAAGTCGCAAGAGGATACGATAGTCATCGACGATGATTCGTTTCGTGTGACGGAAGACGAAAGTGTTGAAGCGGAAGACAATTTAGGTGCCATCGAAGATCGTAGTAGAACCGGTGATGGTTACGGTAGTAATGGTAATGTCGTTGCTGGTGGTGGTAGTGGTGGAGTTAGTCAGTCGATGGATCTTGAAAGTATCAGACTTCCTCCTTCGCCAAAATCTGTGCAGAGTAATTCAGAAAACACCGAACAGGTTCAGGTTCGAATTGTTTAAAAAATACTAATTTTTTTTCATTTAAACTTTCCAATCAGCTTTAAATTTTGTTATTTTAAAGAAAAAACAATAATTAATTTTATTTTATTTATTTTTAAAAACATTCATAACATCTGGAATTGATGCCATTATTTAATATCCATTCTCACTGCTTGTATTCTTACATCTCCATTCAGCCGCCTGCACCTTCTCCGAACGAATATCCTCCAAGTCCGCCGCCTCTTCCGCCCTTGCCGAAAAACGACGACAGAGCCTCTGCGGCCGTGCCTCCCGAGCCCGGGCATTCCCAGTCGGCTTTGCAGACACCGAAATCTTTGTGGCCTCCAGCGATTCTGAGCCTGACGTCACTACCGATGCCACCGCTGTCGGATGAGTACAGTCCGTCTGATGAACTGGTCTATCCCAGAGTAGTTAGTAGGTCGGTATTTTTATTTAACTTTCCAATCTGCAGTTTATTTTTAATGTTTTCAATTTATTATTATTAATTAATTAATTAATGATTTAATTACTTATTATTTTATAGTTTTATTTATTACTACTGTTTATATTTTATTATTTTTTATCTTATTTTTTTTAAATAGTTTATTTTGTATATAAAGTTTAAAACATGAAAAAAGCTTTTTATAAGTTTGTAACATGTGTTGGCCGAAGCCGAATATTCGCGCGGACAAAAACGTAAAAAAATGTGTAAATATGCTTGAAAAGACACTGAAAAGAATCGATAAATCAATTATTACTGTGAATTTATAATTGAATAAATTCAGATAGATATAAAAATAGTAAATAATATCTAATTATTAGACAACATTAACTAATTTTGAGATTCTTAGTGACAACAGCATTTCAGTTTTGGCCGGTGTACAGTTAATGCATATATGCATTAACTAGAACTAGAGATAGTCCGTCAAAAATTGTGGATTTTTTAATTATTTTTTTTTATATCATTTTGCGATTGTAGCGTTACCCAAAGTTATTACATACATACATACATACATAGATACATACATACATACATACATACATACATACATAGATACATACCTACATCAATACATACACACGTACATACATAGGAAATTATGTATGTTGATAAAGCAGGGAAGTTTGACGTTCGGTTTTGTACGTTTATTCGGGTTTATTCAGAAATTTTTCGGAATAGCCGCAACATTTCAGAAAATTATTCGGTTTTTGTGGACATGTTACAATTGCAAAAATGTTGAGTAAAACTAACGGAATCTCACACACATTAGATTAAAATAACGCTAAGAAATCTCACGCATTGAATTAAAAATAACACTTTAACAGTGGAAATATAAAATAAAACTTATGTATTCGATTGAAAATAAAGTTCGTACAACAACAACAAGCTAATTAAATTTAATGCATTAAAATAAAAAAAAATACATGATTAGTTATCTACTTTTATTTCCCATCTAAACATACAAATAATTTACAGAACTAAAAAAAATCAGTTATATTTGCATTTTAAAAAATTCGGATTTGTTATTTTTTAGAGCATAGATAAAACAGTTTTGTAAATTTAAGAAATAAAATTTAATTAATTTTTTTAAATTCACTAGAATGCACTGTCACATGTAGCAAGTTTTTAAATTCTAAGTTTCAACTTGATTGTATGATGGAAAGTTTGTTAGTTTTCACCTACAAAAGTCTGTTATTGATTTTATATTTTTTTCGGAACACCGATAAAAAACCGAAACAAATTTCCAACGTTCGGTTTTATTCAGGTTCATAGATAATTTTTATTCCGAACTTTCAAAAATAGAGAAAAAATATGCTTCTTTCTGGTGTGTTCAGAAGGAAACGAAACAAACTTTCCCTGCTTAATGTTCATATTAAACAACAAAGGCTCACTGCTTATGCTACTACTTTCATCATCGCCATCTGTTATCTATTCATTCAATTAATAAAATTGGTAGGTACTCTTCAACCAATCTTGCTTATTGATTTATTAAAACGCCATATCATGCAGCTTGTATGCACGAACAAAAGAAGAAAATATGTAAATATAATAACCTTGAAAAGTTTTTGTTTACATTACTACCAAACTTTAAGCGGATTGTATAAGATATGTTACTAATTTTTGTTTATCTGGTAAACCCTAAATTAACCTTTAACCTTGAATAGTTTACATTATTACTTTCTTTACGTTTCTGAGTTGTTATAGCATAAGAATTTTACTAACAAACTCTAAGCAGTCACTTGCATTACAGTGAATTGTATAAGAGTAGTGTACTGCTTTCGATATTTACATATGTGCATAATTATATATGCTTGAGTTTCTTAGACATTAATTAATGTACGGTTGCATTGCATTATCAAGAAACTTATCATTAAAATTATTATTAAAGATACAGTCATAATATATAATATAGTTTGCATAACATTCATAATTATGTTTACTTATTTATTTAATAATGTAATGTTATTTTTGATTAAATATCCAAGAAGACCTTTCAGAGAAATTAGTATTCGTGCTGCTTAAAACTATACAATCCCACATGCACGAGCAGTTCCCGGGGCTGCCGAGATGCATCTACCCAAAGTGCACCATAATATCTGAGACAGCAGCAGTATTGTCATTATTACTTAACGTAGTGTGATTGATATATGTTGCATCATTATCAACTCCCTAATACCTGCATTCTTATCTCCGACCCTAATAATAATAATAATAAATACGATAATTATTTATAAATATAACAAATATGAGCAAATGTCTCGGCTAATAATCTAGTCACTTTTCGTTCTTCCATATTTGAATTCGTCGGAAATATTTTTCGACAGCCCCGAAGTTAAAACATCGAAGAAGAAAATGGGAATATGCGAACTTCCCATGCCTCCCGTGACGGACGAAGACGACGATGAAGAAGAAGACGACATCAACCCGTCGAAGACATCCGGTAACCTAATTCCCGTGGTAACAAACTCAACCAAGTCTTCCCAGAATCATCACGATCGAGATCGTCAACGACACCGAGAGTCCCTGCGTCCGACCGCTCCGTCGAAATCTCGGTTTGTGACTTGAAGATTTATGTGCTCGTGGTTTAATTCACTTGATAAAAAAATTTTTAATCGATGATAAATTGCACCATCTTTTTTTTTTCCGGGCTCACCTAATCGATTGATTGAATCATCGAATAAATTAATTATAAATTCAAAAATAATAATAATATATTTTAGATTTACTTTTTCCAAACTAATTAACTTGTAATAAGACAGTCTCCCTGTAGCATTAACCTGGTACTGGTAGTTACGGTTACGGAATTTATTGATTTTTTCATCTTATTCCAGACTGGCATCTCCAGCTTTATCTGTCGCTGTAAGAAGCAGGATGCCGTCGTTGGTGGTGGTGGAAAATGAGGAAGACGACGACGTGGAAACGGAAGCAGTGGAGCTGATCAGCAAGTCGAGAATGCTGAAGAGGTATGCCCCCCCCTTATTATTTTTTCTTGTCCGAAATATCTGATTGTAATGTCAAAGTCGATTTTTGACTGTTTGTTTTTTAACTGAAAAACAACTGCTTTTATTTTTAAAACAAAATATTAATAAGATGTTTTAAATCTGAAGTTTTTTTTTTTGGGCATAATAACTTTCGACGCTTTTCCGAGAGATCGTCTAAATCTTCGCCGGCCGCATTCCTGTTAACGTTAGTAAAAATGGTACTTATTTGATATTTTATTCTCACACAGGCAAGAGCAGGAGAAGAAGAAAATGAACGAAGTAGCCGGCTGCGACTGGGGAGAGAGATGTTCAGACATTTTCGAGGACATGGTTGAAATCGGACAGGGCATGTATGGTCAGGTTTTTAGGGCCAGAGATAAGGATACGGGTATGTTTCTGAAACGTTTTAAACTGTTTTTTGCTAATTATTATTGTCTGACTTTTTCATAGATTTGAAATCTTTTCTCGGCTTATTTTGCACGGTGAAATGTCCGATCAGTTTACATAATTCTCGAGTTTATTTCAAATCGTTGTGGAATGTTACGAAATTCTTCGGGCATCATTTATACTCCTTATTAAGATAATTCAAATTCTACGATCACCAGTCTAATTAATCGGAGACGTTGAAATAATCCGACAGGAGAGCTGGTAGCCCTGAAGAAAGTACGTCTGGAGAACGAAAAGGAAGGCTTCCCGATCACTGCCATCAGAGAGATCAAAATCCTGAGGCAGTTGAACCACGAAAATATCGTTAAACTTACAGAGATTGTAACCGACAAGCACGATGCTCTGATGTTCAAAAATGATAAAGGTTTGCTGAATTGGTGTTTTGTTTTAGTAGTTCAGATGTTTACACGTAATTTAGGCTATCGTGTTGTCCTGCAGTTCAGATGTTTACATGTAGTTGTATTTTTATTACAAACTTTTATTTAGGTTACAATCTCTGTTTGTGTGTGTGTGCGGCTTTCTCTGTACGCAAATCTTGGAAGTAAAATTTAGCCCGCGTTTTGACTAGCTAGGAAGCTGAAACTTTCAGCATAGCTTTATATTGGATTACAATACATGATTCAATTAAAAAAAAAACTTAATTTGAACATCTTTAGTATTTCTAAATCGAGTGTTTTTGAAATTAAAGTTTGTGTTAAAAAACTTATTTTTTCCTTTACTTGTTTCGTTTTGTCCTGTAGTTCAAATGTTTACATGAAATTTTACTTTATTATTTTGCCCTGTAGTTCAAATGTTTACATGTAATTTTACTTTATTATTTTGCCCTGTAGTTTAGATGTTTACATGTAATTTTACTTTATTATTTTGCCCTGTAGTTCAGATGTTTACATGTAATTTTACTTTATTATTTTGCCCTGTAGTTTAGATGTTTACATGTAATTTTACTTTGTCATATTGTCCTGTAGTTCAGATGTTTACATGTAATTTTACTTTATTATTTTGCCCTGTAGTTCAGATGTTTACATGTAATTTTACTTTGTCATATTGTCCTGTAGCTCAAATGTTTACATGTAATTGTCCTGTGGTTCAGTTGTTTACAAGTAAACATGTACTATGTCATATTGTCTGTGTAATTGTCATGTTGTCCTGTATTTCAGATTTTTACAAGTAATCGTATGCAGTCATTTTGCTTTTTAGTTCAACTGTTGACGTTTACTGATTTGTTGCATTGTTTTGTAATTTTACATGGGTTTGTATGTTGTAATGTTTGTTCACAGGTTTACGCGTATTTTGTTTTGGTTTTATAGTTCAAATATGTTTACTTGTATGTTTTCATGTTTTGCAATTTACATGTTTTCGTGTAATTCCATTGTTGTGATACTTTTTGTAGTTCGTATGTTTACAGGCACTTGTCTATTATTATTATTATTATTATTCAGGTATTTATAGTGCGCATTTTAACATTAAAAGTCACAAAAGTGTATTATTATTATTGTGCTAGTTCGTTTACAATTTTTTACCTTTGTTGTACCTTGATTAAAACCAATCAGTCCTACTAATAATACAGGTGCCTTCTACCTTGTGTTTGAGTATATGGACCACGATCTGGCTGGTCTCTTGGAGTCCGGTCTGGTGGCGTTCAGCGAGGGGAACATCGCCTGCTTTATGAAGCAACTGTTACAAGCGCTCAGTTACTGCCATGAAAGGAATTTCCTACACCGCGACATCAAGTGCTCCAACATTCTCGTTAACAACAAGTTAGTAGATTTTAAAGAGAAAAGAAAAATTGATTGCTTAATTAATAATTATTTACCAGTATTTAATTATTTTATTTGTTTTTTTAATAATGTGACTTAATTAAATTTTGTTAGTAATTGACTTTATACGTACAAATTATCGTACATCGATTTGTCTTATTCGTCGCTCGTGAACCTCTTTTTATTGTTGAAATAAATAAAAAATAATATTTAATTAAAGAGTGTTAACATTTAAAAAAAAAATTATTTCACCAACGAAGGGGGCAACTGAAACTGGCGGACTTGGGCCTGGCCCGTTTGTATTTGTCCGAGGACAAGGAGCGACTCTACACGAACAAAGTAATCACCCTCTGGTATCGTCCCCCGGAACTCTTGCTCGGAGAAGAGAGGTACGGGCCTGCCATAGACGTCTGGAGTTGTGGGTGAGTTATACAACACACACACAAACTTTTAATAAAAAAACACCTAAACCTTTTAGGAATACAACTTACTGTGTTAGCATAACACGCATCTGTATTATATATATTGATTTCGGTAGTTCAAACAGACTCAAATAATATATTATAGTATTTAGAATACTGTATTCCATGTTTTATAAAGGATTTTTTAAAAACAAAGTTTTTTACTGTTTACATTTTCACATTGAAACTTAACGTAAACTTGACTTGCATTAATGGATGTAACGTTTAAAGCAGATGTTAATAGGAACGCTGCAAACACGGATAACACCACCTCTATATATTCTGTTATTTTTTCCATCTCCAGATGCATTCTAGGGCAGCTCTTTACGAAGAAATACCTCTTCCAGGCTCAAATGGAGCAGCAGATGTTGGCCGTCATAAGCAAGACTTGCGGCACTCCGTGCCCGGCCGTGTGGCCGGACGTGGTCAAGTTACCCCTATACAATTCCCTCAAATTGAAGATGTACAGAAGAAGAATTCAGGAAGAATTCTCATTGTATGTGTTTATATGGTTATTTGTTGTTATGTGTGGCTGAATCTCATACGTTTGTTGCATATGTGTGTTTTTTACAGAGTAGTTCAATTCTTGTTGTATATTTATGTGGTTATTTGTTTCTTAGTGGCTGAATCTTTATATGCTGTAGTGTTTGTGTGATCAAATCAAATATTTGTTTGTATATTTTTCAAATCAGTATTCCTAAATACGCTCTCGAACTCCTGGACAAGATGCTGATCCTTGACCCGTCAAAGAGGATCTCAGCCAGAGGAGCCTTGGACAGCCAGTGGTTTAAAAGTATCGATCCGGCTCTTGTCCTGCCTCCAGTGTATGAAATAATTTTTTTTTTTTAATAATGCATTGAGTGTTCTTTTATGATTGGATGATACTTTAGATATTCTTGCTCCTAGATGCCAAAAAGCTTGTTTGATATAGCTGTTCTATCGAATTGAGACTTTGTTTTTCAAAGATGTCAATCGATTGATTGATTGACTGACTGAGTGTGTTAGCTTTTTATTGATTAGCATATCAGCTTAACTGTAATCGAGTTTGTTTTGCTTTTGCAGCCTGCCGCAAGACATAAGCTGCCACGAACTGTCTTGGAAGAGGAAGAGAAGAGGATTGAAAGAAGCCGTCAAGAATACGTCCGCATCGAGAAATGATCCAGCTAAAATCCCACAAGAAAATGCCTGCAATAATAGCTCTTTTGACTTGGCAAAACATCAGCAACAACAACAACAGTTTCTAAAGACATCTTATCACAGCAATCCCAGTGACTGCTCTTCGGACAGATCCCGTCCGGATCGTGTCTACCAGTTGGAAAGCAAAGCGAATTCCGATCGCTGCGGTGCGGCAGGAAGTGGAAGTGTTCGCTCTGCGTCTTCCAGCGCGAGCGGCGACAGCAGCGGAACCGGAGACAGTCGTTCCGATCCCGTCGCCACGACCCTGAAGAAGACCTTTTCCGAACTAGGGCAGTCCCTCTCAGCGTTCACCAGCTCCGAAACCGTCGCGAATAATCCGGCAAATATTAACTTTCTGATCGAGGTCATAAAGACTCAAGCTCTCCTCTCTTCCGTCTGCAATCCCCCGTTTTCGGCGGATCAGCACCACCCCGGCATTGGAATGCCCGGTGGCGAAGGAAGCCAACGGGGCTGTAAAAAGTAAGAGAAATAAATAAAAATCAGGTTCCTCTCAGCGGCCTGCTTGTATGTAAATAATTTTAATTAATTATTATAATTATTATTGTATCTAAATGAATTCTATTATATAATTAAATTTTTTCTGTTTTCCTTGGAATGAAGATCGATTATTATTGTTAAATGTTTTTATTTTAATCTCCTAAATGGATGAGTAAATCCTTGATCCGTTGTCGTGTCGGAAAATCTCCTTCAGCTGCTGCTGCTTCCACGTGTGTGGTGGAGCGGTGGTGGTACTTATTATAAGCTAGGTGTCACACAGCAGAAAAGCGTTTGATAGAGAAAAAGATTGGATGATGAAGTCCTTTTCAAAATGGATGCCACACGATCACACCCTTAACCACAGGCTGGCAATCTTATGTGGTATGGATTCTATAAAAAAAAAAATAATCTATGCTTCTTAACATTTTGTGCTCTATCTAAAATGCTTGTGTCAGTTGAGTATAGATATTGAAATATATCTTCTTTTTTTTGTTCTTTTTAATTAAATAATAATAAATAAATAAATAAAAGCTTTAATTGTTTATAAAAGTTTTATAAATATGGAATTATAATCCTGTGGTCGTCGTGGTTACGTCAAAAGTCTCGGCTTATATTTCTTACAGTTGCAGCCGGATCATCTCTCTCTTTTTTTTTTTTTGTGCTCTGAACGATATCTTGCATGCGAGGAGTTATTTATGTTATAATAATAATAATAAATGATGAAATTATATTTTAAATAATTATACATATTAATAAAAAATATTATTCTCCAGATTTTAAGATTTCCTGTTTTAGGGTATGGTTGCAGATGACTTAGTTGCGGCGGTCTCTGCTGTTTGAAACTTCAGATGGCTACTATTTCAAATTTATATCCAATTTCGATGGTTAAGTTATATCTTCATTTAATTTTTTTTAATTTAGAAAAACGATTTATGCGAGAAAGCAGTACTGAATTATTGGAAGTATTAAATGTGCCAATTAATTCTCAGTCAGCAAGTTTTAATATGACAGTACCTAGTAAAACGAGCTTAATGTAGTTTAGCGAAAAAGTTCTGGCGTAAAATGCGTTTTGAAATTAATAAATGTGTATACATACATATACATACATACATACATACATACATACATACAAACATATATATATATATGTCTACATACGTTCACGTAAACGAACATACAGAGATATTTTTATTGAGTTGGAGACAACACTTGTCCCCGTGCGTTTCGCTACGTGGTGAGTAGCGAAAAAGAAAATGTAAACAACTACGAAAATTGATCAAAATGGTTCTACGAGGTAGGTCGTTAAAATGGCTCGTCATAAGGTTGTCTCAGTGATATTTGGTTGTGTTGAAATTGCCAAGGTACATATAACTAAACAGTGGGAAGTTTTATGGGGCCGTTGGATTGCTTAATTGTAACTCTAGTACATCTAGTCCCGGTTGGCATTAAGTTGTAGAAGTCACTCGTACATAACAACTCGAAGTTTCGGTGGTTGTGCGTGGAGAGTATAGCAGACAAACGGCCAGTGGATAGATTTTCAGTACATATTTGACCTAAACTACTAATGTATTCGATAAACTAATAGTGGTTGGTAATTGTTAAGCTCTCATATTTTCCCGCTTACGACAATCATGGTTGGTAGTGGGATCGGCGGTCCCTACTGGTTTATTTCTGGAACCCATACCATAAAGCTGTTTTTAAAAAGGATGATTAAAAAGACGATACAAAATGGCAGCCTTTACAACAGTATGTCGTTTGGTTCTCTTTTTTAAATATCTTGCCGATCAATCTTCGTTAGTGAACTTATTATTAAATTGTTTCATAAAATTTGCTTGTCAAGAAAAGATGTGGTTTTGGGGTACGCACGCTGCAATTTTTTTTTTAAATAGTTTTTATTTTTTAATCCCCAGTGGTCGGTTAATTTTTTGATATTTGTAGCTAGGTGGCAGGGTATTCAAAAGGATTGGTGCGTACTAAAAGAAATATAAAATAGTTTTTAAAACGGTATATAATAGATGTTTTAGAACAAAATATCAGGAAGAATAAATACTAAATATGAACAAATAGATAAAAGTAGTTCTAACTCCCGAATATACAGAAAATTTTATAGATTACAAAGTGCGGGTTAGTAAAAAAAAAATTTTTTTATCATTTTCAAAGTTTTTCAAAACGAAAAAGGATATATAGAACTTTTAAATTTTCTACGTATAATTTTCAAAAATTGCTAGTAAAAGCTGTTTAAACCGTTGTTGGAAAAATAAAGTGAACATTGAGATAACCTTTGTGAGAGCCATTTTATTGATTATAAATTATAATGTAATATTATTTACGACAATACAAATTATTATATAGTAATTTTGGAACGCAGTTTGATGCCATCCGCTAAAGTTGCTTGTTACGTCTGCTGTAAAGATGGGCGTTCGTCGTTATACAAAGGAAACCCCGTTTTTATTAAACTTTAAGTTAATGATAAATATAATATCTATTCATATTGAGGACGGCAACTCTCGTTTAAAAAAAACTAACTAGGTACGTCGTATGCGATTTTGTCATGCTCATCGAATAACGATAACGATGAACGCCGGTTCACACATACATACAAACGCGTTGGGCGCAGTGGCGGATGAAGGAATTCCTGGTGGGGTGCAATTATAGTAATTTTAATTATTCCCCGAACACACATTTTCTCCTCCCCAAAAAACCTGATGATCGGGGGGATGGTCGTAGGTACTTTTTTCCAAATTTTTTCGAGGAATCTGGTCTGGTGGGGAGATGTGTCCTCCCTGGATCCTTCCCTAGTTAGGCGGATGCATTCTCTCACCAGATTATCAATAAACATTTTGTTGGGTAGAACACCCGTTTTTTTTTAAATTGCCTTCCTCTTGATCATCAGCTTTTTTTTGGAATAATATAATTATCATTCAGCTCCCTCGGTCGTCGGATTTTTTGGAGAAGAAAGTGTGAAAGTCTTTGAAAAATTTTGGATGTGACGAACCTACGCCCACCAAGAATTATATCCGCCACTGGTTGGAAAAGAGAAAAAATGGGCGAAATAACTTTTCAGGTCGCTAGGGGAAAAAAGGTTTTCACGTACCAACTTGAGGTGGAATAATTTCAAAGTTTTGTTGAAAATACTTCTTTGGTTTGAGTCAGCTTACGTAATATATATAAACGACAATGTCTATGGCATAGTCTAATAAGAAAAAGACGCTTGGGTCTTCCATCCCTCCCATACCATTCGTCGTGGCACCTTAAGTATGAAGCTCAATATGCGTGAGTGGTTTTTTTGTTGTTGTTGTTTCAGCTTTGTTTCGAGTGGTTGAAACGTTTTGGCATTCTTAGTTTCAATGCTTGTCAGAGAAGACATCCATCTTCCCGCAACCCATACTACGCCTATGGTTAGAGAAGACGATTTTGTAGTTGTTTCCGGTCGTTTAGAAGGTTCGTTCGTTCCTGCTATAGGCGTCAAATATTCCTTTTGAATTTGAGGGACAGTAAACTATTGAAAAACAGCAATGTATAGTAGGTTTTTTTTTCTTATAATAGAAATACTACAAGCTAAATTAAATTCTTCCAAGGCAGGGTTTCAAAAAAAGCTTTTTTGGTTCTAATCCAGATTTATGGTCGCAATAAAAGGAAATTTAAAGTTTTTAATAATTTTGTCAATTTAAAAATATCAAGTTCGAGGGATCAGCCGTATGTTCTATGATAGAATAGAGTACTGCACGAGCCGAGATTTTTGTGTCCGTGCACTACTCTATTCTAGAACCAATAGTTTAAAATTGTAAGGAAAGAATAGGTATAAGCATCGTCTTCAAGCATAACCAGGTATCACACATCATTATGGTCACCATTTATGGAGATTCATAGATGTAGGTAGAGAGACTAGAATAATGCAGATATTGGTTAATAAAGCTTCCAATTGGTTCGTTTAACAAATGTATATCGGGTGGTAGAGGTCTGGTAAAAGACAAGAATTTGGCGTTCAAGAGGTACCTAGTTGGTTCAGTTTTTGTTAACACAATTTAATCAAAGAAGGGATTGAAGGTGGACGTGTCACACATCTGTTTGACCAAACGTTATTTATACACTTTAAATTAACGTGGTTCTTGGCTGTTTAACACTCCACCTGCTACCCAACCTATTGAGCTTCAAACATACGATTGGATACGTCAATGATGAAATGAGTCGGTACACTCAAGTTTCCATTTTCCGGAGATGTGGTTTTCCAGATTTGAAAGTGCCATCTTTGCTGTTTACAAAAAGAAGTTTTTAATTAAACTATCCATCAGAGCCACAAACGATGTTGCTCCTTGGTTTATAACAATTTGGAACTGAACTTATCCATTTTAAATTATCATTCGAGGATAAGAAAGCAGACTCATCTACCAGTGATGAAGTTGTAGATAAAAAAAAGGAATAAACAGTAACCGCAATTATGTTCGGGTTCTTATTAATCCCATATGTTCATCGAAGATGAACCTATATTTATCGATAATAAGACATCATTTATGTTGTAACAATGTAACTCCGCCTTGAATAGTGCTTAGTATAAGCATTATTCAAGCCAGTCCCAAGCCTGGAGTAAGGAGGAGGGTTCATAGTTACATCAAAACGGTGGCGTCACTGGGGGGGGGGGGTGATGGCTAGAGTACCTCAAGTGCCGATATTTTGCGGATCGACCCGAACCGATTCATAGGCCAATATTTCAGGCACGGTCCGTTTTTATAGGCATAAAATCCCTGTAGCTACTTGGCACAGAAAATCACGTTCCGGCCCGTTTGAAAGCCCTAAAATCAAGGCCCAGTCCGTTTATTGCTCTAGTGTTGACCGCACAGTGTGACACCAAAATTGGCAATCATAATTTTGATATATACGAGAATCTATAGCACAATGAGTTGTTTTATCGACATTTTTGGAGAAAAGCTTTATTAACTTTTTCCACATGGCCATCAATTTTTTTAACCCCGTCTTCGGTCATCGAATATTTTTTGGAGGTCCAATTTAGAGTACTGCACGGGCCGAATTTTTTGTGCCAAGTATGGGGGTTTTCAGTTTGTAAAAACGGGACGGACCCAAATTTGTTCGTGCCGAGCCGCTAAAATCAGTCCATCTAGCACTCTATTTCAAATGGTAAGTCGTGAGCGGGTGACACCACCAACTTTAGTGATGGCACAACAGTAAATTATCGAGGATTTAACGCCTGACGTTATTAATTGGTCATGTAAAACAAAATAAATGAAACAACTAGAAATAATAGCCCCTCAAAAATTTTAGGAAAGATAGAAATAAACAGGTTCGGCATATTCCAATTTCGGGATTACGTGTGCGTGAGTGATCCAGGTGACACTGAGTGATCCCATATGCTGCAGGAACTGTCCATTACACTGCGGAAGCGTTTTTCACGAATTTAAGGTCATAGGATACTAACATCTGCCGTTACAATTCCGCACTGTCGTAAGTCAGAAGAAGTATTAACGTCCAAAAAAAAAAATTACATTTGGCTATAAACTTAAGTTGAGTTCAAATTTTTAATATCCGCCGAATTCGTCTGGTAAATATCGTATTCTGGAGCCTCTCCACTGAACTAATTGGGTAAAATAACATTTTCTGGAGCTTTCCACGACTAAATTTTGATTTTTTTTCTTGAATGTTTCTCGCTATTATGGCATGGTTGGTTGGCTAGCTGGTATCGCATAACCCAGTTTCGTTCACGTGGAGTACAGGGGGGGGGGTACACACTACAACGGCAGTCGTTTTCTTAAATAATCGTAACTTGTGTAGATTTCTTTGGGTGGTCATCACTATAAAAGAAGGTAGCAATTATACTTTGCAGCTTTTTTACAGTTAGAAAATAACTCACTCTAGGAAGTCAAAGCTTCTTATGCATCTTAACATATCTTGAGGTTTTAAAATGACGAAGCATGCGACTACCCCATCCAGATAGTTTCCTTTTTTTAGTTACTCCCAAATGTGAACGACACATTACATTTGGCCTCAAGTTGTTTAATAACGATGCAACTGCAAAAAAATCTTATAAATATTTATTTATTTGTTTATTAAAAATTCGATACACCAATTCCCTTGGTCGTAAAAAGTTTTCACAACTTCGACATCTCCGGCCGACGAGCAGAGTCTCTCTAATTCTCCTTCGGAGAAGACGTGATAGTACCTGTGGCAAACCGCCTCGTCACCGGCTCCGTTATTTTCTTCGTTATCACAATTTTTATCGATATCATCCAGTCTTTCATCTTTGTTGTCCTTTTTCTGGCACTTCCTTAGATGCCAAGGAACAAGGGTGTCTTGACTTCTAAACGAGCTACCGTTGAGGTGAACCGGTAGTTTGACATCTTCAGCCACGTACTTTACATTGACTTCAGGGTCTTCGGCAGACTTTTTCAGATATTTGGATTTAACGCCGTTCCTTTGTTGCTCCATCGCCCAGACGTAAACCAAAGCTCTTCCACCCGGCTTCAAGATTCTGCACATTTCTCTGATCGCCAGTTGTCGTCTTTCCTATGAATGAAGTGTTATCAACTTTTAAAATATCGCTACCTTAAAAATGTTATCAACTTTTAAAATATTGCTACCTTAAAAATGTTATCAACTTTTAAAATATTGCTACCTTAAAAATGTTATCGACTTTAAAAATATTGCTACCTTAAAAATGTTATCAACTTTTAAAATATCGCTACCTTAAAAATGTTATCAACTTTTAAAATATTGCTACCTTAAAAATGTTATCAACTTTTAAAATATCGCTACCTTAAAAATGTTATCAACTTTTAAAATATCGCTAGCTTAAAAATGTTATCGACTTTTAAAATATTGCTACCTTAACAAATGTTATCAACTTTTAAAATATTGCTACCTTAACAAATGTTATCAACTTTTAAAATATCGCTACCTTAAAAAGTGTTATTTAAGTTTTGACTTTAATTTCTATTTCAGTTTCTTTAAACAAGAATTTACAAGAGTACTTGACTCCCTGGTGTTTTTAAAAAATAAAACTCACTTGTGTTGCAAGGTGGTGGATGACAGCGATGCAGATGACGGCGTCAAACGAGTCACTCTTGTAAGGCAGCTGTAAAACATGACCCGCGAGAACCTCGTGACCGAGCGACGAATTTATTTCGCAGAGTTTTCGACTCGTGTCGCATCCGACCTGATTTTTAAAGCGAACGAA
Organism: Erpobdella octoculata; assembly: GCA_963978895.1. Classification (NCBI taxonomy): domain Eukaryota; kingdom Metazoa; phylum Annelida; class Clitellata; order Hirudinida; family Erpobdellidae; genus Erpobdella; species Erpobdella octoculata. Next base: position 226,251 of record OZ022246.1, read on the forward strand.
GCACACTCGTGAAATGATTTTTAAAAGATTCTATTAATAAACTTAATTGAATTTAATTAATTAAACCTAATTTGGATAATTTAAAATATTTGCTTTTTTAAATGGTTGTTAACTCTAAGAAACTTCTATAATAATCAATCTTCAGTCTTAAAATAAAAAAAACATAAAAAAAACGCTACTATTTTATTTTTAACAGTAAATATTTAAAAAACAGATAAAACTTCTTTAATTTAAATATAATAAAATTTAAAGCCTACCAACCACATGGAGGTCAGTCTTTCTCACTCCCAAATATTTCCCATTCCCGCAGCCAACGTCGAGGACGACGGAATATTTCTCCAAGCCGTTTAAAAACTCGACAACTTTGGGCCACGGAGAGTGTCGCGTGCTGCTGAAGTGGCCGGCAATCTTGTTGTAAACCTTTTTTTTTGTAGTTGTCGGAATGTTTTGAAATAGTTGTTATTGTTGTTGTTGTTAATAATAATATATAATAATAATACTAATACAAATATAGTATAATAAAAAATTAACAGAAAATTTAAAATTTATGAAATACTATATACTATTTCATGATAATGAAATACTATTGTATTTAGCAATTATAAAGTGAACCCTATTGCTGTTTTGTCATAATATAAAACAACAAAATATATTACAACACAAGATTACAAGCAATGAAGTCAGCAGCAGAGACACACGTGGAACCAGCAAGCAAGCAAGCAAGCATACCTCGTGGACGTGTTGAGATTCAAGCTGCTTAGCCATTTCATCGGTAATTTTCAACTGTTTTGCATCGAAGCTTATTCTTCTGCGATCGATAAAAAAATTTACAATTTAATTTTATATAAATCAAGGGATAATTAAAGAATTCATAAATCAGATTAATCTGATTTTATTAACAATTAAGGCATTAGCATAAATCAAATTTCTTTCTTTCTTGAAAAACAACCAACCAGTAATGTAGTGCAAGATGATGATGATGACAAACCACCCGTACGATGAATACAACATACATAATGAAAGTCATGATAATGAATCATGATATTGTTGTGGTTAACAAGGCAGAAAGGAAAAATATCAAACCTCTGTGAGTCACACAAAGCAGCATGATCTGCAAAATAAACAAATAAAACATTATTCCACATTTTTTTTTAAACAGATCACAATCAGCACTCCCACGACTGCTGTCGACGTCATCTTCCCTGTCGCTGACATTAATTTCACCGTCATTGAGACACGATTCCCGAAAAATCCTCACCGCATCGGCACGGCGACCTCCTGACCTTCCGGAAAGTGAAGGACGTTCTGGTGCCCCTCTTGATCAAGGTCAGTCCTCCTTTCCCCTCGGAAGAAGAAGAAGAAGGTACGACATCTGAAGCTCTCGGAGTCATTCCGTGGCTCCAGACGTACCTGCCCTCCCCGGACAAAACGGCAACGGAGCGGGCGGGCAGAATTACCGGCAAGTGTCTTCCGTCCGGGTGACGAAAGTCCATGTTAACCTTGTGGGAATAAATTATGTTAATTATATTATAATGAAATCATCTCTATTTTGTTGACCTCACGGGAATAATTTATGTTAATTATATTATAATGAAATCATCTCTATTTGTTCACCTTATGGGAATAATTTATGTTAATTATATTATAATGAAATCATCTCTATTTTGTTCACCTTATGGGAATAATTTATGTTAATTATATTATAATGAAATCATCTCTATTTTGTTCACCTTATGGGAATAATTTATGTTAATTATATTATAATGAAATCATCTCTATTTTGTCTCGCGCATAAGGAATCACTTAGTTCCACATAATAACTGATGTCTCGTTATGTATTCACATGACTATCCATCCCCTGGCCATTAGTTCAATCCAGGAACGTCGCACTTTAACCCATTTGAGGTTCTGAGAACCGATACGGATGTGGAAGTCCCTACCGCGAATGGCGCTCCACAATAATCATCACTGCTTTAAAAAGCTCAATAATAATAATAATAAACGATATAACAGTAGCTCAACAAAAATGAAAAATTGGATAGTTTTTTTTTTAAACGACTACCTGAGATCCAAGACTCAATATGATGATTTCATCCTCGAATGAAGAATGACTGTCCACGTGTGGAGGAATGCCTATAATTTATTATAATTTATGTTAACAAGGTGGGGGAATGCCTACAATCTATGTTAACAATGTGGGTGAATGCCTATAACTTATTTTATTACTATTTATGTCAACATGTGGAGGAATGCCTAAAATATATTATAATTTATGAAGGGAAATGCCTATAATATATTATAATTTATGCAGGGAAATGCCTATAATATATTATAATTTATGCAGGCAAATGCCTATAATATATTATAATTTATGCAGGGAAATGCCTATAATATATTATAATTTATGTTGACATAAATGAGAGAATGTCAATAATACGATTATTTGGTAACCTTGTCCGGGCAGGTACTGATTGACAGTGAGCTGATCTGGAAACACAGTAACGACATTCGTATCGATAAGTTTCAAAAGAATGGAATCACAGCAAGGAGGAATGCTTTCGTCCAGCGGATTTTCCCCGTCTATCTTGTTTGTCTTGTAGTCGAACCGATAGCCGAAGTGCTTGATACGTCGATGTTTAAGATGTTCATCTTCTGGTGAACCTTTGAGAAATTATGAAAAACTTATATTAGTAATGTTTTTATCTCATGTAGTCTTGATTAATAATGGTATTGAAATATTTAAATTGAATCAATTATAAAAATAAATAAAAATGTATACTTCCAGTTGACAATTTTGATTTATTATTTATCTCAAAACAAACTTTTTTTATAATTATTTTCACAAAACCAAACAAACGACATAAACACAACCAAACAAACAAGATTTACAAAACCAAACAAATGAGATATACCAAACCAAACAATCGGAATATACAAGTGAAAACCTGAAGAATTCCATTTGAGTGAATTCATCAATTCAACTTCCTCCTCGGACGAAACAAAATCTTGGAAAACAGAAACTCCCGGTGGAAGTGTGCCGGTTGGCATGGAGACAAGATCGGCAGGAACTTCAAAAATTTTTAATTTATTACAAATATAATAACAACCGATGAAAAGCTACGAGTTTTTTTTTAATTTTAAATATAATTGGGAGATGAACCTTCTTCGATGAATGAGAGATAAAATATTAATCCAGGCTTCGACAATTCTTCAAATTCACGCAAATCTTTTCCGTGGATCGTGGAGAAAGCCGCCTGAGCTTCTATGGTCGTCTCATACTCCACGAAACAATACGGTTTTCCAGGTTTCATGTAAACGTTCTTCACGTCACCGCAACGAGAGAAAAGAAGATAAACTTCTTCTCGGCATATTCCGTTCAACAGGCCTCCGTTGGCAACAAGGAGAAACTAAAAAGCGAAGAAGAAACACCCATATATATTTACATATTATGAAAAACATATATCATCGGACATTGGAGCTGTTTGACAATACTCATAACATGAATGCTTTTTAAAAACTCATGCTGCACTTTATAAACCATCTTAATTTAATTATTTTCCTTATTGTGTTTTTATTTTAATATTAGTATATTTATTTATTTTTATGTTTAACATTTGATTCTTCATCCTGTGTAAATGACAATGGTCTGTCTGTTATATTCAGATAAAGTTAAATTTAGTAGACTGATTGAACTATTGAACTTATTATGAAAACATTTAATTTTTTTTAAATATAAATTGGTTTTTCTTCAAGCTTGTTTTGAGAGTAAGTACAATATACTAACAATAAGCCAAGCCACTAACTTCTGTTGGGGATTCTGAACAAGCTAAATTTTCATGTCTTTGCAATGTTTCCTGAGATTTCATTTGTTTTTTTAGAATTTTCCTTTCTTCTTTACTCAATTTGGACATGCTTGATTTGTATGTGTGATCTCTGCTTAACTAGGTTTCGGTCAATACTCTCAAACCTGGCTCATGTATGTCTGTATGTAATATTCAATAATTAATCGAAGTACTCGCAAACAAGCAGAACGATATTATGCTATTGTTTACATAGAACTTTGATGGCAATTATTATTAGACAATGATCGTTGCACTTATATAAATATTTAAAATATAGAAAAGCGGTACTGACAAACAAACAAAATTTATTATGCTTTTCAATTATTCACAATTAATTTTTTGCAAATGTTCAAAAAACCTTAAAACTGAGAAAAAAGTGCAGAAAGCATTAAAGGAATAATATAAAATTAGATTGATTTTGCACAGGAATTATAAGAATTTTATCCAACAAAGGAGAGCAACAGCAAACGATATCATTGAGCACCATTTATGAAGAGCGCAACAAATATGGATTTATATGGATTGAGAAATTGACGCAGTTTTAACCCCTTTCCCAGACATTGAATTTTTTGAAGAATATTGTTGATGGAACGTTTTTGCAGCCCATCGGTCATCTATACTTTTCGTAGCAAAAGGGCGAAATTTAGTTTCTAACATGTCTTCGCGGGCGAAATTCCCTCCCTCGTCTCCTAGCTCGCTACGATGCTTCTAATTGTTTTGAGATGTTTACTGTATGAAAGTCTTGAAAAAATCGAAACGTTCCGGTAGGTGAAATGAATTTATTTGTTAAATCACATTAGTCGTACACATAGATATATATGGTCGTACATTATTGTTGTTTCGATAAAAGTCCTGAATTGCGTACGTTAAATGATTAAAAATGAAACATTATTTTATATCGCACACACAAACACACACACTGACAAAAACCCCAGATGATGAAAACTTATTATAGGGTCACCAAAACGGAGTAAATTAACTGGTCGTTACACTAAAGACGGCGTTTACATTATACAATTTGTAATAAAAACATTTTTTGTTATAAAATTCAAACATTCAAATCATTTTTCTATATGAAAAATCAAACTGACATTGTATTTTGTCTCATTTTACTCCATAAATATCTCGATTTCTTTAAAACAAACTTCCTTAGAGAATGACAGTCGTACAAATAAAAAAACGGACTAAAAAAGCAATTTGAAAATCCTAAGATTTCGAGAAAACTCCAAGCCAGCCTGACGCTATAGTTTTTCGTTAAAAAGCTGTTAAAGATTGAAACGATTTGAAACGCAACAAACGGAAACCAACTCAGGCCGTGAAACCAAGCTATAAACACAAATATTCTAACGGCCTCATTGTGTAGACGGAGCTGGCCTTGATTGGCTGCGACGTGAACGCTACTGGAAATAAACTGGAAACGGGACGCGTGGAGAGCCAGAATGCACTGCTGATAGGAAACAAAAATGATTAAAAATGGAATGAGATAAAAAACGACGACTACGAAAACTGTGTAGGATGTCTGTAAATATACGTGTTGTTCAGTGCACAAGATAGTTTCGCAGAGAGTTTCGAAATCTTCGTCTCCATCGTGATCCAGGCTCTGCTGGAAATGTCGGAAAAACTTGGAAGAGAAGATTTGCGGCGTCAGGACAACGAAACAGAAGAACCAGATAATGAAGATTGTAAGAGTGATTGCTCTAGAAGTTAGCCTGGCTCTTAACGATTGCCTATTTCTTTGGCACCTTTGAATGACAAACAAGGACTCTACATAAACTAGCAGAAGCTAAAAAAAAAACTTAATGAATTAAAATTTAAGTAATGAGTCTAGTCTCTTTGTAAATTATGAATTAACATGGCTTAGCCTGTGTGAGAACCACTACAATTAGAGGCTTTTGATTATAGTGCGGGCCCACGCCTTCCCACAACCCCCCCCCTACGGACGAAGTAGGTAGATGGGAATCTATTTTTTTCCACTATCATTTTCGAGTGCGTTAACATATCGAGCTTATATATCATGTAAGAAAAAAAGTAGTACACAACATAAAATTTTTCTAGATCTAATTTCACTCTGTTGTGACAATTTGTTCTCTCTTTTTTCTAATGCCGATCTCATATTTTGTTTATTATGATGAAAAGAAGTTCCTGGATAGAAGCCAAGATCTTCATTGGTGGTATAATCAAACTTCAAACTGTTGGGTTTAGTACCTATCTTGGTATTATTACATAGGACTTGTATAAGTTACAGCTCTTCATAGCACCTCAGATAAATCATACCATATCTAATCTATAAAACTAACAGCAAATAATTCCAATAACTATTATGAAATAAAAACACTTTTTTTAAAAATATTCTTATAGAGTGCTATATAGGTACTCATACCCTTTTACCAAGAAATTATTTTTATCCATTTTTTGACTAGCTGACTAGTAGTTCCTTCTAGACTAAACATTTACCTCACGATGGCTATTCCAGTCAAAGCCAGCAAGTTGTAAAAAATCAAAATCCATCTCAGATAACTGACGAATTGACAGAAAGCTTTTGCAAAATTCAGATTTCCGACTAGGAAAACGTAGATTTTCAACGGTATAATGAAAGCAAAATAAAACAAGTTGTTTAGAACTAAAGTTAGAAGGTAACTGTTTGTTGCTGTGAGTTTAAACTTCCGGCAAGCAAAAGTAATCCAGATTACCATAGAATTGCAAACAATTATAAGGGGTAAGACGGTCAGATGGAGAGCCGTTGTTACGATTAGCTGTTTTTGTTCAATTATGGCGTCGCTCAACAGTAAGCTGCTACTGCTGCTACTACCACTGCTGCTGCTGCTACTGCTGCTGCTGTTACTGTTACTGCTGCTGTTGTTACTGTTACTGCTACTGCTGTTACTGCTACTGTTACTGTATCCCTCCATGTCTTTTGGTTATATTTTGTACTTCTAACTTTCCGCTAACCACAATGAAAGCTGGAAAAGAAGTTTGCAATAAAAACAATTAATAATTTTTTAATAAATAATTTATTTAATTTTTTTGATAATTATTTTCTCCTCTTCTTCAACACAAGCAGCGAAGGTTTTATAAAAGATTTTCATCGAAACTTTGATCTTGAAGGGGCACCATGCACGCTACTGCTTCTGGGCAGGGACAGGACATAAATTTCCCAAACGATCAAGTTCTGGTCCGTCAAGACAGCGCTAAATAAAGAAAAAGATAATGGCTGTAATTAAAAGGTTCAATGTTTCCTGTTTACTCAAATGCATCTTAGACATACGAAAGTAGACATTTTGTTTTTTTTTCTTCATTTTCTATAATAAAAATAATATTAATAATATTTATCATCGAAATGTGTTAACAGTTTTTTATTTCATTATTTTATCTGTTTTTACTTCTCTAAACGAAAATATAAACATAAGTCGAACGGCCTAGAAATTGAGCTCTGCAGTCATCATCATCATCATCATCACCATCACCATCACCATCACCATCACCATCACCATCACCATCACCATCACCATCACCACCACCACCACCACCACCACCACCATCATCATCATCATCATCATCATCATCATCATCACCATCATCATCATCATCATCATCATCATCATCATCATCATCATCATCATCATCTTCGCGTCTAACCATCGTATATTTAAGAAGAAGAAAATGCAGACGGCTTAAATTTGCAACAGCAGCAGCAGCAGTAGCAGGTTAAAGTTCAACTAATAAAGTAATTATACGAACATTTAACCGTAAGAAATAAGAAATTAAATTTAAAAAACCAAACAAAAGAAATATTGATTAGTTGAATGTTGCGTCGTTAATTGTAACAACAACCAGGCCCAGGTAATAAACCAGGTAATAAAGCAGGTAATAAAAAGGTAATAAACAGGTAATAAACATGATTCTTCGTGCCAAAGATGTATTTTTCAAATGGACGACTCGTCTCTATCAATACAAGCGATAGTTTTGATAACGATGCCGCTGCTCATTTGCATACAATTGTATTTTAATTAGTAGCTCATTTGCATAAAATTGATTTTTAATTAGGAAATAACAAAAAAGTGTTAACAAACGTAATATAATTTGTATATCGTCGAAATCTTTAAAAAAAAAACAAACAAAAAAACAATAACAGTCTTATTTGTTTATTTGCAACCAAAAAATAAAAAAAAATTGTTTATGAAGTTCAATTGAATATTGGGCTGCGAATGAAAAAGAGAAACATGTCACTTTTATTAAAAATCATTATTTTAATAAAAATGTATTTTTTCAAATATAATAATAACAATAACAAGATGACAACGCAGACGATGATGATGATGACGACGACGAAGATGGCGATGAAGATGGTGATGATGATGATGATGATGATGATGATGATGATGATGATGATGATGATGATGATGATGATGATGATGATGACGACGACGACGACGACGACGACGATGGTGATGATGACGATAATGATGATGAATATGAAGACGATTACGACGATGACGACGATGATAGCGGTGGCGACAATTATGATTATTATTATTATATAATTAATTTGCTCATTTGATTAACAACATTTTCAAGGCACTATTTAAAAAAAAAAGGAATATAATATAATCGATAAGGCCCACCGTGTTAGACTAAACTGTTGTTAATACCAATTTATGAAAACAACAACAACAACAGTGATGATGATGATGATGATGATGGTGGTGGTGGTTGTAGTGATGATGATGATGATGTTGACAATGACGACGACGATGACGATAATATACTACGACAACTGCATACTCGCAAGAACGACTGTAAAAAGAAAGAGAAAAAAATTTAAGAAAAAAAGGAGAAAAGTAAGTAAGTAAGAAAGTAACAACGCGAATCTAAACAAACGATTTTCAGCCGATTAGTCCTGATTAAAGTTATCAATCAGCCTTATTGAGACCTATCAGCACTGAGATATACAATGATACTGTTTTTTAATCCAGTACGGATGCAACGATGCCTGATCTGCATAGTTAAAGCAGCGGTACGACGACGGTGACGACGACGACGACGACGGCGACGACGACGAGAGTATCGGCGACGTCAAAGAAGGATTGTAGCTCTGCGGTGGCGGCGGATCGTGCGGCAGAGGAAGAGGTAGCGAAGGGTGGCCGCTCGTCGAGACGAAGTTGCAGAAATTGGTCTGAGCCGAAATGGTAGAATAAGGATGATTGTGTGAGGTCGGTTGAATGCTGGCAGAGTCCATGAAGCTCGTCGTCTGCGAACGTTTCTTATGGGGGAATAAAGAAGGTTGGGTGAACTTGCCGTGGACTACTGAGGACGATAGGTTTGACAGCTCCAGTTTGTCCTTGTCGCTTCTGTTGTAGAAAGTATCGCGCAGTGGATCGCTCTGAGGCACGCAGAAGGCGTTGTACGAAGGAGCAAAGTAGTTGTTGAACTGCTGGTGAGGGTGGCTGTGGTTGTTGCTGTTGTTGTTGTTTGCATAACAGGTGGCGTATTTTGCAGTGTTGAAAAAGTCGTTGCAAGGAAAATGCGAAGAAAAGAAATTCGGCTGTAGCGACATGGGGGGCCTGTAGGGGCGTTTCATGCGTCTTCTTCTCTTGAAATTTCCCTTTTCGAACATATCCTCGAATTTGATCGAATTGTCCAGAGTCCAGTAGTTTCCCTTTCTCTCCCCGCCACCCTCCCGCGGTACTTTGACGAAGCACTCGTTTAGACTGAGGTTGTGTCTGATGCTGTTCTGCCAGCCCTTTCTGTTCCGCTCGAAATAGGGAAATTTTTTCATGATGTACTGATATATGGCGCTCAGAGTGAGACGCTTCTCTTTCGAGTCCTTGATCGCCATGGCTATCAAAGCTACGTACGAGTAAGGCGGTTTTTTGACGCTGTCGAAGCTGGCTTTCGATTCGACGGTGCCGATGTTTTCTTTCTTGTCCTTCTTCTTTTCGTTGTTGTTAGAGTTGTTGCTGGTGTTGTTGTTAGAAACTGGTTTGCTAGAAAGTGCAGAGGATTGGTGATGATGCTGCTGATGATGATGATGATGGGGTTTTGTAACCTTGGCAACGTCTTGTACTTTCTGTGCCTGAGCTAGCGTCCTTGAAGATGAGTCTTCTTCTTTCTTCAGATGGTTTTTATCCGTACCTGAAAACAAGTCGCCCTCCTGGGACATCTTCGGCAGCCAGTAATAAATATCCTTCTGGATGACGGAGGAGTCGCCATTTTTGTGTGATAACATGTCGATCTTTGTGTTCATCGCGGGCTGTTGATAAAAAAAAATAAAGATAAATAAATAAATACATTTAAAATAAAAAAGTTTTTATATCTTCTAGAGCCGCTCATTAATCACGATTAATTACGTTAAATTAACGTTGTAGAATTATCGCCGATTAAAGAAATTAACGCAATTCACTTTTTAACGACAAAACTAAAATGTGCTAGAACATAATTGCGCAAAAGTGTTTTATTATTACATTACGATAATGCTTTAATGCTACCGTATGTATGTATGTATGTATGTATGTATGTATGTATGTATGTATGTATGTATGTATGTATGTATGTATGTATGTATGTATGTATGTATGTATGTATGTATGTATGTATGTATGTATGTATGTATACATTTCACAGTTGTCTTCATAAACAACGGAATATTGCTAATGGTTTTTTTCTCTCTCTTATTTACCTTTTTTGTTTTTAAGCCATTTTTGGTGCTTTTCGAGTAGAGAACCAGTTGAAAACATGAAAAGACATACAGAAATAAATTAGCCCGAAAATGATCAGCTTTGATTTATTGCGGTTCGCTACTGTTGGCCGATTCTGAAGAAAAAAAAACAGAATTATTCGCTCTCTTTTTCTAAAGCGCATATTTACATATTTTGTACTCGTCACTCTGTGATGAGTGAGAAAGAGTGTCGAATTGGGCAGAACGTTACAGCGGTGACTAGTGACAATGTATTATTTATTACATCAGTGATTACATTTATATTATGTATGTAAAAGGCAATGTGTTTTTGTGTGTTCGCTTGTCACATCCGAACCCCTGGCGGGATTTCAACAAAAATTCACATTGACGAAAAGGGTTTGAGTTTCTTTGAAAAAATCTGTTGATTATTCCACGTTTTAGAGTCAAACAAATAAATAAATAATTAATTAATTATATAGCCACTAACTATATATAAAATGTATATAGTTTTATAAACTTCACCATATGACATCGTTTCAATTATTCCAACAATCTATGTTTCTTTTCACTAAAAACTAACTATTATGACACAATTGACGGCTAATGCAGCTCAGTTATTCAACATTTTAACGTCCAAAAATAAACAACCACATGCAACAAAAACATAAAACAATTGCGGCTGAAGATTATAAACAGTATTCCATACAGCATGTTGTAAATTCAACAAATGATGTAAGAGCAAGAGGCAAAAAGCTCTACAGCTGATGCAGCTTTGTATAGCTTTTCCTTCGTATACCCCACCTACTTCATTCCCTACTATATGTGTCTATTTCACATTGCACCATCAGACTTTTTTTCATTATTTGCCAACCAAAAGGTCAACATTGCTGACGTTAATTTGAACACAGCTGTTACGTTTTACATTTTCTGACTCGCTGGCGTATCAGCTTTGTCAGCTTTATAGGCCGCTAATACAGGTAATAAATACCAGCGTACTTCAAGGGTCTGGTGCGGTGGGGGTTGTCATACCTTTTAGGTACTGGTTTAACAGTATTTTATTATTCACAATTTTTAAAATATCGACAATTTTTAATATCTCAGTTGCTGGATTGGAGTTTTATGAAAAAAATTTATTTTTTATTTTTTAAGGGCTTGAAACCCTATCCCTCTCTCCCCACTTTTTGTCCCTGTCGTCTCAATTTCTCGTCCGCTCTCATAGTCCCGTTTATAATAAATTTGTTTGCATGGGGATGGGGGCAATTAAGTTATGCCAGTATAAATTTCTAAAAATTTCTAAAGAAAACAGGTGTATATGGCAGGTAAAGAATGTGTTATTTCATTTCTGCAAGATGTCCCTCTCGCAACTGCTTAAAATTATCGCTTATACTCTACGAAAATCGTCAAATAAAGTATAATCATTAATAATAACAAACAATAGCAAATAATATTTATTTTATTACAAATAAATAAAATTAATAAAATAAATAAATTAACACAAAATAATTTTAATAAACATAATAAGAATAATAAATACAATAAACACAATAAATACAATAAATAAAATTAAAACAATAAATAAAAAAAACGAAATAAATACAATAAATAAAAACCCAAAATAAATACAATAAATATATAGCAAATATAACAAATATAATAAAGAGAAAAATAAGAGAACACGATGAAACAAACCGTAACACGATACCATCAAAAAATCACGTTCAATCATAATAAACAGCTTTTGCTACGATGTGTCAATCGTAAAGTCAAAGGTTCGAAAGACTTGATGATGAGTTTCTGCAAACTGGCTCTTTCCATACTACTCCCATCTTCTTACAGGTATGCACACACACACACACATAGACACACACGCATACATACATACATACATACACACAAACCTAGGTAATTCAATCGACAAGAATATCTATCTACAGAGTGAAGAAAATGATCTGCTTTGTGCAGATATGCAATATTTAGCGGGCTAATGAAAGTAAACCATCCGTGGTTGCCGCCAAGAATTGTTGTACTCTGTGACCTATTAAAAACCTATTGTACATTATGATGAGTTTCATAATGTGCATATACGTATATAAATTCACACGTGAATAATTATGCTAACTATTGCACCTAGGTAGTAGGTACCTACTGTACATATACATATGTACAAGGAGTCAAGAGTTTTAAACCTTCTGTCGATTCCTAACGAAAAACAGATAAATAATAAATATAATTATAGTTATATATAAATTAATTTTAACTGTTTATTAATTATTCCGTATCTGTCATTGTAACAATTATTAACAATCTGGTATTATTTATTTAGTGAGGGTCAAGGTCAGGTCAGTGTTGTTAGGAAGCGAAAAATGTTTTGCATCGTGTCTGGAAAAGTGGACATTCTGAAAATTCTGGTAGGTAAATGTCTCTTTTTCCCTCTCTCCCTTTCCCTTTCCCTCTCTCCCTTTCCCTCTCTCTCTCTCTCACTCTCTTTGCGTTCCTCTCTCTTTTCCTGTCTCACTTTTCTCAGTACTTTCAAACGTAATTATTTTTATAAAACTAAAATCACACAAAGAGGCCGAAAATGGACAAGGGTTCATTTTTGAAGACCCCACCCTACCCAACACCACTTTCTCAACCCAACCCAACTCGACCCTCTGAAAATGAAAGTTTCTAACCCAACCCATCCCATCCCACAGTTAAACGTTTTTTCGTTAATTAAAAATTTTGTTTTCAATTTTCATTTTAACTCAACCCAGTCCAACCCACGCATGTGCCAAAGAAATTGGAGCCAATCCAGTCCAGCCTATTTGTAAACCCAACCCATGTCCAGTATGTGTCCACCTTTGAAACAACATAAACTGTAAACAAAGCTAAGCCGTCTAAAAACTAATTTTGATTGCGCTGTAGTCCAACATTTCTTGTTTGAACATCACATTTTAACTCACCGACCTTAACCTTCAAGTTCTAATGCTTGACCTATTGACCTTGTTCCAGTTCTTTTCCATTACAGGACTGTCCATTTGAACTCTATAAGTAAGTTGGTATAGGTATATCCCCTCTGTATATACATAACTGGTATACAGCTATATGTTTATTTATTTGTGCATAAATACTTGTATAGAATTATTACAGAGATCTTATTAAAAATTAAAATTAAATTGCTTGCCGAAAATTAAAATTAATATGACATTTATTAAATTGTTAATCGGTAATTTATTTATGAATTTTGAATTTATATACATAAAAAACAAAATTAAAAAGCCACAGAAAGGTATTTAAAAAAGGAGTTCAGTTCAAAATTATCTGAGTTATTCTGACATATGGAAATGGAGATAGAGGGGATGGCTGATGCTTCGTGAGCATTTATTTGCCTGCTGTCCATGTCAATCAAACCTCACATATTCCCACCTACCTCCTATTGGATGATGGAGCAAGATGGAGAGATAGGTGGATGGAAAAGTTGTTTTGGAAAAATGAAATAACATAGTTTTAAATTAATTTCTATTTGTTTGTTAATTTATTTATTTATTTGTTTGTTTGTTTTTTGTTTGCTTGTTTGTCTGTCTGTTTATTTGTTTATTTGATTGTTTGTTTGTTTGTCTGTCTGTTTGTTTGTTTATTTATTTTTTTCTTTCTTTTTTTCTTTCCTTCTTTCTTTCTTTTTTTAATTGTTTATTTATTTATTTGTTTATTTATTTATTTATTTATTCATTAATTAATTAATTAATTTATTTAGTAATTAATTAATTTATTTATTAATTTATTTATTTATTCAATCATGAAACTAAATAATAAACTTGTGTTCTTTTGGTGTGAAATAATTTCTTGCAAAATATATACGCCATCTGAAATTCTAAATTTTAATTTATTATATATGTTTTGTTTTATTTTAATATAAAAAATAAATTAATTAAAGACTTCATCATCATCATCATCATCATCATCATCATCATCATCATCATCATCATCATCATCATCATCATCATCATCATCATCATCATCTCATAACCATCATCATCATCATAACCATCACCATCACCATCACCATCACCATCATCATCGTCTTCACAATCATCATCACAATCACCATCACCATCACCATCACCATCACCATCATCATCATTATCATCATCATCATCATCATCATAGCTATCACTACCACAACCATTACCACAGCTTCCGGTACTGCTAACAGTCGGCGCAAAACAGTACAACCCGCCTACTTTATTGATATCAGCGTGAGAAAGCCGAATAGTAAAGTGTTGAACTGGAAAAATGGGGATGGAATTAAGTTGAATTACATTAAAATAGTGGTAAAAGGGCTCAGGGTCGGATCCAGGAGAGGATGGTGGGGATACCCACAACTATCCCACCTCCCCCGTAATCAGCTTTTTTGAAGGAGAGTGTGAAACATTTTGGAAGTGCATCCCCACCAGGAATTTCTGGATTTTGCCACTGCAGTAAGGGCTAACCCACCCTATTTTCACACACTTCCATCTTGTACTCCACATATCAATTCCACCTCGACAAATGAGGCGTTGATATCGTGTTATAGTGGAGATGCTACTCAAACTTCTCTAAAATAATAATAATTATTATTATTTTAATTATAAATTAATAATAATTATAATTACAGTTATGTGTTACTATTTTATATTTTATAATTTCAATTGTATAATAATTGTCAATTCGAGAAAAAGTTCCACAGATGCGCCCCACCACGTCATAATCAAATCAAAAAGAGCAGTATCAGCTGTTCTTTTTAGTGCCCTGAGGAAAGTGAATGAACGTTTTCTGTCCGAGGTCAGCAAGGATGAAGAAGAACATTCCAGTTTTCGAAAGAAGAAGGAAGAGGAAAAATATATACCCACGGGATCGCTCGAATTTTAAAACTCTATTTTTATAATTTTATTATTATTATTATTTTGTTTTTTACTCACAAATCAAAATTGAGTAGGGCAAGCTTTTAGCCATAAACAGAAATAAGAGCGAATTAATTTAGTAAAATAAAAAATGAAAGAATGAAAAATTCAATAAAAGATGGGAAATCTGCCAAAATTGAATAATCTAAACTCCAATATATTCTGCCATTTTCTTTGCAGTCTGAAACTCAAAAAAGTAAAACTAAACAACGAAGTGGTTAAAAGTAAAATTCAAACAAATAATTTTTGTTGTTATCAACCAAAAGCTGCAATAAAACATTAAATTAAAACAAAAATTATTATTATAATAAAAATAATAATTTTAATTATTAAAATAAAAGTTCATTTATAAATATAATTGATAAAATATATATCTAACCTTTCAGTTATTC